>CAWUFW010015414.1:0-362178 GCA_963921515.1 Calotriton arnoldi | reverse complement strand
AATCCATTCTAAAAATAAACCATTTAAACTCACTAAATTTATGACTAAGTTTATTGTAATGTTCTGTGAGTGGTGCATTTACCTTATTCGTCCGTAGGGCAGATTTATGCTCAAGGAGTCTAACTCTGAGATCACGACCCGTCTCACCTACATACCCCAATCCGCAGGGGCAGATCAAGAGATAAATCAAATTTTTGCTACGACAATTGTTAAGTTCTTTACTCACAATGTCCATCCCATTAAATTGTAAATTCTTCGCAACTATACAACACTCACAAATGGAGCATGTGCCACATTTATGGTTACCGATAGCTGGAGTACCTCTTATAGTTGTTTGTCTCTGCACATTGGGATCTCTGTACGTCTGTACTAAAGAATTTTTAATATTCCTGTTTTTCCTATATGCAAACAGTGGTTTCCGTAATTTAATATCTTGTCCATCATTTAAAATTTTCCAATTTTTGTTGATAACATTTTTAATCTGATTGCATTTGTTAGAAAATTGACTAACAAACACAATTTGATCTTGCCTTTCGTTATTATCACTCCTTTTATTCTGGTTCAACATGTACTCCCGATCATAATATTTGGCTCGCTTGAAGGATTGTTTAATCAATTTTTTAGGGTATCCACGTTCGATCAGTTTCACCTTAAGGGTCTCAGCATGCAAGTTAAAATCATTCATAGTTGAACAATTTCGACGCAATCGAAGAAATTGCCCAAAGGGGATGTTATCCCTTTGTGCTTTAGGGTGGAAACTCCCATAATGGAGGAGTGTGTTTTTATCGGTCGGTTTTGTATACAATTCTACTTCCAAAACTCCTTCAACCTCTTTGATACAAATGTCTAAAAAGTTAACCTTCTCCTGGCTGTACTGGGCTGTGAATTTCAAATTTGGATCACCCAAGTTAAGCCACATAATAAAGTCCTCAAGATCTTCTTGGTTCCCTTCCCAGATGAAAATTATATCGTCAATGAAACGGCACCACTCACGTATGTTCTCAAAGAATGGTGCCGCCTCATTAAAAACATGCTTAACCTCAAATTCACCAACATACAGACAGGCCAGACTGGGAGCACATGTGGCTCCCATGCTGGTGCCCTTCACTTGTTGAAAAAGGTGATCCTCAAATAAAAATAAATTGTTTTTCAAGACCAAACTAATACATTTAATAATGAATTCCATGCTGCCACCATGAAGATCCACTCTGTCCAACAATTCAGCTACAACTTTAATAGTGTCATCCTGGGGAATATTGGTGTACAGGGCTTCAATATCCAGGGTGACCAAAAATTGGGTCACCCTATTGAAGCCCCTCCCTTCGAACTTAGAGATAGCATGAGCCGTATCTTTGAGATAAGAAGTCTGAAGTTGTACTAAAGGTCTTATAAAACAATCTACATATTTACTAAGGGCTCAAGTATTGACCCAATACTACTAACTATTGGTCTCATAGGTGGATCCTCAAGGTCTTTATGTACCTTGGGGAGGCCATAAATAGCTGGTGTAATAGGCTTATCAGTTCCCAGAAATCGATACTCGTCTTCACAGATCCATCCTTCACTCCGTGCTTCACGGAGTAATTCATCTATCTCTTTCTTCAGTTTATTTAACTTACTAAATGGGACTTCTTTGTAATGTTCTGGTATACTAAGTAACCTCATCATTTTATCATGATAATCATCTGAGTTAAAAATAACCACTCCTCCACCCTTATCGGCGGGCTTTATCGTTATACTCAAATCTGCTTGTAGTGCCTTTAATGCATCTCTATGTAGTTTTGATAGATTATTATAAACATAACTACAATTGGATTCATTTTTCATGATCTCTCAATTCTATTTCGACTACACGTTCAAAAATTTAAACATTCTTGTCTACTGCATGTAAAAGGGAGTAAATGTAGATTTAGGTTTCAAACCAGATACATTATGTGATGGTAGATAATCCTTATCTTCAAAAAATCTTTTCAATCTAATTTCCCTAAACAGAGCTTTTAAATCTTTCTCAAACTCAAATTTATTTAGATTCGCACTGGGAGCAAAACTAAATCCCTTTTCAAGGACTTCCTGTTCTACTCTCGTTAAAATTCTATGGGAGAGGTTGATAATTGGGATTTTATTTATCTCCAATATCTTTGGTTCCGGGTTTTCAGATAGTCCTGTTGTGTATAACTCCTGCCCTGCTCTTGCTGAGGGTAGCCCCGACCTTGAGCTCCCTCTCCTGGTTCCGAAAATTCCTCTGGCCTCTCCTTTGTCTCTGCCCTAAAAAAGGTTCATAATCAGTACTTACTCCTCCTCTACCTTGCTTATCTGTATTGAAATCATCCTCTTCACTACTAGACCCTGATGTTTCTGAAAATGTTACTCGTTGTTTCCTACCTCGGAAATACATTGGTCTCTGTTGTGTGGGTCTATCCCATCTTTGATTTCTTTGAGTATAATAATCTTTACCTAAATACGGATACACAGACTCAACATTATATTTGTTCAAATCTTTCTTCAGTTTATTAGATTTTTTATTTATCAAATAATCTCTATATCCACTCGCTTCTTGTTCTAATTCTTCAATTTTCTTTTTTGCCTCTTCTAGGGCTGTACTCTCCCTAATCCTGGTTTCTAACTCCTCAATCTCTTTTCTTTCAATAATTAGGACTTCTTGTGCAGTTTTGATAATAAGAATAATCCAATCTCGACTGCATCGATTGGCTATTAGAGTCCATGTTTCTAAAAACTTATTATTATCAATAAACAAACCTGGCTCATTTCTAACCCGAAGTCCAATCCGAATAACTCCTGTTTTTAAATATTCTACAAGGAATTCTGCATGTAACTCTGTCCTAATATATTTTTTCTTTAGGTTGAGGACTTTAACTAGTTGCTCACCATTCAATGGATTAAAATTAGTTCTACCATTAATACGAGGATTCTGATTGATTAATTTATTAAACGGATCTTCCGAAAATCCAAAAGTTTTAAAACCTTCCATACTCATGTGTATATATAATTTAATAGGTATGATAACCACAATAACAACTGACCTCTCCAACCAATTGGCTGTACAGAAGATATATAAAACAAAGAGAGGGACCCTTTGCAACCAAAGGACTGGGGTTCTCCAAAACTGTAAAAACGTTTGTCCTCTGTCAACACAACCAATATATAACCCAAATACACATTAAAAACACCATCCAATCTCACATAAAGGTGAGATATCACACTCAATTACTCTGGGTGTATTATTTTGTCCAATAGCAAATACCCACCAATAAAATCACATCAATCATAAAAACAATTATAAAAAATTCAATTTATTAATACATATGTGCACAAAAGAATTTTGTCTTTTAATTGTATATAAAAAAAGGGGGGGGAAGGAATGTATTATTAAAAAATCATCATTTTTTGCTAAAAACATCACATATTATAACCATAATCAGTACAACAATTCATCAAAAACAGTAATCAAAAAATAGCAGCAATAGAGAAAAATAGCAGCATAAGAGAAGACAGATAAAACTAAAAGACATTCAAATTTGTCATTTAAATTCCACACCCGTTATTTTTAATATATTATTGCTATCAGGGGTCGCTGTTTCTACGTGAATCATCAAAAATCAGCAGACCACCGGATTACACGGGTTGCATGGATCTTAGGGCGTCGACACGTTTCGATGGATATAATTTATAAAACCATCTTTATCAAGACAATAATTAGAAGTCTCTCTCCTAGTTAAAAAGAATATACAATACAACAGAGCATTAATATACCTGCACATAAAAAACCACCACAGAATAAATCTATGCAATCCACTAGATATTTAACAAATTATTATGCATGTCATTTTAATAAGAACAACATTAAAAAGAGAAAATGTTTTACATTTTTTATGTCTATTTTGTAATTTACAGACATGACCATCACACACGTGTGTGCCCGTTTCCCTGGTTCAGCACACGATGCCTTTGTGATGAGGAGTAGTCGCATCCCCAGGATGATGGCACAGATGCAGAACCAGCGTGCCTGGCTTGTCGGTGTGTACTGACTTTGTGCCATTGTGTGTGATCTGATCTGTAGTATTCCGCCCACTTTTCCAAGTCAGCTAATGTGCACTTGTCTGTCCGTAGGTGACTCGGGATACCCCAACATGCCGTGGTTGCTGACACCCCTCAGGAACCCTGTGACACCAGCCCAGATGCGCTACAATGAGGCACATGGTCGGACCAGGAGAGTTATTGAGCGGACATTTGGTCTCCTGAAGAGCCGCTTCCGCTGCCTGGACAAGACCGGAGGGTCCCTCCCATATGCCCCTGCGAAAGTGTGCAAGATTATCATCGTCTGCTGCATGCTCCACAACCTGGCAGTGCGGAAGGAGTTGCCTCTCATCCAGGATGACAATGACCAACATCCGCCACCTGTGGAGGATCCTGGCCTGGACCACGATGCCAGTGACGATGATGATGATGATGATGAGGGTGATGTCCGCACACAGCTCATCACCAACTTCTTTAGCTGAATGTGAGTATCCTGAGGTGTCATGTCAATGATGTGAGTTGGCATGATATGTGTAGGTGGTGCTCTGGTGCTGTTGGAGTGTGTCCATGGGCTACTTGACTGGATGTGTGTTGCGATGTGTGCTTACAGGTGGGCTGTACTCCCCAACAGTGTTGACATGCTAACTTGGTTCTGGGTGGGTATCTTGTAACATGTATTGTGCATGAGTTTTGCTGTTCTGTCCTCACACTCCATTGCTTTTGACTGTGTGTCATTTCTGTCCTTCACAGGGTACTTTCAGATTCGTTTGGTCAACTGTGTCCACCGACGACGTGATTGCACTTCCAGGCTGGTAGCTGTTGTGTCCCTACAGGTGATGTGCGCCACACCCATGGACTTCCTTCCGTCTACAGTTGTTGACTGTGTGCCCGCTGCCAGGTGGGATTACCTTGCATCTGTAGTGGTTACGACATGTTGTAACTGTGTAATAAACCTGTGCTTCACTTTGTGATGTGCGTTGTCTGTGGTCACACATTTGACTGCCATTTGCTTACTGCACCTGTGGGCTACTTGACTACAACTGGGAATGGGTGTGGTGTCTGTGCATTGCACCGTCTTCCCTGGCAACATCAGTGTAGGCAATGAGTCAGATGGCCTAGGTGTGTATGTGTCGTGTAGCCCTGGTGGTGTGTCTCCCTCATATGTGTCACGTTGCCTTTACTCACATGCCTGTGTTGTACTTGCTGTTGCAGTTCGCATACACAGTGTAATTTTGCAGTTCATCATCCCCATAACAGCACCCACGTTGGAATCACAACAGAGGCAAGTATGGTGTATTAGTGTGTTTATTGTGATACATTTGTGTGAATAGTGCATAGGATGGGTAGTGCTGTACATAAATCTTGCAATCAGAAGTTCCTAGGTGAATTGAAAGTCCTGGTAGACAGAATCCCCAGTATCGGGGCCACAGTTGTCTGACACATTGGTCCAACTTGTACTCCCCATGCAATGTGTGGGAGTAGTGTTGCCGTCAACAGGGTGAACAGTCTGTGCACAAAGGTGAACATCCAGAACAGGTTCAGGCTTCCTGGGAGTTGCGCTTGGCCATCGGCCTCTCACTTGCCCCTCTTCGGACGACCCCTCTTCTTGGGGGGGGGCCCTCAAGTACAGGCTGCTGCGGTGCAGGGGACTCTCCGCCAGAGTCATCCTCCCTCCCTGTGGCAGTTGCAGTTTGGGCAGCACCAGATGTTGTTGGCACACAGGGAGGTGTGGACTCGTTGCTGTTCATCTGGCGGAGGCATTGTAAAATGTCCCTGTGCACCGCCGTCATCTCATGCAGTGCATCCCACTTGGACTCCACGCGGGACATGTGTGAGTCCACGCGGGACATGTGTGACTCCACGTGGGACATGTGAGAGTCCAAGCGGGCATGATGGGCAGCCTGCTGCTGTTTCATGTCTCTGAGGAGCCCCACTAGCTGGCTGAGGTCTCCGGTGCTGGACTGGTACGCATCAGCTATGCGTACCAGTTGTGGGTCATCATGCACACCAGCAACCTCTGCAAGCAGCGACCTCTGTCTCCCACCCCTCCCACCACCCCTGCTGACATGTGCAGTGCGTGCAGTGGCACGCACAGATGACCCTGGTCCACCTTGGAGGTTGGTGGTGGTGGTGGTGTCCATGGCCCCAGGTTGGTCCAGGGTCCCTGTGCTGGTGTTGCTCCTTGTTCTGTCCATGTCGGCAGGGATGGTATTTGTGTTGACAGTCGTTGGAGGGGTGGGTGCAGGGGGTGCAGCTGGTGGTCCTGCTGGTGCTGCAGCTGGTGGTCCTGCTGGTGCTGCATGTAGACTTGCACCGGATGTGCCAGGTTGGTCTTCTTCGTCCGAGGAGGGCAGAGGCTGTACGACACCAGTGAGCTCGGCATCCTCTTGAGCCTGGGACTGGGACTCCTCAGCGTCTGCTGCTGTGTCCCCATCATCACCTGTTTTTGGGAGACACACACAATGTATGTTATGTTTCTGCAGGCATCAATGGTTGACACACATGACAGTTGTGACTGTGCCTCTGGGTGCGGGCCTGTACATTGCATTGTCTTAAGTCGTCACAGTCAGGGGTTGATATTGGTGTGGCACATTGTCCTGCATTATTTGGGCATTTCTATGTATTTGTTGGGGTGTGAACATGGTCTGCATTGGTTGTGTTTGGTTGACAGCCGGCCCTCCTTCCCACCCACCCAGCCAGTCAGTTATCCCACCATGGACTGTGCTTGCATTGCAGGGAGTGGAAGTTGTCTCTCAGGATGTCAGTCAGTGGTGTCCTGCTGTTTGTTGGTGCACAGTTGCAAGCAGGGCCTTGTGCTCCCCACGACACAGCAACAGTGTCAGACATCTTTGATGGGCCTTTCCACTCTCTGTGGGATGTGCATGCGTGAGTGTGAGCTTGCTGGGCCATGTGGTGGGGGATGTAGAGCTGTGACTACGACTCCCATCATGCTATTGCCTCCACCCCCTTCCCAGCATGCCCATGCTTCCTTCCTTTTGACTCTGCTTCCCTGTGGGGTGGGCTGGCTGTGCTGACAGGATGGCTGGGAGTGTTGTCCTGGTAGTTGTTTGGCTAAAAGTCCCAAGAGTGTCCCTGTGCTTCACACAACATAACCCAGGGTGGTGGTTCTTTGTGGGATCTTGAGTTAGGATGGGAGGCCTTGCATTCTACCAGGTGGGTTCTGTGGAGTTTGTGTTGAGGGGGGGTGTGAGGGGAGGTGCTTGTGACTATGGTCAGTGCTGCAAGTCCTCCTTCCCACCCAGCCAGCCAGATATCCCACCATGGAACGTGCTTGCTTTGCAGGGAGTGGAAGTTGTCTCTCAGGATGTCAGTCAGTGGTGTCCTGCTGTTTGTTGGTACACAGTTACCAGCAGGGCCTTGTGCTCCCCACAGCAGTAGCCAGTGTCAGCCATCTTGTGTGTCCTTCTCCACTCCCTGTGATGTGAGCATGGTTCAGGGTGGTGTTGATGGGCCAGTTGTGAGGCTGAGCAATGTCTGTGACTACCACTCCCATCATGCTATTGCCTCCACCCCCTTCCCAGCATGCCCATGCTTCCTTCCTTTGACTCTGCTTCCCTGTGGGGTGGGCTGGCTGTGCTGACAGGATGGCTGGGAGTGTTGTCCTGGCAGTTGTTTGGCTAAAAGTCCCAAGAGTGTCCCTGTGCTTCACACAACATAACCCAGGGTGGTGGTTCTTTGTGGGATCTTGAGTTAGGATGGGAGGCATTGCATTCTACCAGGTGGGTTCTGTGGAGTATGTGTTGAGGGGGGGTGTGAGGGGAGGTGCTTGTGACTATGGTCAGTGCTGCAAGTCCTCCTTCCCACCCAGCCAGCCAGATATCCCACCATGGAACGTGCTTGCATTGCAGGGAGTGGAAGTTGTCTCTCAGGATGTCAGTCAGTGGTGTCCTGCTGTTTGTTGGTGCACAGCTGCCAGCAGGGCCTTGTGCTCCCCACAGCAGTAGCCAGTGTCAGCCATCT
Organism: Calotriton arnoldi; assembly: GCA_963921515.1. Taxonomy (NCBI): domain Eukaryota; kingdom Metazoa; phylum Chordata; class Amphibia; order Caudata; family Salamandridae; genus Calotriton; species Calotriton arnoldi. Next base: position 354,162 of record CAWUFW010015414.1, on the reverse strand, counting down.
TGTGAGTCCTTCTCCACTCCCTGTGATGTGAGCATGGTTCAGGGTGGTGTTGATGGGACAGTTGTGGGGGTGACCAATATCAGTGACTGCCACTCCCATCATGCTATTGCCTCCACCCCACTTGCCAGCATTCCCATACTTACTTGCTTTTGTGGGGAGTTCAGTGTGTGTGGGTGTGAGGGCAATGGCAAGATGGCTGACAGTGGTGTCCTGCTGTTGGTTGGTGTGCAGTTCCCAGCAGGGCCTTGTGCTCCCCACAGCAGTAGCCAGTGTCAGCCATCTTGTGAGTCCTTCTCCACTCCCTGTGATGTGAGCATGGTTCAGGGTGGTGTTGATGGGACAGTTGTGGGGGTGACCAATATCAGTGACTGCCACTCCCATCATGCTATTGCCTCCACCCCACTTGCCAGCATTCCCAAACTTACTTGCTTTTGTGGGGAGTTCAGTATGTGTGGGTGTGTGAGCAATGGCAAGATGGCTGACAGTGGTGTCCTGCTGTTGGTTGGTGTGCAGTTCCCAGCATGCCCTTGTGCTCCCCACGACACAGCAACAGTGTCAGACATCTTTGATGGGCCTTTCCACTCTCTGTGGGATGTGCATGCATGAGTGTGAGCTTGCTGGGCCATGTGGTGGGGGATGTAGAGCTGTGACTACGACTCCCATCATGCTATTGCCTCCACCCCCTTCCCAGCATGCCCATGCTTCCTTCCCTTTGACTCTGCTTCCCTGTGGGGTGGGCTGGCTGTGCTGACAGGATGGCTGGGAGTGTTGTCCTGGCAGTTGTTTGGCTAAAAGTCCCAAGAGTGTCCCTGTGCTTCACACAACATAACCCAGGGTGGTGGTTCTTTGTGGGATCTTGAGTTAGGATGGGAGGCATTGCATTCTACCAGGTGGGTTCTGTGGAGTTTGTGTTGAGGGGGTGTGAGGGGAGGTGCTTGTGACTATGGTCAGTGCTGCAAGTCCTCCTTCGCACCCAGCCAGCCAGATATCCCACCATGGAATGTGCTTGCATTGCAGGGAGTGGAAGTTGTCACTCAGGATGTCAGTCAGTAGTGTCCTGCTGTTTGTTGGTGCACAGTTGCCAGCAGGGCCTTGTGCTCCCCACAGCAGTTGCCAGTGTCAGCCATCTTGTGAGTCCTTCTCCACTCCCTGTGATGTGCGCATGGTTCATGGTGGTGTTGATGGGACAGTTGTGGGGGGGGCAATATGTGTGACTGCGACTCCCATGATGCTATTGGCTACACTGACTTGGCCAGCATACACAGAATTCCTTCCTTTGAGTGGTCTTCACTGTGTGTTGGTGTTGTTGTGGTGGCTACATGTCTGGATGTGTTTGTTAATTCTATTTGTGCCACTGCCTAGCTGTAGTTGTAGTTGTGTTTGTACATGTGATGGCACAGTTGGATGTAACTTTTTTGATGGCATGTGTTGTGTTTATCTGACTGACATACACATTTTGGGATGATTCTGTTCTGGTTGCTGTGTAATTGCTATGAGTGCATGGTTTGACTCTCCCCTTGACAGTGATGTGTGTGTGTTTTGTGGCAGAATATTGTGTACATTTGTTGTGTACTCACCAGGCTCTGGGATGTTCTCTAGTCCATATACGCTCACTGGCGGAAGGATGGCCCGCACCTTCTCCTCCCAGGGCCTGAGGTATATTGGCTTGGCAGGAGGGCCACTGCCGGTGTATTGGCTGGTGATGTACTCTTTCTTGAGCAGGTCCCGTACCCTCCTGCGCACGTCATACCACCTGTTCTGGATGTCGCTCTTTGTGCGCAGACATGGTGATTGTGCGTTCACCCTGTTGATGATCCTCTCCCACATCTTGGTTTTCTGGGAGATGGGGGTCTGTTGGACCAGTGTGCCAAACAACTGTGGCTCTACCCTGAGGATCTCGTCTACCATGACTTCCAATTCACAATCTAGGAACTTGTGATTCTTCTTGGGGGGCATGGTGATGGGTGGTGATGGTGAGTGATGTGTGTGTTGGTGTGCAGGTGAGGGTGTGTTAGTGTGTGTTTTGCTGGGTGTATGTGAGGTAGGTATTTGTTGGTGTGCTGATGGTGTGTGGCTTGTGTGAGGGATGAGCTGTGGGTGTGTGGTTGCTGTCTCTTGGGTGCTGGCAGTGGAATGGCATTTGCAAAGGATCATGGTTGTGATTTGTGTGCTTTATATGGGTGGAGTTGTGGGTGTGTCTTTGTTCTCTGTCCCCACCCCCCAGTATTTATTGGCTTTGTAATTGCTTGTTTGGCCTTTTTTTGTGTGATTTTTCCTTTGTACTGTCTGTGCATGTTGGAAACGTTCTTGTGACCGAGTCGGACCCTGCATTTGTCTCGTACGGTGTTCTCCGTTTCGTTCATGCTGTGTTTGTGCAGTTTTCTATGCTGCGTACGCGTCGGTCGCGGTGTTTTGTGTTGCTTCGGCTCGGTTTTGTATGCGTGTCGGTCGTACGGCTTGTCCTCCGTCCGACTCGGTCGTGGTTTTCGCGCCTTGTATCGTACTTTGCGGTTTGGAGTTCGCGTGTACGTTTCGGTCGGATTTGTTCCGGGTGCGTGTCGGTCGGTTGGATTCGCGTGTTTTTCCGACCGGATTGCTGTTTTCCGTGCGGCTCGGTCGTTCGGCTTGGGTTCGGTACCTGTCGGTCGGATTTTGCACGCCTTGCATCGTACTTGGCGTGTCGGGCGCCACAGGTACGTGTCGGTCGGTATAATTTCCGGCTCCGAGTCGGTCGGTGCTTTTTCCGGCCCGAATCGGAATCGACCCCTTAGTGTTATGTTTCATATAGGTACCCTAATATAGGCCCGGGTAACATCATACCCTTTCACCTACATCACCTCCCCTACATTACCCACTAACAAGCCTTTTAAGGATTGAATGCCTTTTATGGACTGAACCTTTTACCTAGTTCTAGGCCTGGGTGCAGAAGGAGGGTTTTTCCCGAACAATAGTATTCTATGACTTCATCTTTAGACTGACACTGCATGAATAAAATATTCATGAGGCTACTTGGAAACCAGGCAGGGCTATACACCACCTTCCTAATATCTGCGCACAAGGTTCATCCCATACGTCATCCTCATACCCAACAATGGCTAACACAAGAATAAGGGACAAAGGGACTCTATATACTTTTCTGTATAAATTCAGCACCTCTTGCTATCAGTAGTTAGAGGGAACCGAGACTTCCAGGCCGACACACTGACCAGAGACGCTGAGGCTCCTGCATGCAGACGCTCCAGTTGACAGTGGTCTGAACATCCCTTGTGGGGTGTCCAGCTCGAGACCAGGAGAGGCTCCTACATTCTCACTTCAGGTAATGGGGTTCGACTAAATCCAGAGGGATTCTTGGCTGCACACCTACTCACATGCTAGGTACACTTAGGTACATCTAGATAGGCATCGTAGGAGTACGCACTCTCTTTTATCAATGCATTTTATATTAATTTATTTATTCATGCTTATTGCAAGATAATAGAACTGTACTATCCTTTTATATTCATAGTACTGCTAATCATATATCTCTACTACTGTCTAATGGTTGTTTTAGCTCATATACTTTACACGAGAATAAGAACTGTTCAATACATCCTTATTGAAACGCCCAGACCGTTTATTATGTGTACCTCTGAGATAAACTAAATGAGCACGAGTGACTGAGCGATAAGAGGAGACACTAGTGGCACTGTGAGCTAGCTTTTGCAAACAGACTAACATTTCTCGGTGGGGGTGTACAAAATCAGTCTGCCACCAAGCCCACAGTTTATGTTATCCAAACGCGCAGGTCCTGCATGGGTACTATAGGAACTACACGACATTAGATACTGAAGGTACCTTAGATACTAAAGGTACCTGGAAATCTTTAAGGGGGGTATGGGGTAATGGAACTTGCACAGTGAACTAAATTACATGCAGCAGTAGAGAAATGTATTGTTTGGATGTACTGCAAGGGCAGGACGAGAACATGGGCACAGGGTCATCTTTTAGTCCTCATGCATTTTTGCAAAATCAGGTTAGGGGCTTACCCCACAAAATTCCAGTTTGTTAGGAATGCAATGAAGGGTTGGGGCCTCATTGAACCCACTAAAGAGGACACCATGTACCCAGTTAACTTCAAATGACTGGCTGCGCTATTGGGGGTAGATTGGATGGAATTCCATCCCACCTTAACTTTATTTGAAACAGCCTATTCTTTAACATAACATGGTGCTCTCAGGGTCAGCAAGCCAGTGTCCTCATCAAAAAGTGTAGAAGAGGAGTCATGCTTGGGAGCAACTGACATAAAGCAAGAGGAAGTGTGTTAGAAATTGGGTTTCTGGTTGGCAGAGGTATGCATCCTGTCCAAACAGGAACCACAGTTCTAGTCAGGGTAAGTAACGAACACACCCTAAATTAACTTGTGCTCACCCTCTGGTAGCTTGGCAAAGGGCAGTGAGGCTTATCTTAAGAGGCAATCTGTAAAGTATTTGTGCAACACTTCAAACAGTAAAACAGTGAAAACACCACACAAAATGAAACCACACAAGGTTAGAAAAATAGAACGTAATTTAATAAATAAAACAAGACCAAAATGACAAAAAATCCAATAAGTAAAATTTGACATATACATTTTTCAAGAATAAACTGTAAAATAGTGCTTGGAAGCAATAAGCATTTCAATGGGATATCTTGTTGCTGGACTGGGGCAAAGTCAAAATATCCGGCTGACCACGATGGAGGGCGGACCTTGATCGGGACTGCGCCATCGTCAACAAAGATGTAAGGTGCAGCGGAAGTGATGCGCCTCTATTGAGCCACGCAGTGGGTGAGGTGCGTCAATTTTTTCCATGCAGCTGCACTGATGCGTCAGTTCCAAGTGTGATGCACTGGTTCTGAATGCAAAGCGCTGCTACTGCTCCTGCAGCAGAGGATGTGTTGGTTCCAAGGGCAATGAGCTGATCCTAACGCGATGCACCGGGTCCGCTCCATGCAATGACGAGGATGTGCCGGGTCCGATCCACGCAAAGGCAAAGATGCACCGGTTCCAATAGGATGCATGGGTTAGCTTGTAGAAGCACCTTAGTCCTCACTTCCAAAGGTCCAGGACTAAGGTGGCACCACTTCGTAGGGCAAACTTACAGATGGCAGAGTCCAGGTGCAGATGCAGGTGAGTTGGAAGTCTTTTATGTCCCTGAGACTTCAATCAGGAGGCACGCCAGCAAGCCCTTGAAGTCACTCTGGGGTCTAGTGATGCAGGGCCAGTCCTTCTCAACCAGGCAGGGGAACAGCATGCAGGAGGGCAGCACAGCAAGGCCCCTGCCTCCCATCCTGCCAGGATGGCTCATCAAGATGTGGATGGACCATCAAGTCACACCTAAGCTCCCTTTGTGTGTGGCTGTCTTGAGGGAATGCACAAAGCCCAACTGTCACCCACCCCAGACGTGTACTCAAAGACAGGTAGCAGGCACATAGTGGCTAAAGAAAGGAAATGTCATCTTTCTAAAAGTGGCATTTTCAGACTTGCAACCTAAAATCCGACTTCACCATAGATTGTGATTTTAAATTGTGAGTCCAGAGACACCAGTCTATCTCTTTACAATTGGGAATTGCACTTAAAAGATATAATAAGGTAATCCCAATGTTATCCCATGGGAAAGATAGGCCTTGCAGAAGTGGAAAACAAATTTGGGAGTTTTTCACTACCAGAGCATGTAGAACTTAAAAGTATGTGCCCTGCCTTTAAGATACATTGCACCCTGCCCTGTGGGTTACTCAGGGCCTACATTAGGGGTGAAGTATAGAATGGGAGGTTTAGGCCTGGTAAGGGGCTCATCTTGCCAGGTCGAAATGGCAGTGTAACTGCACATACAGGCTCTGAAATGGCAGGCCTGAGCCATGGTTAGACGGCTACTTAAGTGGGTGGCACAAAGGGAGCTGCAGGTCCACTAGTAGCATTTAATTTACAGGCCCTGGGCACATGTAGTGCAATTTACTAGTGATTTACAAGTAAATTAAATATGCTGATTGGGGATGAGCCAATATTGCCATGTTTAGGGGAGAGAGCACTTTAGCACTGGTTAGCAATGGTGAAACGCACAGAGTCCTAAAGCCAGCAAAAACAAGATTAGAAATATGGAGAAGGTAGGCAAAAAGTTGGGGAAGACCACCCTAAGGCTGTTAGATCTAACAAAGATTATTTAACAATGCAGATTAGTTAATCCAAGACTGATCAAGAGGGAAAAGGCAAGCTAGAGAGTCCTCTTACATAGCTTAGCCTTAAAAGAACACTTCCCATACATGTAGGTCAGACCACCAGGGTTTTTTACCTTGCTCATGAACGTGGATGGTACATTCCTCAATAAATGTCAGCTCATAGTGGTTATGTGCAAGGCGTTGCTCATGGCAGGACTCCCTGCTCCCCAGTTAGGTACCTACTCCTCCAGAATAGGGGCAGTGACAACAGATACTCTGCACAGCATGCCTAGGGAAGAGATAATGAGGGTGAGGAGGTGGGAATTCAGTGTATACAGAACGTATGCTGGCATAAGAGCAAGCTGCAATACAACAAAAACTGTACATGCTCTTTGAAGGGTGACAGAAAAAAAGACAGTTTGATTCATACGTCTCTCATACATGATCATTGGGCAGAAATGGGCAGTAAGAGGATGGTAACTCACGAGCATGTAATTACTACACACAAAGATTGTTTGGCTCAGAAAGCCCATTAGGAAATGAATGCAGTTCACCTCTGTAGTGGAAGGGCTGTTAGGGACACTCACCAGTGCAGAGATCATAGTAATGCACCTAGGAGGAAACAACTTGACTACAGACATGAAAGAAGGTTATGACAGCAGCAAGAGTATTAGGCTCAAGGAAAGTAATCTGGTCTCCAATAATTCTTTGTTTCAAATACAGAGGAGCTTTATCCCACAGTACCATCAAACAGTAGAGGACAAAGCTCAACATCTCAATGTGTACGATTAGCAGAAGCATGAGGCTTGAGGTGATCAGACAGAGCTTAATCAATCTTAAAGAGCCTTGTTTTTACTCAACTGATGGGCTCCTGTTGGCAGTGGGTATACAGATATTCCTGAAGAATGTAAGGGCGGTCCTTGAGACTTCAGGGTGCCCATGATTTAAGAAAGTTTCATAAGAGGGGTGTTTGACCTCTCAACCTTAGGGTGGTCTTCCCCGAAACGTTTTGCCTGCTTATCTCCACTTTTGCTGTATATTTGTTTGGGCCTTAGGACTCTGAGCATTTTGCCACTGCTGACCAGTGCTAAAGTGCATGTGATTCTCCCCTAAACATGGTGACATTGGTGTATGCCCAATTGGCATATTTAGTTTACTCATAAGTCCCTTGTAAAGTGGTATACCATATACCCAGGGCATGTAACCTAAATACTACTGGCAGGTCTGCAGCACTGGTTGTGCCACCCACGCAAGTAGCCTTTCAAACCTGTCTCAGTCCTGCCATTGCAATGTCAGTGTGTGTGCCGTTTACTGCCACTTCGAGTTTGCACTATTACGACGTCCTGACAGGCATAAATCCAAAGTACGGCACTGACCATGAGGTGCGCGGAGTTCAACACGGAGTCGCAAGGACCCCCAAACAACAGTACCTTGGAAATTAAGTCTATAGATGATGCACGGCGTCGTGAAGGTGAGGCGAAGGTGCTAAGGTGAGGCCGGTTCCCTAGTTGCCAAGGGGGAGGTGAGGTGTCGAGTCCGTGAGGAAACGAGGTGTCGAATCCAGGACAGGGGAAGTTAGGCAGCGTTGGCGGTGAGGCGTCTGCTCCGGTGAGATGATGCGAAGTCAAAGAGTTTGTGAAGTCACCCTCGTCAGTTATCAGCTCCGCGATAACGGGATGCAGGCGCTGACGGTGACGGCGTCAGTGCGAGCACTGGCATCGGGACGGCCGATAACTGCAGGCGTCGAAGGGCATCAGAGCTGCGATGCAGGCGGGGTGGTACGTTGTGTACTTCACGAGAACTAAACCCGGCCTTGGTGCAGTTCACGGCATCTCTGGCAACGTCGCTGACAGCGTCAGAGTTGTTTTTCTTGCTGTGCAACACCCACCACACTATTCTCAGGGCCCAGGAAATGGAATTGGTGCCCTTTTGAATACTGGAGTCCACAGATGATTCCAGGTGCTGGTCAGTGGGTGAAGGTGAAGTCTTTGTACCCCTGAGACTTCAGAACAGAAGGCAAGCACACACAAGCCCTTGGAGATTCTTCTTCAAGGAGGTTCATAGCAAGTTCCAGCGTTTGTGCTCTCCTTGGCAGAAGCAGCAACTGCAGGCCAACCCAGCAAAGCACATACAGCAAAGGCACAGTACTCCTCCTTACAGCTCTCCAGCTCTTCTCCTTGGCAGAGGTTCCTCTTGAGTCCAGAAGTGATCTAATTCACTGAGGTTTAAGGTCCAATACCTACACCCCATTTTCTGTTTGTTCTCTTTGTGGCAAGGGTCTCTGAGGACAGTCCAAACCAGTTCTGTTCTCTCTGGTGCAGCAGGTCCACAGGAGGTGGAGACAGCATTGTGAAACGTAGGCACAGCCTATTCAAGGGCAAGTTGAACTCCTCCCACCACTCTAAATGCAGCCAAGGTCTATTCAGCTCATCTATGAGAAAACCAGGAAAGGCAGGACACACCTCAACCCCCGTTGTGGCTGTCTATAGTAAATGCACATCCCCAGCTCCTGTTACTCCAAAACCAGACAGTCAATACACAAAGCAGCAGAGGCACACAGAATGGTTAAACAAGAAAATGCCTACTTCTAAAAGTGACATTTTCAAACACACAATTTAAAAACTATCTTTACCAAAAGATGTGTTATTAAATTCTGAGTTCAGAGAGCCTAAACTCCATCTCTCTATCTCGTCCCAATGGAAAGTTATACTTGTAAGATGTTACAAAGTAACTCCCATGTTAGCCTATGGGACAGATAGCCTTTCTAATAGTGAAAAACGAAATTGGCAGTATTTCACTATCAGGACATGCAAAACACACCAGCACATGTATTACCTTTTATAATACACTGCACCCTACCCATGGGGGTACCTTGGGCCTATCTGAGGAGTGCCTTACATGTAAGAAAAGGGAAGGTTGAGGCCTGGCAAATGGGTGCACTTGCCAGGTCAACATGACAGTTACAAACTTTGCCTGCAGATACTACAGTAGTAGGTCTGAGATAGATTTACAGGGCTACTCGTGTGGGTGGCACAATCAGTGCTGCAGGCCCACTAGTAGCATTTGATTTACAGACCCTGGCACACTCAGTGCACTTTACTAGGGACTTACCAGTAAATCCAATATGCCAATCATAGAGAACCAATCAGAATAGAAATTTACAGAGGGAACACTTGGACTTTGACACTGATCAACAGTGGGAAAGTTCCCAAAGCATCTAAACCAGCAAAAATGAAATCCTTCACACAGCCCAAAATGCATGAGGTAAAGGCAAAATGTCAGGGGAATCCATGCCAAGGATGCCAAGCCTAACAATAATGATAAATCCTCTTTACTGGTGAAGTTGGATTAAAGATTACTGTTTTAGAAATGCCACTTTTAGAAAGTGGTCATTTCTCTGCTCTAACTGCTCTGTGTGCCTTGCAGCCTGTCTCCAATACACATCTGGGATGGGTGACAGCTACACTTTGTGCATTCGCTCTAGACAGCCACAAACATAGGAAGGGTGGGTGTGACAGAGAACACATCTCATATACATTCTGATAGCTCTGCCTGGGCAGGAAAAGGGCGAGGGAGCTGACACTTACACCTGAATAGGGAGTGTCCAGTGCCCCACACAAAGGGCTGATTACCACCCACAGATAGCCTGGCAGACAGGGCTGGGTTAAAAGATGACCTGTGCACTTCAAGGGTCTGCTTTAAAGCCACCCCAATTCAAAGGCACATTTGGGTATAAGTACTGGGACTCTGATCTCACCAAGACAGTACACTACTGGACCTGTGAAGAGCTCTGCCAGGAGAAAATACTGCTGTGCTACAAGGATTGCCACTTTGCTTGACTGCTGCTCTGAAGGAACTGCTTTCTGCTTTGCTGAGATGGCCTGCTTCCTGCTGTTCTCTTCCCTGCTGAAGACAAGGACTGGACCGATCTCACTCGAACCCATAGTGACTCAAAGGGCTTGCTGGCTTGCCACCTGTTCTGAAGTTTCAGGGCCATCAAAGTCTTCCTTCAACTCTTCAACAGCACTGGGATTCTGTCATCTGTGAGTCCTGGCCTGCCAAGTGGTGCCAATACAGTCCTGGGCCATTGAAAAGGGATTGTCCAGAACCATTAAAATCGATGCAGTGACAACTTTGCGGCAATCGGAATTGACGCATTGCCCTTCAACACCAATGCAGGATCCAATCGACAGCATCACCTCGACGGACTGCCTGGCTCGACGACAATGGACAGTGCGGCTCGATGACGATGCAGCGCCTGCATCGTAAAGAGGTTCAAAACTGAAGCCTTCAGCAACTGCCTGGATCAGCGCTGATGCTTCACCTTCATCCTCAGGATCAACCCGATGTGGCGGCTCTTCAACTCCTCCCATCGAGTCATCGACATTGACACTTGCTCCATCCAAGGTACTTTCCCATCGGGACCTGCTTGAGTCCTGTATCCACCCTGCCCTCCACTGCGGTCTACCAGAACTTTGGATTTACCCCAGTCTAGCGTGACCTTAAGTAACCCCTTACTGCTATTGACTTCTAAGGACTATTTTTGGTTTAATCTTTCAAAGTTCATAATTCTGGTTCTACTTATTGGATTTTTGTCCTTTTGATCTTGAGTTTTTCATAAAAACATTCTATATTGTTCTTAACCTGTGTGGAGTCTTTTTGTGGTGTTTCCATTGTGTTACTGTGTGTGTACGTGTTGCACAAATACTTTACACATTGCCTCTTTAGATAAACCTGACTGTTCTGTGCCAAGCTACGAGAGAGTGAGCTCAGGTTACCTTTTAGTGTGTATCTAGCTTTGCTAGAGTAGGAGTGTGGTCCCTACTTGGACAGGGTGCATACCTCTGCCAACTAGAGACCCAGGGGCAGATTTACAAGCCCCTTGTGACAACTTTACGCCGCCGTTGCGTCACTTCTGTGAAGCAGCGTCGTCGTAAACAATGCGCCACGTTGGTACATATTTACAACGTGACGCATCTAGGGAGATGCGTCAAGTTGTAAAGCCCTGCACTGCATTATACCTGCGTCACTTATAATGTATGCAGGGTAGGCGTTCCCACGCAAGAAAGCCTCGTAAAAGTGAGGCAGTGAAATCTACAAGATTTCACTGAGTCACTTTTACGACAACACTGCGTCAAAACCTTGCGCCTGCTTGAAGCAGGCGTAAGGAGTGACTCAGCATGATAGGAATAGGCATTCCTGACCATTGCTGGATTTGCGTCGTACTTGCGACACGACTCCAGCAATGCACTGCCCTTACGCCGACAAGATGCGTCACACAGCTGTCTATCCGTGCGCGACGGTGCGCCGCATTGTAAATGCGACGCATCCATGGTGGCGCAAGGGTTATTTTACGTGTCGCAAATTTACTGGCGCATCTCTGCTAATATGCAGGGATGCGCCAGTTCTTGTAAATCTGCCCCCCAATTTCTAACATTGGTGATCAGCAGTGAGGATAGGACTTGTGTTTGTGCAATACCGTATTGTAACGCATTGTTCACTACAACTCTATACTAAGACCAATTTGAGCCTTTTTCAATTCTCCCTAATTGACTTTTTGATTTTTCTGCTAAAGCCATGTGTTACTCTGGAGAAGCAGCACCTGCAGTAATTGATTTTGAGCTGGCCAGGTTAGAATCTTACACTGTGCTCCAGCTGAATGATCTCTGTAAGAACTGAGTGTCTACAAGGGGTAAAACCAGGAAGATGGAGCTACAGAAGGCTTTAAGAGCCTCGGTGGAGACCCAGGTAGCAGGGGTTGACAACCCAGGGGAGGGGGAGCAGGAAACTCCTGAAGAAGTGTATGACATGATTCTGGATTCCAATGTGGATTTAGGACTGCATGTAGAAGGGGCCAATGACTTGCTAGGAGCAGTAGTGGTTCCTAAACCAGGGAGCACTGTGTCCTCCATGAACCAGTCTACAGAGGAACTGGCAGACAGGAGGGAGGGAAGAAAACTCACATTAGAGCTTGCTAAGTTGGAGCAGGCTTGTGAAGGAAAGAAGCTGGGCATGGAGGAGAGGAAACTGATCGATGAGCTCAACCTCAAGGAGCTGGACATTACAGCCCTACAAGTGGGGTCCAGCAACAACAATGGTGGCAGGATACCTGCAGTGTCCACTGGTGAGTCCAGAGTCCGGATACCCAAGGATTTGGTGCCCAGTTATGTGGTGGAGGATGACATAGCCAAATGGTTTGCATAACTGCCAAGGTTTCAGATTGCTTATGTGTGACATTTTTATAATTTCAGTGTAATTATGAGTGACATTCAACTACTATGAGTGACACTTTCTCGCAAGCAAAATCAAGCAGTGAAGATGAGGAAAACATATAATTATCAGAAATGACACCCATTTGAGCAACAAGAAAATTTAAGATCTTAAAGGGCTAGGATGTGAGAGAGGCCCCAGCTCGGAGCCTGAGCCAGTCTCACTTACGCTGAACTCAACTTTGTGCAGACTGCAGACAGTGATTGGAATGCAGAGCTCCGCTCAGGCGCTCTAACTTTACTTACAGGCCATAGCTGCCACGTTTACAGATTGCCTATGTCTCCATAGTTTCCATACACTTACGAGTGACATTCAACTGTCAAATGTGTGACCCTTTGTGTGATACTTTCTTGCGAGTAAAAACAAAGAAATAGGTGCATTGAAAGAGATAAATACCAGAAAATATACACTTTTGAGCAATGAGAAGCACAAAAAATATCTTTACTGCTGCAAACCACCTGAAATGGCTGTACAATGCAACTACTTGTTTACTGTGTGCAATTCAATTTTAAAACAATAACCTGCATATTCACATTGGTTTCAGTTACAGTCTGGGACGTCATAGCACTGTAATGCTTCCATTTCTAACGATAATGGCATTACTCCTAGTCCTACTCCCTCGCCTTCCTTCGAGGACCCTCCCTCCCTCCCGGTGCGGTTCAACTGAGTGCTAGCTCGGCTTGTTTACGTACAGGTGGAGGTGGGGGCGGGCAGAGTTTTTATGCTGGGGGTGGGTCTGGGTGGGAGGCGGGGCCTCATTAGTGATGAAGGAAGGCGAGGGAGGGACGGGAGGTAATACAGAATTCACTATTCTCCCTGTGCCAGGACTGAATTCTAGTTCTCTCTGATTACACACAATACATCTGCAGTGATTGCATTAACCAATTTAGATTTGATAATATAAAAGAGTGCATTTCCCCTATTCTTTCCTTGTTTCTGTTCTGTTGTGAGATCAAGCCTGCATTGGTTGCTTGAGCTGTCAGAGCTAAAGCCCATTTTTTGACTTATGACCTCCACAGATTGCACTAGATATTTATTTGAAGACTGGCTTTAGTGCGGGCATCAGAGCAGCACCATAGAGCATGGGATACTGACAGCTTGGGTTTTACAGCTGAAAGGAGTTGGAAATTGGCACACACAATTCATCTCGAATTATTTCATGCCATTCATTCACTCTCTGTGGATGGAGCAAGTTAACATTAACCCATGACATTTTTGTGAGTTTCAAATGTCTGAAATATAAATTAAGAAAAATATGCCTCTGCCTTACTTTGATGTAAACTAATTGCAATTACGGCCTACTATTGTTAAAACATATGTCTGCAGCGGTCGGAGTGAACTTCAGTGCAGAGCCAGAGAGAGTTAGTGGGTGACTCACCCAGGTTGCCGGTTCTCAAGTGCCTGGGGCAGTGTGTCTGCCAGGTAGAGGGCTTCACTTGTGCTGCTCTGCTCAGAGTGACAGTTTCTAGCGAGCAAAATCAAACAATGAAAACCAGGGAAACATATAAAAATCAGAAATGACACCAATTTGAGCAACAAGAAACTCTAAGATTGTGAAACTGCCACAAAGCACCAGAAATGGAAGGGCACTAACCTAGTGCTTTATTGAACTTGATCGTCTGTCAGAGTGTGACTTTTAAAGTCACTCAGCAGTCAGCACCTGTTTGGTCTCTGACCCAACACATGCTTGTTCTGAAGCTGGGTGGCAGTGCACTGCTGCAATAAATTCCTGGGGGCACAGGCAGGAAATTGAACATCCTGCCACACTCCCTAGATCAGACAGGTGTTCTGTTGCTGGGCGGCATAGCAGCAATTCCTGGGGGGCACAGGCAGGACATTTATTGAAACAGGTCCTGCCACTAGCCAACCTGTGCTGGACCGGAACTAGTCCCTGGCAATTAATCTCAAATGCATGAATACTTGACACACAGAGTCTGTCCAGGCTCTGTTCCACGTGGGTCCCAACCAACAGGCTGAGAGACGCTGCATGAGAGTAATCTCAGCTAAATAATCAATTAATTACTGAGTCAGCAGCTGAGTGGTCCGAGCGCTGGCCAGACACCCGCCGCAGCACCAGAGCCTGAGTAGGGCACAGCAGTGAGCTACATGGCACAGCTGTAAATTAAATTATATTTTCCAGTCTAACAGGCAGTGCTTTAAATCAATAATCAGCTGAGTCAGCTGAGCGTTGCCCAGCCCGCCGCGGCACCAGCCTGAGGACTGAAAGAGCAGGGAGTAGAGCTACAGGCTCAGTGTCTGTCAGAATGTAAAGTTTCAAGAACAATTAATACTTGAGTGAGCCACGCGTAAGCCTCTCTGCGATGACATTCTGTGCCACCTCTCGTCACCGACCCTAGTCCGGTCGTACCATCAGTGGCATGATGTTGCAGGCAACAGTGCGAGCCCTGGCTGCCGCCCAAACTGAAACAAAATCCATAACTGCCTCCTGACGCCCACTTGTAAACGGACACACTGTTTTTTCAGTCAAGTGACGCTCACGTAAATGCAGATGCCATGGTGAATGCAACAGAAAAGCTATTAACATGTTGCAGCTGTGCCCCCAGGCAGCCTGACCCGCGTGTGCCTGCATATAATGTTTTCATTCTCAGCAGTCAGTCAGCACTGCACAGTGAGTGTGCAAAGTACTGCACTGTCAGTTACACTGTCTCTGCCAGAGCAGTGCCAACCAGCTGCGTGGGGGGATTTCAAGAGACGACCACAAGGGAAAATTAAATAAATAATTACATTTCCCCCATGGTCGTCTCTCGAAATCCCCCCTCACCTGGCCCCATGCCCTTAACTACAGGGGCCGCGGCTGGTGCCAACCAGCGCTCCCGCTGCTTGCTCAAATATGACTGCTAATTAACTTAGTATATCCCAGCGCTTGGGAGGTGATATAATGCGTAACTTTGCATTTTGGTGCGGTGATGAGGACCACCATACTAAAATGCGTTAGTATAACGCCTGATGTGTGGTACTTGGCAGGGCTGGGTTTACAGCCTATGAAGTGGCTCTGCGAGTGCACAAGGTTCCAGAGGCGTTCTGGGGTGGCAGGCTATGGAGGTATATGCCCACAGTGGGAAGGGACACAGTCATTACAATAGAGGTAGAGAACCAGACATGCTAAACTGCTATGAAGGCCATCCTAGTCAGTAAGTTTGGACTGACCCCTCAGATGTATACTCTCAGATTCAGGGGCAGCCACAAGATCTCATCACAAGCATGGTTGGATTTCTTGGATTATGCTAGCAAGGCACTGGAGGGGTGGGTGAGGGGCAGCAAGGTTGATGACTATTCAGGGCTGTACAACTTAACTTTAAAGGAGCACATACGTGATATTTTTTTCCAAAGCTGCGCCAACATCTTGTTGATAGCAAGTTAAGTGACCCAAGGAAACTTGCTGAGGAGGCGGACATCTGAGTCAGTACCAGAATGTCCAAGAAGTCATCTGGGGAGGACTCCCAAAAGGGTGGTCAGGGTTCCCACCAGAAGTAGGAGGGGGAGATAAATAGACAGAGTTCTCTAAAGACCCTCAAAACAACTCACAGGGAAAAGGGTCTGGTTCTCATTCCCAATCTGGCCACCATAAGAAAACCTACCCTGACAAAGGTCAGCAGTCCAAGCCCATGTAGGGCTATGAGTGCTATGAGTATGGACATTACAAGGGGGATCCCAAGTGTACAAAGAGAATACCACCTACCACTGGTGAAAAGAATCCAGGGATGGCTAGTGTAGTGTTGGGGGAGGGGTTTGTCCCAGTTAATAGGGGGGAGTTAGTGGGTTACCCTAGTGCCCCTGGGTGACAGTGAGAGGGTTCCTAAGATCCATGTGCCCTCAAATACTACTAAGTATAGGCAATGAGTCACCAGCAACGGGAAAAGTGTTGAGGCTCTGAGGGATACAGGTGCCAGCATAACTATGATAAGGAGTCAGATGTGTCCCCAGAACAGGCAATTCTCAGTGCATTCCACCAAGTTGTGGTGGCTGACAACAGAGAAGGTCACTACCCAGTGGCCCTTGTTCCCTTTAAGTGGAGGGGTTACAGGTCCTCTGAAGGTTGTTGTGAGCCCTGCCATGTCTGTGGACTGTTTGTTGGGTAATGACCTTGAGCACACTATCTGGAAGGAAGTGGAGCTCAAGGCTCATGTGGAGATATTGGGGTACCTGATTTGATCTGTGCAACTACAAGGTGCATGGCTGCCCAGGATGGGAGTCAAACAGGGCTGGAGCCTGGAACAATGGCCCAACCAGCTGTTAAAAATGGGAAAGTCAGAGAGCGTGTGTTAGAAATGAGGGTCTCTAGTTGGCAATGGTTTGCACCTTTGTCCAAGTAGGGGCCCTTCTTCCTAGTCAGGGTAAGGGGGATACACTTCTAAAATAACCCCTGCTCACCCCCTTGGTAGCTTGGCATGAGCAGACAGGCTTATCTCAGAGGCAGTGTGTAAAGCAGTTGTGCATGCATACAGTAACACAGTGAAAACACTACAAATGGACACCACACCAGTTTAGAAAAATAAGCAAATCTTTATCTAAACGAAACAAGACCAAAAATGACAAAAATCCACAATACAGTTCTGAAAAATATGCAGTTTGCAAGAAAACCTTTAAATTGTAGAAATATGCACAAAACAACATTTTTCTGAGTCGGTAACTCCGTCCGGGGCTACCGCGATGTTGAAAACAACAGAGTCTAACAGTTCCAGCGGACCGCGTAGGTACGGGCCAGCTAAAGAATTGACAGACTCGTGAACAGTACCTTTCGCGTTGCGGCCAACAAGTTGGTGCGAGTCGCGTTTTGTGTTGCAAAATGGAAACGGTGCAGAGTGTGGTGCTCTCATGACCCGGTGCAGGCAGCGGCTTGATGATGATCGTCTAGACTGCGTTGGTGAGACCAAGGCTTACGGTGCTGGATGAGGCGGTGCTCGATGAGGTGCTGGCAGGTTGCGGTGCAGGCAACGGAGCTGGTCAATGTTCGGGTCATGCAGCGACGGTGTCGGTGACGTCCAGACATGCTGAAACGAGGCGGTTCGGAGTGCAGTGCCCACAGGAGGCGGGCAAGTAACGGCTCGGTGACGATCATCCAGACGGCTTCAGTGAGACCAAGGATGCGGTGTGAAGTGGGGCGGGGCCTTCTGCGGGGCCTTCACGACACTGAACCTGCAACGGACTCGGTGACAGAGTCGGCTGCTCCTTTCTTCTGTGACGACTGAAACCAGCGGTTCCAGATATGGTGCCCAGAAGGATGGTGAGGCCTTTGCTGCTCCTGAGACCTCTTGAACAGGGGGCAAGCTATACTTCAAGTCCTTGGAGACACTTTACAAGCAGGATACACACACAGTCCTCTCCTTGTCAGAAAACAGCTACTGCAGGCAAACCCCAGATAGCACATAGCAAAGGGGCAGTACTTCTCCCTCAGCTTTTCCCAGCTCTTCTCCTTGGCAGAGGTTCCTCTTGAATTCCAGAAGTAGTCTAAAGTTCTGGGGTCTGGGCCCCACTTTTTATAGTACAAAATCCTTTGTTAACTGGAGGCAGAGAGTGTCTGTGCTCAGCAAAAACCAGTTCTTCTGTCCTCTCTGGTGCAACTTCCTGGCACGAGGTGGAGACAGCATTGTCCAAGGCAGACCAGGCCCATTCAGGTGCAAGGAACTCTCCTCCCCCTACTCTAAATGCAGCCCAGGTCTATTCAGCCCAACCCTGACTCTTTCAGGAAAGACAGGACACACATCAACCCCCCCCCCCCAGCGGCTGTCTGAGAGAATGCACATCCCCAGCCCCTTTTACTCCAAAGCCAGACGTCAATACACAAACCAGCAGAGGCACAAAGGATGGCTAAGCAAGAAAATACCCACTTTCTAAAAGTGGTATTTTCAAACACACAATATAAAAATCATCTTTACTAAAAGATGCATTTTTATATTCTGAGTTCAGGCATTCTAAACTCCATCTTCCTATCTTGTCCCAATGGGAAGTTATATTTATAAGATGTTATAAATAAACTCCCATTCTATCCTATGGGACAGATAGCCTTTCAATAGTGAAAAACGAAATACACTGAATTTCACTATCAGGGCATGTCACACACCTCAGTACATGTCCTACCTTTCACCTACACTGCACCCTGCCCATGGGGCTACCTTGGGCTTACCTTAGGGGTGTCTTACATGTAAGAAAAGGGAAGGTTAGGGACTGGCAAGTGGGTGCACTTGCGAGGCAGACATGGCAGTGCCAAACTGTGCACAGACACTGCAATGGCAGGCCTGAGACCCTTTTGCAAGTCTGCTTGTATGGGTGGCACAATTAGTGCTGAGAACCCACTAGCAGCTTTTGGTTTAGGGGCCCTGGGCAAACACAGTGCACTGTACTAGGGACTTAACAGTAAACCAAATATGCCAATCATGGAATCACCAATCCATAAACACAATTTACAGGGAGAGCATATGCACTTTAGCACTGAACAACAGTGGTAAAGTTCCCAAAGTCATAAAACCAACAAAAACATGAGGCCAAAAAAGCAAAAAGTCTGGGGATAAACCCACTGGAAAAGTCAGGTCTAACAGTGTGGGAAACCAGCCCCTGCTTGTCTTCCCAGTGAGGTAGTTGGGGCACATGTGGTGGCCACCCTCGAGTCCACTGAGGAGGGCACTGCTTCCCTTGGTGACCTGCCTACTTTGCTGGATTGCATGTTGAAGGAGCACCCACCAAGGAAGAGTTCTGTATGGCACAAAGGGAGTTTCCAACCCTTGAGGGCATGAGGCAACAGGCTGAAGCCCAAGCAGAAGATGACGTATCTAGGAGGTGTCCCAATTAGTGGGAGGGCAACCTCTTTTACAGTGAGCCAAAGGCTCCTGTGCATGGGACAAAAGGGACCCTGATGGCCCCCAATGGTAAAGGACAAAGACAAGACCTTTGCAATGCTTGTCCCACCCTTTTATTGGCCTAGGATCAAGAGTTCCTCAGATGCATTCTGTAGACTTGTGTGACCTGCCAGGCCAGTGGGAAGACAGGGCAGAGACTGAACGTGCATCTTAATTCCTTGCCTGTTGTTCTCACACCCTTTGAGCATATGGGCATCAACATTGTTGGGCCTATAAATCTCCAGACTGCATCTGGCAACAGGTTTATCCTGGTTCTGGTGGATCATGCCACTAGGCACCCAGAGCCAATCCGTCTGAGGACCATGACTGAACCTGCAGTGGCAAAGGCCCTGATGGGGATTTTTACCATAGTGTGTTTCTCCAAGGAAGTTGTGTCTGACAGGGGCACACACTTCATGTCTGCATATATGCAGTCAATGTGGAAGGAGTATGGGGTGATCTACAAGTTCTCCACCCCTTACCATCCACAAACAAATGGGCTTGTTGAGATTCAACAAGATCCTGAAGGGCATGATTAGAGGCCTACCCGAGGCCCTGAGGAATAAGTGGGATATCCTCTTGCCATGCCTCTTGTTTGCCTACAGGGAGGTATCACAGAAGGGAGAGGGCTTCAGCCCCTTTGAGCTTCTGTACCGGTACCCTTTTAGAGGACCTTGAATCTGGGGAGGCATGGTTCAGAGTTGCCCCTAAATACTAGATTTAGGGGCGTTAAAGGGGTGTGCAGGTCGGAACCAATGGGTCCCTTCCTTGGCTGGGTACACCCCCTATTATACCACCCTCCAGTGGGAGGAGGCATGAGCCCCTCCCTCATTGGCTGAGTCCCCTCATCTTCAAGATGGATGGGAATGAGATGTGTGCTTCACCTCGCCTCCCCTACCTGAGGGCTAGGGTTGGCAAAGGTGGGCACACCTCTCTTCCTAGCTTGGTTTTACCACTGATTCTCCCACCCAAAGTGGGGGCCAGAAACGGTGGAAGCCAGTTGCTGGGGGAAGCAAAAGGCAGGGTCAGCATCCAAAGCTTCCCCTTTCGTGGACCCAGCCCATCCTGGGGGAGGAGGCATGACGCCTCTGCCCTGGATGGGCTTTGTTTATGGACCCAGAGAGTGGAGGCTCTCTACCCAGGGGTCCTTAAACCTGTCTGGTGGTGGCAAATGGCGGGCTGCCGTTCAGGAACCACACCAGGGCTCGTCGATTTTCAGGGGGCATCTCTAAGATGCCCTCTAAGTGCATTTTACATTAAATTCCACACTGGCATCAGTGTGGGTTTAATGTGCTGAGAAGTTCGCTACCAAACGTCCCAGTTTTTAGTAAAGCCATTATGGAGCTGTGGAGTTTGTAGCAACCAACTCCCAGACCATATACTCTTGATGGCTTTACTACACTTACAATGTCTAGACCAGGGGTATCCAACTAGTAGCTCTTGAGCTACTGTAGCTCTAGCTACCTCTGAGTAGCTCACTTGTGTGCAGCCCAGCTTACTAAATTAGAAAGCTTTTGCTTGTCTGAATTAATATACATTTAACAAAATTGTAATTATACAACACTAATAATATTAGCTCTCAATGCATTTCATTGAACATAAGTAGCTCTTAATGCAGAAAAGGTTGGAGACCCCTGGCTTAGACACTGTAGTGGTACAGGGCTCATGCCTCTGTACCCTCACCTTAGGGCTAGTGCTCCCTGCTAGAGGGATGACTTACCTAGGCCTCGGGCAGTGGATTGCAGGCATGACACATTGGGATGGGTGCCATATTGACTCTTCACTTTTCTCTGCACCAAAACACGCAGCCTGCAGTGGCAGTGTGTGTGGATTAAGGTGCAGGGCCTCTAAGGGTGGCACAATGGGTGCTGTAGCCCTTAGAGACCTTCCTGTGCCCTTGGTACCCTTGGCAACTTTTACACGGGGCTTACCTGTGGCCAGGGATATGCCAATTGTGGATACATAGGTAAAGTTGTGGGAAAGAACACAGGCCTTGGGAACCTGATAGGCAGGGACCCAGGGCACACCAAGGCATGTTGCATCAGATGCCAGGCTAAAAGTGCAGGGTAACCATGCAAAAAGGGGCACTCCCCCCCCTCCTTTTGGTAACATGGATAGGATAATAATATATAACTGAAATAAAAGACTTCCCCCTGTTAACAAAGTGACCAGTGGGAGGGCAACCTTATACTTTGGAGGCTTTGTGATACCAGACGGCATGGCCAGCTGAAGAGAAAACAATGAGATACCTCATAAAGCAGATCAAACCTGGCGAAGGGCCAGAGATCACAGACAAACTGATGGTTATCAAGTTAAGCAAGGAATGTGTAGGATTTCCTCAGAAGACCAAAGGCAAGGCCCTCAACACTGACTAAAGAACTGAGTAAGATAACTAATGTGAAAAGGTGTTTTGCATCCTGATGATATGACAAAGTATGGCATATGTAATAATATTGATAGGTGATTCTCCACCTGTGAGCGGTTAGCATGGTTCTGGAAGATGTCTGTATCAATAAACTGCAGCCAAAATACTCCACATAACAAGAATCAAAACTGATGTGTGTTGGGTAAAGATGTGCATAGCCCAATGACCTGACTGCCTGGGTTAAAGGTGCCTTCTTCATCTGGTCTCCATGACCTTGGTTCACACATTCATCCAGAGCACAATGAATGACACAGCCGGTCAAGGGCTTGGGTCACGCCTTTTACTCATGAAACAAGGAGGACTTCAATTGACTTCCTTGGAGATACCAATCCATAATTTTGTTGTGCTACACATTCAGGAGTCCAGATACCAATTCTCAAACTCCCTGGGAGTAGTGTCAGATTTTTTCCAATCGCAATTTCTTCCAAAAACTGTATTGGTGCCTTACATTATGTTAATTGACAAGGCCATTTGAGAGTGTGATACCTCAGAGGAAGACGCCCCCTAATGGCACTCTGGAAAAAAAGTAATGAGGAGGAGCTTTTCAAAGCTATTCTTCATTCCTTCATTGATAATTTAGGGGCTGATTATGATGGCAGTCGCACGACCATTCCCAGCATCCTGTCGGGAAAGGGCCTGGCCGACAGGGAGTCAGCGGTCCCGCCAGACAAATTAGAATCCGACTGTCGTGGAAGTGGTTGGAAACATGCCTGTTAGTATTGAGGCTTGTGCTGCGGCCCGAAAAAAAGGTCTGCAGCCCATCCTCACTGCTAAGCGGTATGTTTGTAAACTTCCTAGCACCTTGTAACAGGCACCAGGTGGTGCCTGCCACATGGTGCAGGGATGTTTAGGGGAGCACCATAGGTGCCCCCAAGAACCCATAGCTGAGGGACAGGGGGAAAGGGGGCCTGCTAGCAGTCACTTTCCGCCTGCCTTTTCATGGCGGACGGACCGCCATGAAATGGCAAGCGGAAAGGCACATTGTAATCCCTACAGTGGTGCCTAAGCAGGCACCAACACTATTGTAGGGATTGCAGTCCCTCTGATGGTCCGACGGGTGGAGGCATCTGGCAGAAGGGCTATCTGCCTCGCAAACCTATCCTGTCATTTGAAAGGTGCCCTGGCAGCTGTGATCACTCCGGTATTCAGGCTTCTCTCGAATGGGAGTTACTTGATGCTGAACGATCAAGGTTGTTGTGGGATGCTAAAGGGCATCGCATATCTGGTAACCGTGAGCTCCAGGGTTGCTTGCTGTATGCAAGTATTATTTCCACCAACACATACAGTCAGGGAGGTGCCGCTATGGCCTTCATTGAATGTTTCTCTTATACGGTTTGATACTCTGAGCAGAATGAAAGCCATGCTTTTACAGAAAACTGTGCCTTAACCTCCACCCGGGAGACTTTTGATCTCCAGATCGCAAGGTCCTCGGCCGAGATACAGGCACTAATATGAACAAATTACCCTTTCCATTTCGCAGAAATGGTAAATCGTATCTTTAACATGTCTGATACGACGGGTATAGTCCACCTATTTAAGACCATAGGTTCGGCACTATTAAGCACCTCGGAGTTATACCAACCTTTGTACACTCCGTATTCGGAAGCATTTTTGGAGGACTTCCGCTGATCCTGTTTCTAATAGCAGGTATCCTGAATTTAATTTTTCTGCTACGGAATGGACGTCCCAGTCACCAAGGAGATGGAAAAGGCACTCCTGGAGCGCAAATACCGTGATCGCATGGTGCAACATCTGGGCACACCTCACCTATGAGAACTAAGTGCTTCTTGGTTCCTGTCATTTAGACCAGTCTGGATGGACTGTATCTTACCTGTACTCCGATGCCTGTTCTGTGGAGAGGAATGCGTGTTAGATCTGTGTCTGACACTTCCATCAGTTGCGCAACCAGACGTTGATGCATTGCTGGACCCGATAACGGCCCATGTTCTGCAGTGTCCCCAGCATATTCCTATGTTGATGGCGGCATTCTTGGAGCCACCACAGGAAATTTCTGCTCCTGTTGGTATGGACTAACCCTGGGCGTAGTTCGCGAAGTAGCGCTACGCGAAGCTACGCAAAGTGCACTTCGCACTCACGCGAGCTACGCGTAGCACTACGCGACCTGCGTGAGTGCGCTGTTCGCGATGATTGCACAGTGCCGGATGCTTGTCCGCACTGTGCAATCATTGAAAACGGCATCTTGCACAGTGCGAGGCTGTCTTTTACTGCCGCTCGAGTAGATTTTTACTCGAGCGGCAGCTCTCAACGCGGACTAGTAGTTTCTCATCGCGAGCGGTCGCGAGCATACGCTGCACCACTCGCAATCGAGAAACCTGACTCCTCGCGTTGAGAATCTCGCCCGAGGTTTATTTTCCATACTCGCGATCGGCAACTTGATGTTGCTGATCGCGAACGACGGGAAAAAGTCTCGGCTAGGATGCATTTTGCTTGCTCGCGGTCGCCAACTTGACGCTGAGTGACTGCGAGCAAGCAAAGCGATCGTTGCACTACGCTGACGCGCGCTTGCACTGTGCTACGTGCAATTCGCTAGTGCGAAGTAAGCGCAAACCTTCGCAAACCACGCGAGCGTAGCGTAGTGCTTTGCCCAGGGTTAGTATGGACACCGGCTCCTCCATGGACACCCAGGCTTTGGATAGTGCACAGGCTGCCCCAGCATCGGCTGTAGGCAGTACGGAAGATCATCTGGGCTCAATTGACGTAATCTGCGAGATGTTACAGGGATCGTCGTCTGCAAAGGCAGGCAACAGCGGTGTTGCGTCTACCAGCTAGGACACATAAACATTTGGCCCGTCGTGTGCTGGGAAAAATTCGGCTTTTTTTTTTTAAACAAACTCACATTGGAGTTCCAAAACAAATTGGCACTTTTGATGACCTGCTTGGCTTTCTAATGCTTGTAGTAGTTCGAACTATATTTACTGACACATTAGAGCTATTGCTTGAGTGACAATTTCTGCTTTTAGCACCTTTTTAGAGTTTTTTTACATTTTTACATTTTTTAGCGGAACTATTGCTTTTACATATGTTTGCGTACCAATACCTAGAGGGGTAGTACGTTAGTATTAGATTATGTCATCCATTCGGATGAGGAGTGGGTGTTATATTCCATATAGGTACCACAATATAGGCCCATGAAACATCACAACCTTTCACCTATATTTGTCCCTACATTACATACATAACGGCTGCTAGGACTGACCTTTTACCTAGTTACAGTACTCCTTACAGAACGTGGGGTTTTCCCTGAACAATAGGCTCATACGTTATGCATGAGGATTCAGGATTCTCGGAAATTCAGCAGGACTATCATCTCCTGCATAATAACTATGTACAAGGTTCATTCCTGACGTCATCCTTAGTCCGACAGTGGCACAGCAAAGTAGAACCCCTGGGGATACCTTGAGGTATATAAACATCACATCTTGCTAAGATAGGAGGAGGAGATCACGACTTCCATGCCGACGCACTGACATGAGACACTGAGATTCCTGCATGCAGACACTTCAGCTCGCAGCGGTCTGCGGGGTGTCCAACTCGAGACCAAGACAGGGTCCCACAGTCTCTCACTTCAGGTAATGGAGTTGGCTTTATCCTAGAGGGATTCTTGGCGTTAACACCTATACACATGCTAGGTACACTTAGGTACATCTAGTTAGGATTTATTTATTTATTAAATTTGTAAGGCGCGACAGCTACCCAAAAAGGGTTTCCCGGCGTCGGAGCAGATCAGAAGGATGTATAGCAGCTTGTTTGGTTACTGGTTGAAAAGCCAAGTCTTAAGGGATTTGACGGAAAAGTGTGAGACCAAGCTTCGTTCCGGATGGCTGTGGGAAGTGCATTCCGTAGTAAGGGGCCGAGATGTGCAAACGATCTGCCTCCCATCCGAGATAATTTAATTCTTGGCACAGAAAATTTCTCTTGAGTGGAAGAGCCAAGGCACCGGATGGTACGTGAGGCTAGACCAGAGACTGCAGATATTGAGGGGCAGTTCTATTTTTGATTTTAAACATGTAGCTTAGGGCTTTGAACTTGATTCTGTTCTCCACCCTGAGCCAGTGAAGGTCCCGCAGATGACTTGAGACAGAGGTAGCTCTAGGGAGCCTGCAGAGTAGTCTTGACCGCAGAGTTCTGCACCATCTGCAGTTCATGCAGTCACTTCCTTGTTGGATCCGAGGTACAGAACGCTTCCGTAGTCCAGTCTCGAGGTGATAAGAGCCTGGACTACTGTTCTTTGAGTAGACTCGGGCAACATCCAGATGATCTTTTCAGCCACTTCAGGATGGTAAAACAAGTGGAGGATTACCTTGACTGCCTGATGGTGCATAGTAAGCGGACGTCAATGATGTACACCTAGGTTGCGGACTTGACTGGAGTGGTCGAGGAAGTGTTCCCATTTCACTGGGCCAATGTTAGGGCCCCAGAGATCTTTATTTTTGCCAAGGATCAGGACCTCCGTCTTCTCTCCGTTGGAGCTTAAGGTAATTAGCCTGCATCCATGATGCAATTTTACCCAGGCCAAGCTGAAGGAGGGATGGCCAGGCCGCGCTCTCCATGGAGAGAGAGAAAGATGATTTGGGAGTCAGTCCGCACAGGAAAAGAGAGACAACCCCAACCTCTTCCGCGACATCGGCCAAGGGTCTCACATATAGGTTAAAAGAGTAGGGGGCTAAGGATGGAGCCCTGGGGTACCCCGTGAGGGTGAGGAATGGATGTCGAGTAGGATGTTGGGGAAAAGATTTGAAAAGTACGTGTTGGCAGAAAAGAAATCAGCCAGTTCAAGGCTGAGCCACCGATGCCTAAAGGTCTTAACGCTTTTATCAGTATGGTGTGAAGGTACCGTGTCAAATGCCGCACTCAGGTCTAGTAAAATGAGGGCGACCGTATCTCCAACGTCCAGATGTTGCCGTAAGCTGCTCTGCTACTCCTAGTAACGTTGTTTCTGTAGAGAAGCCAGCTCTGAAGCCAGATTGTGATGGGTGAAGGAGTTTATTAGTTTTCGACAAAATTAGAAAGTTGAGAGTGGATGTGTTTCTCCAAGATCTTGGAAAAGCCAGAAGTAAAGAAATAGGCCGATAATTGGAGGGGTAAGTCGGGTCGGGTTGGCCTTTCTTAGGAGGGATCACCATGGCGTGTTTCCAGTCTGGTGGAACTGTGGCTTCTTGAAGGGATGCATTTAAAAGGTCCATGATGGCAAGCAGAGATGGAGGCTCAAGTTGCTTGAGCACAGGGATAGGCAGGGGGTCCTTGGGTGATCCAGATTTGACACTATCTAGGAGTCTTTTAAAGGAGACTGCATTGAGTAGGGGCCAGGTGTCCAGGTTATTAGAGTGGGCGCAAGGTAGCGTGTCCTGGTCAGGATG
The DNA here is from genome assembly GCA_963921515.1 of Calotriton arnoldi. Taxonomy (NCBI): domain Eukaryota; kingdom Metazoa; phylum Chordata; class Amphibia; order Caudata; family Salamandridae; genus Calotriton; species Calotriton arnoldi. The sequence continues at coordinate 327,064 of CAWUFW010015414.1, read as the reverse complement.
GATAGAGGCCACTACGGGGAGTGTAGAAGCTGTTAGTAGGGAGCTAGCAGGTTGCAAGAGAGAGGAGTTGTCGCATCGCTGAACTCGCAATATCCAAACAGATTTTTTCGACTTTCTGAACAAAAAGGTCGCTAGATCCTCACATTGTCGTTTATTGAGAGGGGGGGCCTGAGCTAGGGTGGCAGAACCAGCGAGCTCCTTTACCTTACTGAAAAGGGTTTTGGAGCAATTCAGGGCATCAGAGATAGTTGTTGAAACATATTCAGCACGGGCTGATTTGCAGAGGCTGTGGTATGCTTTTTGGCCTTTTTGTAGATAGTTTAAGATTCAGGAGTATAATTCCTTCTCCATCTACGTTCCAGCACTTTGCATTTGGCTTTTTTCTATTTTTAGAGTGTCAGTAAACCAGGGTGCTGGGGGCTATGGTTATTGACCCTTTTTTGGAAAGAGGAAGACAGGTGTCTATAGGCAGTGAGGAGCCATTTTTGCACAGTGTCAGAAAGCATGTTCACCCCTATGTTTAGAAATGGGCATAGTTAGAGCACAAGATTTTATTTAAGACAATCAAGTCTAGTTTTTTTTCCAGTCTCTAGTTAGTGTCCTTAGGGTAGAAGTGATGAACACAGAATTATCCAGGGGTACCAGACTGAACCTGGTGATAAAGTGGTCCGACCAGCATAGGAGGAGTGCAGGAAACACCTAATACTAGGTAAATTGGAGAGGATAGGATCTAGTAGGTGGCCTGCCTCATGTGTGGGGCCAAAATTATGTGAGTTTATGTTTAAGCCTGCCAGATCAGAGATGAAATTTGTACTGATTTTGCATGTTGGGTCCTCCAGGTGTAGAGTTTAGATCGCTAGGATTGAAAAGTTGGCAGAGCTCATGAGTAGGGGGCTATTACGCTGCGGAAGGAAAAGGCCCATGGGGCAGAGGGTCCGGGGGACGGTACACGAGTATACCACAGAGGGTGAAGTTCGGGGTTAGGGCCAGTTTGAATAGTGCTGCTTCACAATTTGTGAATGTTAGAGGCTCGAGTTTACACTGAAAATCCTTTTTAAAAATGAAAGCTATCTATTTTGTTGCCCTCTACTTCCTAACTATAGCGTAGTTGGGGGGCAGAGCTGCAGCAACATCTGGGCCAGAACTCTCATGCAGCCATGTTTCCGTGAGGAATAAGGCGTCTGGTTGGTCATTGACCAGAGTTTCGAAGATGTCGGCTTTGTGCTTCGGAGAGAGCGGCAGTTTGTGCTGAGGAAAGAGAAAGCCCTTATGGTTGGTGCGGCAAGTTTGTTATTGTTTGTGTTGCCCTTTGAAGTGGTTGAGGGTCTCTGGGTATTGTCGAGTGAGAAATCACAGCGTGGGCAAATTTCTTCCCTGTTGCCTGGTTGTAGTAATGTGCAATCATGGATTGCATCATAGGAGTACGCATTTTATTATCATGTTTTTTATATACCTGCCTGTATTCATGATTATAACAAAATGGTAGAGATTTACCACCCTTTCACTTTTCGAGTGCTTCTAATCATTTATATCTGTTACTGTCTGATGATTGTCTCAGCACACCTATTTTACACTAGAATGGTGAATGTTCAATAAATACTTATTCAAAACGGTCATACAGTTTGTTCTGTGTACATCTCTGAGACTAAGTGAGCACGAGTGACTGAGCAAAAAGTATTGCACTGTTTCCACGATTCTAAGGGATCAGGGTTGTCATGTTCGATAGTTGGCAAGAACTATTCTCTCCTTGATAAGAGGAGTTTCTAGTGGCACTGTGAGCTAGCTGGCATACAGGCCAACATACCCGGTGGGGGTGTCTGGAATTAGTTCAGACACCAGGTGTTATCCAAACGCGCAGATCTTATATAGATTTATAAGAACTACACGACACCCCAGAGCACCCCGCTTCTTCCCTTAAGGTCAGATATGGGTAGAACATCGATAGTGGACAAAGCGAGGCTTCGCCCCCTCCTTTTGCGGCTGCGCTTATAACAAACACCTGAGCTCATTCACTACGCAGTTGCTTTTGAAGAAGTCCTTAAACTTGATCGGTTTAAAAAAATTGAGTGGTTCACCAAAATCCAGACATTGCTATCCGCCATAGGCCTGGGGAATCTGTGGGATGTGTCTGACTCCAGCTTACTGCCTAGCAGAGAACTTGTTAAACTCAATTATTGGAACTGGGTGGCACAGACAACCGTCACCCACACACCAGGAGGCCGTCTCACATCAGAATTTATGAAGTTCAAGCTGCTAGGTGCTTATGAGCAATATCTGGAGGTCATTACTATCCTGCAAGATAGAAAGTTATATATGCAATTCAGATTTGGTTCCCTCCCTTTGAAGTCGTTCACAGCAACATGGCAGTGGGGATCTTCCGCCGCCTCACACTTTTGCCCATGTTGCCCCGGGACTGCCAAGACGATCAAGCATACCTTCTTTGCCTTTCCATTTTACAAATCCCCGAGACTTAAATGGCTAGCCCCAGTCTGTAGGTTCATTGAAATCCGTTGCCATCAAGAAGTACTACGTATTCTAAAATCCGACTCAAGGACACTAGTAGTTAGTGCAGTGGCCAAATTCCTGGGGAAAATGTGGTTCATTAGGAGGCACGCACTAATGAATAGCTAAAGCACACCCCCAGACTTTTTATTGTTTTTCTTAGCCAGTCTATAGTAACATTTATGCCCCTTGTCCCAGTATGGTCCTGAATTGCTTATACTCTATGGTGTACATGCAAACGGGCCATCTGTATAACAGTTTTGTGGTCCCATGCCATTAGTACCATGGTTTTATTAATATATCGCCTTTCTTTTAAATTCTTGTTTTTACTTGCTGGTTTTAGCTGTTAAAGTTGGGTGGAGCTATTTATCTGAAAATTGGACGCTGTGCTTACACCGTACCATTATCGTGCACGTAACATTGACTTTTATGCACCATACGCACTTGCACTTCTGTGTAATCTTATAGGGGTTTCATCCTGTGAGCGCTTTTTCCTCAGTTCAGTCTCTGCTTTTTAACTGCACTTTTAACTTATATTTTGGTGGAGCTATTTGACCGAAAATTGGACGCTGTGCCTACATCGTACCATTGTCATGCATGTAACATTGTATTTTTGCACCATATGCACTAGCACTTTTATGTAATCCTATAGGGGTCACAACCTATGAGCGCTCTTTTTCTAGTTTAGCTGCCGCATTTTCATTGCAATTTTAAATTATCTACATGAAGCTGGTACTTCTTGATCTGTCACTTATCTTTGTTTATATAATGAACTACTGTAAAGCTTGTATTATTGAACTCCATGTACTGTATACACTTGCACTTTGATGGTCGTAATTCCCAGTTTAGTCTCTGCTTTAATTGCACATTTTAACTTCACATTTTGGTGGAGCTATTTTATCGAAAATTAGATGCTGTGCTTACATTGTACTATTGTCATGCATGTAACATTGTATTTTTGCACCATACGCATCTGTGCACTTTATGCAACCCTATAGGGTCACAATCTATGAGCGCTCTTTGCTAGTTTAGTCTCCAGCATCTCAACTACAATTTTAATTATCTACATGAAGCTGGTACTTCTTGATCTGTCAGTTATCTTTGTTTCTATAATAAACTACTGTAGAGACTTGTATTATTGAACCTCCTGGTACTGTATACAATTGCACTTTGATGGTCGTAATGACCAAATAAAGTTTCTGACTGACTGACTGGCTTATTTGATTTACTAGTCAGTCCCTAGTACAGTGCACCGTGTGTGCCCTGGGCCTGTAAATCAAATAGCTGCTAGTGGGCCTGCAGCACTAGCTGTGCACCCACATTAGCAGCCTGCAAGTGTAACTCAGGCCTGCCATTGCAGTGCTGTAGTCAGTCTAGTACTGTCATGTCGACTCGCAAGTGCACTCCACTTCCCAGGCCCTAACCTTCCCTTTTCCTTACATGTTAGCCACCCCTAAGGGAGGCTCAGTAATACCCACTGTGGTGCAGTGGGTGCAGTGAGAAGCAGTAGGACATGCCCTGGTGTGTGCAGTATGTCCTGATAGTGAAATACTGCCAATTTCCAGTTCACTATTGCAAGGCTATCTGTTCCCATAGGATAGAACGGGAGTTTGCTTATAACATCTTATGAAACATCCACTTCTGGAACAAGGTAGAAAAATAACGTTTAGTATGCCTGAACTCAGAATGTTAAAGTGCCTTTTAGTGGAGGGCGATTTATATTTTGTGTTTGAAAATACCACTTTTAGAAAGTAGGTATTCTCTTGCTTAGCCATTCAGTATGCCCCTGCTAGATGTGTATTGACTGTCTCGGGTTTGGAGTGACAGGGGCTGGGGATGTGCAGTGGCTCCCGAGAGTCTGGATGAGTCAGGTTGGGCTGAATAGACCTGGGCTGCATGTAGAGTAGGGGAGGAGATTTCCTTTCACCTGAATGGCCTGAGTCTGCCTCTCCACAATGCTGTCTCCACCTCCTGCCAAGAAGCTGCACCAAGAGGACAGAACTGGTTTCCACTGGGCAAAGAGCTTCTGCACTAGAGAACAAAGAGATTAACTGTTTAAGAAGAGGGTCCAGACCCCAGACTTTTAGATCACTTCTGGGAATCAAAAGGAACCTTTGCCATCCAAGCCAACCTGAAATGAATAATTGTTTTGACATATACTGGGTGCTCCCTTGTGTGTGGGCAAAGCTATGCCTCTCTGAAGAGCTCTAATGAGAGCAAAACACGTGTCAGGGGTTGCTGTTATTCATCTCAGGTTGGCTTGGATGGTATTTTACCAATCCAAAGCTGTAATACTGTGCCTGGAGTGGTAAAATGCTTTAACTGTTTTACAGCTCGGCATGGATAGCACTATGCTAATCCTATGCTTAAAGGCTTTGCTGTAGAAATGGCAAAAGACTTTGTCCCTTTCTATCTCGGTGTGGATGGCACTGTGGTAATCCTACGCTTAAAGACTTTGATAGAAAAGCAGACATTTGAGGTGAGCAAATTTAGAGTGTCGCTGTTGTTGAGAGTGCTCTATACTGGAGCTAAGCTTTCACCTAAACTTGAGAACTACCCAGAGTTATCTGCTTCTCTTTTTGCATAATTTATGCGTCACTCTATGCCTGAAAGTGTATTGTTTTGATTTATACTGGGTGCTCCCTTGTGTCTGGACAAAGCTATGCCTCTCTGAAGAGCTCTAATGAGAGCAAAACACGTGTCAGGGGTTGCTTTTACTCATTTCAGGTTGGCTTGGATGGTATTTTACCAATCCAAAGCTGTAATACTGTGCCTGGAGTGGTAGAATGCTTTGGCCATTTTACAGCTCGGCATGGATAGCACTGTGCTAATCCTATGCTTAAAGACTTTGTTGTAGAAAGACTTTGGGGCATATGTACAAGGAGTTAACGCTGCCGTAGCATCCATTTTTTGACGTTACAATAGCTTTTTTTTCTTGCCGTATTTACAAGTTGCCGCTAACCGCAGTTAGGGGCAGTTTTCCGGGTAAATGTGAATTTTTAGGATCGCCACTTCTGTTAGCGGGACTTAATGAAAATGAGATGCAAGGTAGGCGTTCCCATGCATTAACTGCTGCTAACCCCACTTTACGATATTTACAAGAATTCCTGGTATGAGTAAAACCCTCAAAACTGCCTCTAACGCCAGTTAGAGGCAGTTTTTGAAGACCATAAAATAGCTGGTCTTAAAAATGGTGCATACAATTGGGGCCTCATTTCAGAAGGTTTTGGTGCTGGACAGCGCTAGCAGAATGTTGCTGCGCTGCCCTGCGACAAAACTACTAGGGCAGGTATGCGCACCATCAACTAAGATAGGACGCATTCCTGGGCCTCATTCATGAAAAAGTGTTGCATTGCTGGGACAAAACAGCGTTGCAACACTTTTCACTACGCCCTTCTTGCGACACCATGGATTCGCTGTATTTACTGTACAGCGCTCCATGTCGCAATTAATGACAGATACGTCTGGAATCCTGACATATCTGTCAGCGCTAAAGTCACGCATTTCAGCAGTTGTGTCACAAGCACGACGCAACTCCAGCAATGCATGGGTCCAGCCTATCCCTGTGGCACTGCGTCACCCTTACGCCTGCCATGAGGTATGCGTAAGATACTGATGCAGTGTCATCCTACAATTGTTGCAGTGAAATCTGATGGATTTCACTGCGCCACTCCTATGAGGCTTTGTTGCGTCTGAATGCCCACCCTGCATACATCATACCTGATGCAGGTATAATGTGGCACCGGGCTTCACAAGGTCACGCATATGCCTAGATGCGTCACTTTGCAAATACAGCGCAACGTGGTGCAAGAATCACGCTGCAAGGACGTCAAGAAAATTATGCACCGGTGGGGTGAAACTGTCAGAAGGGGCTCATGAATGAGCCCTCCTGTCTTTTTCCCCTACGTTGCCGCACAATGGCAGCCATGTGCTAGCGCAGGCACCCTTGTGCCATGGGTGACAGGGGTGACTGTGTTGCAGAGTTGATTGATGTTGATGGCTCCATCTCTTCTCGAGACGTCTGCAGGTGGGGCTGAGACTAGTGGAGGGCAGGAGTGAACCAGTTGGCCTTCTTGAAGTTTTGTTTGCCTGGACTTTTCTTGAGGGGTGCCAGGGTGTTGGCGCAGTTGAAGATCTATCAGTGGAGGTTGCGCACTGCTGTGTTGGCGTCTGTAAGTGTTGGCGGAGTGGTGGTGCTGAGGGAGTTGACAGGAAGTTCTTTGGTGGCCTTGATCCAGCTGCGACGGGGAGGCAATGATAGCGATGGTGTACGGTGGGCATGCTTAAGGCGTGATGTAAACAATGATGGTCGGTACAGCAGAGTCCTGTGGTGTGGCTGTAGTTGAAGTTCCTGTTGGTGGAGAAGATGTGCTCGAGTATGTGTCAGGCTATGTGGGTTGGTGCGGTGACTAGCTGCTTGAGTCCGATGTTGGTGAGGTTCCCCAGGAGGGGGGTGGTGTTCTGGTCACTGGGGTTGTCCAGGTGGAACTTGAGGTCTCTGAGTAGGGTGTAGTCGGTGGATGGAAGAGCCTGGGGTGCGATGAGGTCTACAATGGCATCGGTGAATGGGGGTTCATGGCCCAGGTAGCCTGTAGATGAGGGTGCCACAGAGGGTGGTGTTGGGGTTGGTCCGGATCTGGAAGTGGAGGTGTTCCATGGTCACCGTCGGGTCATTAGTGTGCATGGTCAGTCGGAGTGTGCTTTTTAGACAATGGCAATGCCTCCTCCTGGTCGCTCAGGGTGGTCTGTGCGGGTGAATTTGTAGCCGCTCGTGGATGGTGATGAGCGATGGTCTGTGTCCGGGAGCGGAGGGTGGTCCAGGTTTCCGTAAAGAAGCCGATGTCTGAAGAGGTGGCATCGAGGATTTCACAGATTTCTGTTGCCTGTTTGTGGAGGGACCGCACATTGAGGAGGATGCAGCTGAGTCGGTCGGCTGCGCTATTGGTCGGCTGGGCGGCAAGAGGCTCTGGTGTGCTGATGTGGCAGAAGGTGCATTTGCAGTTTTGACAGGAACAGGGTGCAAGAGAATTCTACTGTGTTGCTAGATGGCAGATGGTGTGGCGTCCAGGGTTGATGGCGAGGAGGGTGCTGGGGTTCTTAGTAGGCCTGGGCGTAGTTCGCTACGCGGAACTCCGCAAAGTTACAAAAACACTGCGAAGTTCCGCGAGTGGCGGAGTGCAGTGCGAACTGCAGTTTGTGCTAGTGATTCCTGCTGCTTGGTAGAAATTCGACCCGAGCGGCAGCTCGCGTTTGCGAAGTTACTGTTCGCGATCGCGAGTGGGGAAAAAACTCCGCTGCACATCACGAAGCGGAGTTTTCTGCACTCCGCGAGCTCTGCGGAGTGCAGAAAACTCTGCAAACTCCGCGAACGGAGCGAAGTTCATCACCCAGGCCTAGTTCTTAGCAGTTAAGTGGCCGAGAGGAAGGGTCCTTGGTGCTGGGCCCGGTCCAGGGGCAGACAGATGCAGACCGGCTTGCTTTTGGCACACCAGGTGTACGTCCGCTACGCATGGCCGCACAGCAGCCGCCATTAAGTAGTGCTTCGGGGGAGACTGAAAAGTTGGGAGGTGGGAAACATGGGAAAGGACACTGGAGGGGGCAGGGATGTGGAGGGGTGCGGGGGTTGTAAATATATTTTAAAAAATGTTTACCTCGAGGCCGGGTCCTGCGTCTTCTGTGCTCCTGCTCTCCTGAGTCTGCTTCCAGGAACAGGAAGCAGGCAGCCAGGCTCCCTCCCACAAGCCAATCACAATGCTGCAATGCGGTGTTGTGATTGTTCTTGAGCGCCGTGACAAGGCGGTCAGCCAGGGGCTAGAGGGGTGGGCATGTACTCTATGCAGGCTGTAATGCAGCCTGCATTGCAAACAGGGAAGTGCGCATGACTGCATTGAGCGTCCTGAGAGGGCTGACCAAACAGTCATTGCGCACTTGAGTGGGCATACCACTCTGCCTCTGTCCTGCTGTGTGAGTAGAGCAGCCCCACCCACCCTCCCACCCTCAAAGGAAAAATAGCATGAGTACATCAGAAAGTTATCATCATGTTATGTTTCCTCTTCTTGCACTGCTTGAAAGCAGTGGGGCAATGCTTTTCTGCCATAGCGTATGAGCCGCCACCGGAGGTGCGTTACCCACAGGTGCTAGGTCTGGGTCCGACTCGACCCCGGGCCTCCTCTGCTACACGTCCAACCTTCTCCTCACCTGGACATTGACACTGTGGCGCAATCCGCTGCACTCTCTCCAAATCTGTGACTCAGCCAGCAGGAGCCTCAGCCAGGCGGGAATTCACAAGCCTGGGTACAGCAGTACAGCCAAGTCCGCTGGGGAACCTCCCGATGCAGGTGATGCAACAGGGCCCCCTTAGGTGTGAAGTTGCAGCACTCCCGCCACACAAGTTTGGCGCAGCTCAGGGGCCTCACCCTCCACAGCGTCCGGCCAGCGCGACATCCTCCAGCATGTGATGCAGAGAGGTGTGGCCCACCATTGGTAATCTCCTCCATGAACCCCGGTCTAGTGGTGGCGCATGGTATGCGATGAAGACCTCCCTATGTTGGTGCGCAGGAGCGCTTCTACTGTTTACAGCTCCGAGGGGCACCAGGCGGTCTACCTCACACAGGTCAGCTACGTGTCTCCTGTGACCTGGCAGACTTCACCACCAGGTAACGGCGTCCGCCGACGCCTCAATGTCTACCGCCACAGCCCAGCAACTCCACAGCACCTCTGCATCCCACTCCGGGTCCCAGACACAGGCCCAGCGAGGCCTCCGGGCCCCGGGGACTGTCCGCGCTTTCAAGGTTTTGGATGCCATAGTGTTGCAAGGAGTGCGCAATGATAAGTGATGCATCACTGGTTTTGCCCAGCGATGCGCCTCTTTTCATGATTGTAGCCCTGAATTTCCTCTTCCCCTGGGATTGTAGCTGGTCATCCTAGCTGTTGGGGGGGGGCTTGGGAGGGTTGTTGATCGATGCTGCACTTGGCCCTGGCTTCTCCATTCTGTATTCCATTGGATTTGTTTCCTATTTTTCATTGGAGGTAGATTTATAGGCAATTTTTACCTCTAGAGGCAAAACAAGTCCCGTTGGGCTGACTAACGTGAGATTTTTTTCCGCTAATGGGCCTTTCGACAGTTTTTGCCCGCTACCGTCAGAATTTTTATTGCCTTCACGCTAGTGTTAGCAGCAGTTTTCACCGCAACTACCTGAAACTATCGCCATGTAGCAACGTATTGTAAATACATCGCTAACAGAGCAATAGTTTTTGGTGATAGGCCGCGTTAAGAAAGCTGCCGCTAACTGGCGTTAGCATTAGTTAGCGGCAGTTCTGGTACATATACCCCTTTGTCCCTTTCTATCTCGGCGTGGAAGGCACTGTGCTAATCCTACGCTTAAATTAAAGTCTTTGATAGAAAAGCAGACATTTGAGGTGAGCAAATTTAGAGTGTCGCTGGTGTTGAGAGTGCTCTATACTGGAGCTGCTTTCCACCTAAACTTGAGAACTACCCAGAGTTCTCTGCTTCTTTTTTTGCATAATTTATGCGTCACTCTATGCCTGAAAGGGTATTGTTTTGATATATATATATATATATATTTTTTTTAACAAGAGCCCAACAGCTGCAAAGTGCTGCTGAGTCACTAGTTTCCTTTATTTGCAATAATGTACACTTTAATAATCTTTTTTGTGTACCATGCATTTTGACTCTCTTCCCTTTTCTCATTGCTCCCTGCCCTACTTTATTTTTATTTATTTAATTATCATTATTTTTTTACAGAGGTCCAGCAGCTACCGGGCCATTCACTGTGTATTTTTTTGTGCTTGTGCACACTTTTCTTTTTACTTTTAATTTACTGCTTTAACATTGCCTTCTGCCATGTTATATTGGTAATTTAAAAAAGGTTGCCAATGTCACTACAGATGTGTGTGCATGCGTCATGACACCCATGTGTTCATGCATCGCCATGGATGTGCATGCATTGGTAGCAAACTTGAAAAGAGTTCTTTTTGATAGAAAAGTCACAAACAAATTGCCAGCCATGCATGCACATGCGTGTGCACAGGGCCCGCTTTAGTGCTGATGGCGCCTGGATAGACAATCTTTTTGGAACCTCTGTGGCCTCTTTCTCCACGGATTCCCTCACTATCACCCTCCAACAGTGCCACTTGTCTCTCCACAGCCACTCTCTCATATGTATTTCATTTGTTTTGTAGTGCTACTTGTACCAATGTAGGTGTCAGAACACTTTGTATCAAATGGATACAGATCATACAGAGACAATTAATCATACCTGTGTAAATCAGTCTATATGAAATGTTGCACAATACAAAGAGGACTACAAGGTGTAGAAATCATGTCAACCATACTAGTTGCAGTACATTTTAAGTGTGTTTGTCGTGGAAAAGCACAGACTATGGATTCAAAACGTACCGCAGTGGTTGCAGTTGTCTTTACCAATAGGAATTTATTTCTATCCCCCAAAAACTTTTTAGCAACATTATGATAAGACTGGGGAAACATATAGGGGCATATTTACAAGGGCTTTATCTCCGCTTTTTGGCTTTTAAAGCCAAAAAGCGGAGATAAAACTATCGCCCTATTAACAAGAGGGTGCTAACATGCATTAGCGCATGTTAGCACCCTTTACCTCGACGCTCTCCTTTGCATCTCTAATGAGATGCAAAGTGGCGATCACTGGGCAGTACTAACCTTGTAAATATCGCTGATGTGCACATTGCGATATTTACAAGGTTGCACACGCATTTTAGCAGACGTTAGTTTTGGGCGAAAACCGGTTTTCGAAAACTAACGTCTGCTAAAATGCAGACTTAGGCATACCTAATATGGAGGTGGATTGTGCTGATACGACCACATGGTCGTATCAGCAAGGTTATCGCCGTTTTGCAGGGAACATCGCTGGAAAACCAGCGATGTTCCCTGCAAAACGGCGATTTCCCCACTATCGCTGGTTATTATATCGCCCTGGGGAAATGCGTTGTAAATAACGCGCTAACAGGGCGATATAATCCAGCGATAGACGGCGATAAGTAGAAAAGCGCTAAGCGCGCTTTGCGTTTATTTATCGCCGTCCTTGTAAATATGCCCCATAATGTTCTAACCTATAACTTGCAGTTTGCATGTAGCTCTTAGATGACAGTCCACAGGACACTGTGCTGCATTAGGATTGTAACTTATGAAATGCAGATAACAGAAGAATCTCTGTGACGAAAGCAGTAACACACTGAGCTATCCAGTAAAATACAGTTCTGTGATCTACAGGAAACACGTTCTTTGCAGCAGGCATATTAACCCTCTGCCCTACTATATGATGAATCAAAACTCCGGTCTCTCTTCAGCAGGAACATTTATCACCAGAGGTATCTTGAAATTTTTGTTGTTGCCTGAAAACTGCTGGACACACAAGGAACTCTACAGCAGATGCTCTTAAACTCATAAATTATTTCTAAACACAGCTCCCCCTCCAGCTCACCGCCAGATGTGGCTACACCGATCACACTTCCCTAAAACTGGCCCTGCATGTGCATACGTCATAATGCAAACGTTTGTTTGCAACCAATGAACAAGCATTATTGAAAAACCGATAGGATGGGCATATGGACATGGGTATCTTAGTCTGACTACATGTCTGTCTTCTGGCAAATTGTTTCGCTGGCCTGACCACTATGTACCAAGAGTAGGCTCCTTAGTTTTTTTGCTTCTAAAGAAAATCCACAAAGCTAATTCACAAATCAATCAAGAATTATTAGACCCTCCCAGGGACAATTCAGTGCTGTCTTTTACTCAGTCTGTGCTCTTAATAAGAAGCTTAGTAGGACTCAATTTGTCTTCCCTTTCCTTCTATTTTACTTTAAAAAACTTAAGGAAACATTCATAAAGAATACTTTGCTTACAAATTCTGTGGTTGCGGAAAGCGTTTTTTCCCTGTGAAAGAGTGGAACAGCGATTGATACAATGCCAGCTTCTTTAATGACTTCTTTAATGGATTAGAGTGGGGCTCCCTGCTATATAGAAATATTAATATATGTTAATATACCAGCTGCATCTAGCTTGGGCACTATCTGTAAATGAATGCTCTAGTCACCCGTAATTGTTGGTTTGATACAAATGTCCTGCTTTTAGGTGTACAGCTGTGGGTGCGCTTCTGCGCTGCAGGCTTTGTTTAGCCCACGCAGTGCTTTCTCCTTGCCAGGGAAAGCATTACTGGCATCACGGAATGTCGGAAGTAATGCTGTTTTAGGCATCACACTCTGGCCTTAATGGGTTTGGGCAGCTCTCCTGTCAAAGCAAAAATGAACCCGCCGCATTATTTCATGAATTATATATTTATTCCTATATGTATAATTTATTTTATTCCGCCATACCAGAATGAATGCCCGCATTAGCAGATGGGCGCTGCGGTATGTTTGTTTCCATTCAGGTTGTGTTTCGGTTACAGGAGAATTGTCTCTGTTTAAAGTGGATTCGTTACATTTCCTGCCACTGTGACAGTAGGCAGGAATCACTGGGCGTCAGTAGACTTTGTCTGAGTATTACAGAACATCTTTCGCCTAGGCCACCCATCACTTTTTTGTACTTTACATTTTACGCCTTGGCCTTCGATAAGTCTTTGAATTTAATACAGCTAAACAACTAAATAGTTAGAATGAATGAAACACGTCCCCATTAAATACACATCTGCTTCCCATGAAATCGTTCACCGTGTGGCTCGGCAAGGGCACCCCTTTTAATTGCCTCAGCAGAGATGCAAATTAATGTATTGACATTAGTAGAGAGGTCTGGTGCAGCGGCCACGGCACCTGACTTCGGAGCACAGCGTTCACGGTTCGATCCCCGGCTCCGGCGGCAGCTCAGCTCAGCACCATGTGACTCGGGGCAATAGCTCACTTAATTTCCACGACGGCCCCCAGCGCCTTGCGACCCGTAAGGGTGAGTAGCTGCGCTATATAAAAACGGACTTACTTTTACTTACATGAAAAATAAATGTATTCTCAGGTATCACAGGTGGGTCTTCTAAAGCGGTATCCTGGTGGAATGTAGGAATACCTAAGTATCTGCTTCATCTACTGTACTGAAAAAACCTAAGGGACATTTTACGAGAAAATGTTGGAGCGTGGAGCTGCCGCTGCGCCAAATTTGGCAGTGCAGTGCTCCAACATTTTCAAAACGCAGGGATGCGCCGTATTCACAAGAATACAGCTCATCCCTGTGCTTTCCGTAGCGCTGGCGCTAAATTTAGCTGCCTAGCACCAATGCAGGCATCCTTGCACCATAGTGCAAGGGTGCCTGCGTTGCAGGGAATGATTGTTTATGTGCGGGAAGGTCTCCTTTCCTGCACATAAACAATCACTAATGGTGAGTTGTTACTTTTATATATGCTAAAGAATGACACATAGAAGAAGCAAATCATCACTATTTAATGACTGTTAATGTGCAGGAAGGGACACCTTCCTGCACATAAACAATCATTAATGGCGTTTTGCTCTTTCTATGTGTGCTGCAGAATGCAGCACACATAGAAAAAGCAAAAATGAGGAGAAATAAAAATATTTCTTGTCGTTTCGCCATTCTAACACTTGTTCTTGCATGGCGTTTTTGCCGCTGACTCAGATTTACACCTCCTTGAAAATCTGGGGCAGCGTCAAAAGCAATTGGTGTTGTGGTGGAACACCCACAGCAACACCCATTGCATGCCCCTTTCATGCTAAGTGATGTGTGTAAAGGGGCCTTATTTACAAGGTGGCGTTAAGCCATAAAAAGTGGCTTAATGCCACTTTGTAAATATGGAGAAGGGCATATCGACACCAGAACATTGCTAAAAGTGGCGTTCTGGTGGTGATATCCCCTTGTAAATGTGCCCCTAAGTGTGGTCTGGAACTGGCACTAACCCTGGGTGGAGTTCGTGGAGTTCCGCTACACGGACCTCCGCGAAGTGACAAAAAAACTCCATCAAACTACGTGGAGTTTCGCAAGCGGCGGGGTGGGTTACCTCACACCGTTAGCACTGACTTTTACTGGCGGGTGTTTGCGCGAATGACATCTCGCACAATGCAAGATAGCACTGCTTCAGGCTGCACAGGCTTGCATTTCGCAGTTGTCTACAGTGGAAGCACAATGATTCTATTCAGGAGGGGAACCTTGCAGAATTTACAATTTAGAACTTTGTGTAAATGTTTTGTCCACGGTTCCTCAGAAGACATAACATTCTCAGAAGGTTAGGAAAAGTGTCTGTGCTTAAATCGTTACGCTGGCTTTTAAAGCTAAGTCACCATATACACTCACTCCCACTGATACCTTGACCAATGATAAAGTGAAAAAATAAGTTATGAACAGGACATATTCTATTCTAAGCAGGAAGTTAGCGTGAGAACTCCAACATTGAAGCACCTTGAGGGACAGGATCACACAGATTGGAAAGTATTCATCTGTTCTGTACCGAAAAAGCAAAACACCTCAAGGATATGGAGGCAAACCAGAGCTGTAGCTAACCTGCCATCTTAATAAGTATCGATAAGTATCATCAGTCTTGGAAAGTAGGGGGATCCTACTGGATCCTGGTTCTGGCACCTATTTCTGGGCTGGATCTGGGATCCAGCCAACCCAGGGAAACATGCTGAATTCATCCTGGTGTCATTTTTCAAGACCTGAACAAACTTCAGCAGCACCCATGAGTTGGTTGCATTCTGTTCAGAGCAGCAACCTGCAGGCAGGGAGGGTGCTTTCTTATTTTCATTCCCAGCTGGGCTCAAAGCAAAGGCATCATTTAAAGGGCCATCAGTCCTTTCTTTGTTCAAGTATCACTCTAACTAAGAGCTATCAGGAGCCTATTATCTTGATGCCAATGCAATGGAAGGACACAAAGACAGGCAGAGTATCATTTCACAAGTATTTTGGAGAAACTATGACTTGGAAGCAGGTTTTTGACTTTTTTTAACCCCTTATGTAAGAGATGTGCATGCAATGTAAGAATGTGCATGTTAGACCTGGTATCCTTGGCATGGTTTCCCCTGTCTTTTTGCCACTACCTCCTGTATTTTTGACTGTGTGCTCGACTTTGTTTTTGCTGGTTTATATACTCTGGGCACTTTACCACTGCTGATCAGTGCTAAAGTGCTAGTACTTCCTGTGTGATTTGTAATTCTGATTGGTTATCCATGATTGGTATATTTGATTTGCTGGTAAGTCCCTAGTAAAGTGCACTATAGGTGCCCAGGGCCTGCAAATCAAATGCTACTAGTGGGCCGGCAGCACTGGTTGTGCCACCCACATGAGTAGCCCTGAAAATTTGTCTCAGACCTGCCATTACAATGTCGTGAGTGCAGTTTTAAACTGCCATCTTGACTTGGCAGGTGCACCCATGTGCCATGCCTTAACCTTCCCTTTTACTACATATAAGGCACCCCTAAGGTAGGCCCAAGGTACTGCCATGGGCAGGTGCAGTGTATGTGAAAGGTAGGACATGTACTGGTGTGATTTACATGTCCTGATAGTGAAAATTGCTAATTTCTTTTTTCACTATTGCAAGGACTAGCTCTCCAATAGGTTATCATTGGAGCTGCATGTAACATTTTACAAGTGTAACTTGCAATTGGGAACAGCTAGAGATTTGGAGTTTGAGCTCGCTGAGCTCAGAATTTAAAAGCACACCATTTCAGAAAGGTATTTTTTAAAATTGTGTGTTTGAAAATGCCACTTTTAGAAAGTGCTTAACAAAGGGTGCAAATTTGTGCACCCAGCTGTAGCACTGCTGAAATGAGGAAAACGATCCTGTGAAATATAATTTTTCATCAAAGTAAACCAAATTGATCCAAAGTATACCAAATAATGTGCCACTCTTGTATAATCCTTATCTTTACACTTTGTAGAATCACTCCGGAGACAGCTGTCTTGAACCATCATATATTATTTTATTTTATTTTATTATCACATTTTCATGTGCCTTCTAGTTGCCCATCCAGGCTTTAACATTTAGCACGTGCGGTCAACTTTACAGCGGACTCTTTAAAACACCCAATGCATTTCGAACCACTTAGTTCTTCGTCAGGGGTCTCTGTAATAGATTGAAAAAAACTGCTAAGCCAACCACTCATTCACAGAAATAAAACAGAAAAAAACTGTGCCTTTAAATGTAGAAAACAACCCTGAGCTCTTCCCAGGATAAACTCCCCTATGCCACCCATCTATATCCCCTCGTGAATCCATGTGCTAATGACAGTTATAAATGAATAAACTTAACAACCCCTCCACGTTACAAACACACAAAACGAAATTGTACCCATTTATCTGTAGAGAACCAAAACCATTAATTTTGCTTCTCTTCCCATCAGTTCACATGCCAAAGTAAACTTCACTAATTACCTCTTAAGAGCCGTGACCGGCAATCTGACCTTATCGTGCCTTCCTTCGTATGCAAAAAACGCTGCCTTTCAGCCTCCCTCAGAATCCATTCTTATAAGTAACTCCCACACGTGTCCCCAATCCCAATACATGATTTGCTATTTAAAACAGGACCTATGACGTGCTCTAACCCGTGCTCTCACTTAATATTGAACCAGTTTCTCCTATAAATCCCATAATGCACTATCTACCAAAACAAAAACATGTAACCCGACCAGGATTATTCACCCACAGGATACAACCCTCTACATTCATTTATAAAAACATAAAGTATGAAACAGAAATATCTATCTATGGGTGGCATAGGGGAGTTTATCCTGGGAAGAGCTCAGGGTTGTTTTCTACATTTAAAGGCAGTTTTTTTCTGTTTTATTTCCGTGAATGAGTGGTTGGCTTAGCAGTTTTTTTCAATCTATTACAGAGACCCCTGACGAAGAACTAAGTGGTTCGAAATGCATTGGGTGTTTTAAAGAGTCCGCTGTAAAGTTGACCGCACGTGCTAAATGTTAAAGCCTGGATGGGCAACAGAAGGCACATGAAAATGTGATAATAAAATATGATGGTTCAAGACAGCTGTCTCCGGAGTGATTCTACAAAGTGTAAAGATAAGGATTATACAAGAGTGGCACATTATTTGGTATACTTTGGATCAATTTGGTTTACTTTGATGAAAAATGATATTTCACAGGATCGTTTTCCTCATTTCAGCAGTGCTACAGCTGGGTGCACAAATTTGCACCCTTTGTTAAGTATCTTCGATATGCTGTGTTTGGACGAAGCACAGCGCTGTGTGCACGCTTTCACTTGGCAGTCTAAGCATAAATTAACCTACGAACCTAGGGAAGGAGTGCAGTCGCTACTTTTGTACTTACTTTTAGAAAGTGGGCATTTTCTTGTTTAACAATTCTGTGCTTTTGCCTGCCCGTGGAATGAATGTCTGGTTTAGACTGACAGAGACCTGTTTGTGCATTCACACTAGACAGTCAAACAAAGGGAGTTGAGGGGTGCGCTGCATATCTTCATGGCCCATCACCAGGCTGATGGGCCTTCCTGAGTTAGAGTGGTAGTAGGAGCTGTCACCTGCACCTGAATAGGGCTGTGCCTGGCCTCTCAAAATGCTGTCTCCACCCCCTTGGAGTGTGTCTGGAGCCAAGACAAGACAGGACCAGAACTTGCACACCACAAAGACAATCCTTTGAAGAATGCCTACTTCAAAGGCCAAAAGGGGCATAAGTATTGGACCTAAACCCCCAGACTTTTAGAACACATCTGCATCAAGAGGAACCTTTGCCAAGGAGAAGAGCTGAAGAGCTGTGAGGAGGAGTACTGCTTCTTTGCTGTGTGTTGCTTTGCTGGGTTGGCTTGCAGTTGCTGCTTCTGCTTTGGAGAGGAAAAGGACTGGACTTTGCTTTGTATCCTGCTTGTGAAGTTTCTCCAAAGACTTGTGTGTGCTTTCCTCCTGTTGGAAGTCTCAGAGCCATCAAAGACTTCATCTGCAGCACCCCTGAACTCCTCTGCTGGGGGTTCTGACCTGCCTTATGGTGCCAAATGCAGTCAGTTCTGGGCCCTTGGAGGTTGTTCCTGCTGCAAAGACCTGCGTGAAACCATCAAAATCGAAGCATCGCCCTTCCAGCACCTGGTTTCGTGATGCAGCACCAACGTGCAAAATAAATTTCCACGCACTGCCCCTGTGCGGTGAAGAAAACGACGCAGCGCCTGTCAGCGGCTGAAGAAACCACTGCAGCCCAAGTTCAGCGCACTGTAGCTCCAAAGTCCAAAACCTCCTCACTGACTCGGCTGAATTGACGCATCGTGTGACTGCAGCTGAAGAAATCAATGCAGCGCCTGTTTGCCACCGCCACATCGACCACCAGCGCATCCTGATTTCCAAGCATTGCACCTGTGCGCCAAGTTTTTCCGACGCATCACCTGCAGACCAGAACCGGCTTGGATTTTGATGCATCACTTCCCCTACAGTCCAAATTCGATGCAACACTTCTCCCGTGTGCAGCAGAACTGATACATCGCCTCTCCATGGACCCAGGAAGTGACACATTGCTGTGTTTTCCAACGCTACCCTCCTCTGCGGCTGTTTTGCCTTGTGGATTTTGACACATCTGAGAACTTTGGCGTAAAATCACTGTATCCAGAGGTCTATGAACAGAATTGCTTGAAACCTTTTAAAAGTCAAACTTGAGTTAGGTACGTTGGATTTTTGTCGTTTTGGTCTTGTTTGGTTTAGATTAAGATATTTAAATTTCCTTAACTGGTGTGGTGCCAATTTGTAGTCTTTTCACTGGGTTATTGTGTGTGTTATGTACAAATACTTTACACATTTCCTCCGAGATAGGCCTGACTGCTCGTGCAAAGCTACCAAGGGGGTGGGAAGGGGTTATCTTGGGTGTATAATCCCCTTATTCTGACTAGAAGGAAGGGGCCCTACTTGGACAGGGTGTATACCACTGCCAACTAGAGACCCCCATTTCTAGCAGTGCATATGAGTAATAACACAAATAATAATTTAAATTGCACTTACTCATTTTTTTAATTTAATTTTTTGACAGCGCTATCCATCTCATTGTAGTGTCAGAGCATTTTACATCATGCACAGATGCACAGAAAATCATAAAAGGGTCTAACTCCATGTACAGGAAATGAGACAATGAGGGTTGTAAGGGGTAGGAATCAGTTATCGACCATACTTGTAAACATTACATGTTAAGAGTGAATGGTTGGGAGAAGCACAAAATGTGGATATAAAATGTAATTCAATGATTGTGGTTGTCTATACTAACAAGCCTGTATTACTTCCCAAGGGAATCCTTCTTTGTAATTTTAGAATAATAGCAAATTGAGAAAAAAATAACAATAAGGATCTTAACTCATGTTACAGTTTGCATGCAGCTCCTTGATGGGAGTAAATAGATCATGGTGCTATTGTAGAAAGATTTTCACTTATGAACAGGAGGAAACAAAATGATCTCATTGTCAAAGGCAGTAGCCCACCTACCTATCTGAATAAAATAAAAATCTGTGATCTGCATGTTAGACAATGTGGTATGCAGCAGGCACATTAACCCTACATGATACTTTATGAATCAAACCTGTAACTGTACAAAACACAGAGTGGCATATTTACAAGCCCCAATCGCCACCACAACGTCACTTTCAGTGATGTTGTGATGGCGATAGGAGCTTTGCCTTATTTTCAAGGCAGCGTTAAGCCACTTAACGTGGCTTAACGCTGCCTTGAAAATAAGGCCCCCTTTCACGCTACACTTAGCGTGAAAGGGGCGGGCTTTGGGTGTTGTGGTGGGCATTCTACCGCAACACCCATTGATTTTGACGCTGCCCCCTATTTACAAGAGCAGCGTAAATAGGAGGCAGCGCTAAAATTTAGACCGAGGAAAACCTGGTCTTAAACAGGCGAAACGAGGAGAAATGCTTTATTTCTCCTCGTTTTTGCTGTTTCCATGTGTGCTGTCTTTGGCAGCACACATTAAAACAGAAAAACGCCAAGATCCCCCTTCCTGCACATAAACAATAATTTTGAAAAAAAATCTGTTTTGCAGCTACTATGTGTGCTGCATTAAGCCGCACACATAGAAGTTACAAAACAGCATTTAAAGATTGTTTATGTGCAGGAAGGGGACCTTCCTGCACATAAACAATCTTCCCCTCAACATAGGCTCCCTTGCACTATGGTGCAATGGTGCCTGCGTTGGCGCTAGGCAGCTTTAATTTAGCGCCAGCCTGGGGAAAAATGCAGGGCTGCACCACATTCTAGTAAATATGGTGCAGCCCTGCGTTTTTAAAGTGGCAAAGCATGTCGTTAGCCTACTTGGCTTAACAACATGCTTCACCACTTTATTGTAAGTATGCCCCAGAGCTCTCTCATAACTGCATTAACCATTACAGTTATCTTACCCCTATTATAGTCCCCTCAAAACTGTTGGGCACACAAAGATCTCTGACACAGGTGTCTTAACCCTTTAAGATGTTTGTAGCCAACAAAGTAAGCTAGAACAATTTTACTGTCACCTATGTCCTTATTGCCAATTTCTTTGCAGCAGATTTCTTTTAAATTACATTTATATGTTGACTGTCAGTCTCAGATTTTCAAACTCCACCCCTTGTGACTCCACCCCCTTTCTTTTGACACACCTATACCTTCCACCCCTCCTCAGTTTATGGGTTCCTGGAGTATATTTTTTCCAATGCCAGCATGGATTATCACTATCAGAAAATTAGATTTTGTTGGCATTATCATCCATACAATATTAGGGAGACAGATTTGGGAAACCTCTCTGTCTACATCTAGCTAGACTATGATAGTCAGAAGGAGGATAAAGTGCTCAAGAAGAAGTCAAAACCAGTGCTTAATTTGAGCCGGGGCTTTCCGGTGCTAAGCACCAGCACTTAATTGGCTTCCGGTGCTCGGCACCGGCACCCAATTGTCAACACCATACATAGAACAGTCTACCACATGGTGGCGCTGCTCATCTAATTTAGAGATGAGCAGAACCACGGTTGTTTAGGAATACAATATACATTAAAATTGCTAATAGCTGCCTCCGCAGCCATTCCTTTAGCTTTGGGGACCTGGAATAATCTGAACTGTCGGATTTACATGCGAGAGAGATGGTTAGTAGTTGTTTTGGCAGCGATGACAAGGGCGATGGGTGGTGCAAGCTGCAGTGGCCTCCCTGTCAGAGCCCTGGCACTTAAAATTTTACAAATTAAGCACTGGTCAAAACTGAGTAAGTGGTAGAAGCCGTACTGCACTTTTGATTTACTATTTTAAGACTGGAGAGCTGTTAGAAAATGGGAGAAGTTACTGCTAGCAACTTAATAAACACAACCTGATTAAGGTACAACTCAGTTCATTTAGGAATTCTGCTAAACAGAATGTAACTGTGACATAAGCTGCCGGTAATTCTTCAGAGAAATGCTGGTAATTCTTCAGAGAAATATATGACATTCAAGTGGTGTCAAAAGCATTAGTATTAAGAACACAATAACATAAAATTCCTGGATTCCATGTCTCTCTCTAGCCTGGCTTCCCACAGGGCTCAGTGCAGTTACCTCCTGACTGGGAAGCAGGTTCAACCACACAGAATGGAGCTCTTCAGGCTTTTATGTCTTTCAGACAGTAAACAAGAGGCACACCTGCTGACCCTCAGAGAGCAGCTTCAGTGCTTGGATGCAAGGGGGTGGAAGAGTCCTTCAGTCTAGTCTACCCAGCAGGTCAGTCAGAATTCTTCTTCTTTCGTGTATTTTCTGCCAGGACCTTGAATGTTCTGTGGTCTTAGTGGATAGGTGCTATTTTATCTTGTGCACTAAGAGATTTTCTTATACCCAAT
Organism: Calotriton arnoldi; assembly: GCA_963921515.1. Taxonomy (NCBI): domain Eukaryota; kingdom Metazoa; phylum Chordata; class Amphibia; order Caudata; family Salamandridae; genus Calotriton; species Calotriton arnoldi. The sequence continues at coordinate 304,795 of CAWUFW010015414.1, read as the reverse complement.
CCTGGCAGACTTTTTACCAGAATGCAACCCCTTTTATCCGCACATCTGGTGCCTCTCAGGGGTTTTCATTCTGAATGGCAGAAGGCTCCCCTCTCAGAAGCTCTGTGTCTCCTCAAAGATCCACCCCGATGAAACTGAGGAACCACCCTCTATTCCTTTTCTGGGAACTTGTTCCTCTTCTGCTCTGGCCTTAGGCAAATGTCGGAAGAGCCTGTCTGGGTGAAAATGCTTCCGTGACCTGAGCCAATTTTTGGGAACTTCATGTAAAAAAGAAGGCTGCAGCTGCATCTTTGGTGACTACATCTGCTCCTGTACCCCATATGGCTCAACATAATAAAGTGGTCAGTGTTTCATCTACAATACGTTTCCTGGCCTTAGAAATATTTTTATTGCCCCCTTGCAGCCAAACACTTCACACCTAATTGATATGTTGACTGAGGGAAATGCGGGCCAGCAGAACACATTTAGGGCCTCATTTATGAGTTTTTGCCGCAGGGCAGCGCCACAGGCCTTCCTGCTGCGCTGCCCTATGGCAAAAAAAAAGGGCAGAAATGGCGCATTCCTGTTCTTTTCCCCGTGCGCTGGCGCACAATGGTGCAAGGGTGCCTGTGTTGAGGGGGTTATTGTTTATGTGCAGGAAGGGAAACCTTCCTGCTCAAAAACAATCACAAGAGGCTTTTTCCTCTTTCTATGAGTGCTGCAGAGTGCAGCACACATAAAAAAATTAAAAACAAGGAGAAATAAAGATATTTCTCCTCTCTGTGCCTCGGAGGCGTAAGCTTTTGGCGCTGCCTCATTGTTACGATTTCTCGTAAATCTGGGGCAGTGTCAAAAAGCCATGGATGTTGCTGGGAACGCCCCTAGCAACACCTACTGCACGCCCCTTTAACGCAGAAAACTGCGTTAAAGGAAAGAATATTTACAAGGCGACAAAAAAGTGGCTTAGTGCTGCCTAGTAAATATGGAGCAGGCTCCAGTGCTTCCGGAGCGTTACAAAAAGTGATGCATCGGTGGCGGAAGGGGCTTATAAAGAAGTCCCTTAATTTCTACTTTAATAATTGAGCTAGATTTGTGAAACAGAGTGGAATAGACCTTCATATGTTTTTTTTTCCCATTCTCCATGACAAAGAATAAAAATAGACTTTCACAATTATGCATTTTCAGGGGTAACATAATTTGACCTACACAGTGACAAACGACTGTTGGAAAATTTACACCATAGGTAAATACTTGTCTTTACTATTTAGTATTTCTCATTTTTGAACATTAAGCACCAAACCATGCAGGCTTATTGGCACAGTTAGTAACTCAGCTAATGTATAAAATTAGTTTTTTACATGACAAAACACTTTCCTCTGCCATTTGTTACGTTTTAATGCTGCAGCCTGGCAGCACACAATGATGCTCTTTAGAGCTATTATTTTATTAATGTATGTGAATGGTGCAACTACACACCTTATCTGACATTTCTTCCACACCACTAGTGCATTTCCTCTACCCATCCTACTATAGCCGCACAGGAAAGTTAAATAAGTCCATTGGTTATATTCGATTGCACCGAGCACTTACAGTGCAGCACCGAGTGTCAGTGTCCCGGTGAGCAGAATGATAATATCATCAAAAAATCAGTCCGTAAGAAAGAAAAATGTTGGCCTACCCTAAAGAAAATTAGAATTGCTGCAGAGTTTTTGTTAGGTAAATCTTTTTCTGAACACTGATATGACGGAGAATACACACATGTTCAAAACCCTAAAGGTTCATAGAAAATAAATACCTTAACCCTGTTTTCTAATGCTCAATTATTTAAAAATGTTCCTACTATAGCAAGGCAGAGAATTCTATTTACAGAATGGGCACGTGTAATGGATTATGCCCATTTGTTTGAAAACTCCTGGAAATCTATCCACCCAGATCCGTATGTGAAGATGAAGCAAGGTCTACAGACTGCATTGCTGCACGTGCTGGATTTCGTGCTTTTAATAAAGATCTGAATTCTGTAGGAAGTCGGCAGAATGAATGTAAAATCTCAAAATGCATGCGAAAAAATGTGTATGCAAATTATGAGTCTTCAAAACAGCTGGGCAACAAATTAATGAAGGTGGTCATGCAATTCATAACTTTAGGTTCCAAAAGGATCTTTAACCAAAAACATCAACCACAGCCAACGTTTTGGTAACACTCCCATCATAATACACGACTATCCTCTTAGATCACATTTACAACAAAGAACATTGCCACCTTGCACACCGTAGATGAGTAAAGCCTGAAACACCATAGATGCATATTTACTGCAATAATCCTCTTGATCTTTCTTAGGAGTAGCCAAAAGGTAGAAGAAAACACATGTATAACTCTGCATGTTCAATCTGGAGTCGTGAATAAAAGTCAAAGATTTAGTCTGGAAATGGATGAGATTATCAGAAAAAACCTAATACAGCTTTTCCCATAAGACATTTCTGAATCGAAAGAAGGTAGACAGGAGGTAGGCAGTAGAATAAAATGGAATGAATGTGTTCATAAGTGAATGAATGCGTTTGAGTGAGTGAGTGCATTTATATTTCACCTACCACCCTGAAGGTATCTCTTGGGACTGTCCTACACACTTCCTAACAAAACAGATGATTCTTCTAATTTTTCCTGAAGCTCATCAGATTGGTTGTGAGTCTGACGAAAAAACATAGCATTCCACGGCAGTGGAGTCTATATAGAGAAGGGGCTGCTTATCATTCTAGCCAAATTGTATTCATGAGTGAAGAATATGATTTGATTTTTAATGCACAATTCTCTAATGGAGGGGTTTAAATTGTTCCAAGCTGTGAGCTAATTTGGGGCCAGATGGTGAAGCACATTAACACCAAGCATAAGATTTTGACAATGATTCTTTCCTGTACTGGAAGCCAATGAAGTGTGTGATGAGCCTCTATGATATGATCCCGTTTTTCAAGCCAAAATAGTCACATGCAGCTGTAGTCCGACCCATCTACATTTTGTCCATTAGCTTTCTATATAAGGCTGAATATAATGCATTGCAAGATTCTAGTTGGGAATTAACAGCAAATCCAACACCTAGTGCCTGGTTCTTCCAAGAGTCAGGAAGAATTGGTTTGAGCGTGAAAAACTATATAGAGAACCTGGGCTTTAATGGATGCTTCTGATTATATACATGAAATAGCCAAAAGTAAATCCCAGATTTAGTCAAAACAAATAAGAAGTCGTCATTGGCTGGAGGGCTGATCTGTCCGTAATAGCACATATAATAATCTGTGTTTTAGATTGATTTAATTAGAGATGATTAGATGCCATTTAGTCTTAGATGTCATTTAGGTGGAGGGTCTGATTGATACATGGTTAGGAGCAGGGACTTCCCAACTTCAAATGTTGTGTATGATTACTCAAGAAGTGTTAAACTATTTGATGTTGTTGGATTCTGTCCTCAGTGTTGCATAGAGATGCTCAAAAGGAACATCAGTCTGCCTAATTAAAGGCTGCCACAAGGTCCAACATAACCAGCAAAGAAACCATCCCTCGATCTATAATCCTAAAATTGTCAGCCTCAATGCTGTGGACTCTGTCCCATGCAGTGGATGAAAGCCAGATTGTATGTGCAAGAGGATTTTATTGTTGTCTAACAATTGTTGTTCGGAACCTTTGCCTTGACTGGGGAATTGTCAATGGATGTGAATTAGTGTGCCCTGCTACAGATAGATTTTAATATGAAGTGCTGCCTCTCCTTTCTTGTGTGGGAACGAAATTCGTGTCTCACTCATTGACAAATTATTAATTAGTCAATTATTGACCAATTACATCAAACGAGTGTGTGTGTACGTGGTGTGAAAAGCCAGGCCACTGAATCACTAGCATTTAATACAGAGAATATGTTCTAAGCTTGCCAGCTGCAACCGAAAGTTGTTAGCCAAGAGAAGAAAAACATATTTATTCCTTATAAGAGGTTGATCCAGCGCGATATTAGCAAACAGCATTCATACACCAAATACTCACTTGGGCCCATACATTCATACTACGCTAATACTTATGCTGGTGAGTCAGTTGTACTCTTTATCAAAATCCCTGCTACCAATTACTTTTCTGATTGAAGAGTAATGACTTACCAATGAATCCTTTGCTAATTGGGAAGTTTAAAATGAGTGACATTCATTACAATTCATAATCCTGAAATAATCACTGAGTCAGGAAGTTTTAAAATGTTTATCTAAAGATTTAGCAGAGTAAAATACAGAACCACATGATACTTAATCGCATATCAAGGATGAAGCATAGGATAATAATTATTGATCAATGACGGTCCCTCAGAAAGGAGAAGATAGAGACAGCAGCGCAACTAAGTTTGCATGTATATTTACCTAAAGTGCGAGAATCAAACCCCTTAGCCAAGGAGTTGAAAGGATAGGACCCAGGAAGGATGAAGAGCAAAGACCTCCTCCAGGTTCAGGACAGGACCGGTGACCTCTCTACTACGACGCCTGCGTCGTTTCCCTCTCTGATACTCGACTTCTCCTCGATTCTCCCGTGCCTTCCTTCTATTGGACTCCGCCGCCCCCTCCTCAGGACCTCTCTGGACAGCGGTTCAGTCTGCAATCGATCAGCTTGTCGGTCTGGAGCTTCTGCCTGTCAGCATCTAGTCTAAACTAATTAGCTAATTCTATATCTATTATACCCTTCTACGCCCATGTACCTCCCAGTAATGTTGCAAAAATATGGGACCACTATTTCTGATTGGACAGGGACAGGGGTTGATCCTCACACCATATTGATTTGGTTCAATTTCTTAAAGCTCATTGTTTTAAAATACCGCCCATCACTTTTATTACATTTGCTTTATTTCCCACCCGTCTCACGACAGATTTTATACATAGTTCATATAAATTGTTGCCACTCAGTTGGTACATCATGGGTACAGCGGTGTTGGCCATCAGGTCATGGCCTTGGACGACGTCCAGGTTGACTTCATCCTTTTCTCTCTTGGCAGCCATGCAGGACGCATGCGCGGAATTAATGTCTCTTGAGTTTCAGTTCACCAAACCCCAGGCCCAGATTTACGAACTAATAAAAGTCAAAGAAGAAAATATTAAAATCACAAATAAAATGTTTCACTGTATACCCACTCTTTCTACTCTATTCCCATTTACTTATAAATTCTATCCCGCATTAATAGCGTTAGGAAACGACAATTTAATTATAACACGAGAGCAAGCTGTAGCATGTGAAAACATAAAGCAGCCATTTTAATGCACACTGCGCAGAAGCAGGAGTTTCCCACCAAGCAAAGAGAGACGTCACACCACGTGATATGGTTGAGACATGCGCAGTAAAGTTCCCGCGTTTTAGCGGCCATTTTAGAATAGACAAGCGTTATTTGTTAGTTTAAACACATAGGCAAGCTTCCTTGCTACTTATGTTGGTGTATGCAAGAGTTCGTATGAACAATACAAAGTTAATAAATTAATACGGTGAGAAGATTGTATCCGAGCAAGTCTCATTTGTGAGTCCTTGCTCCATCAATCCCCTCTCTGATGGCGTTTAAGAGCCATCAAATACTACCCACAATCAGATGCCAACTTTAGCATAAAATAGTTTCATTTTCATTTTTACACTTTCTATTTTTCACATCCCTTTTCAGTTTCTTGTATAATTCACTTCTTAAATCTTCAAGTTCAATTTCTTCAAACTTTCGCTTCTTTCCTTTTCCTGTCACATTATACGATTCATTCTTTCTACAACATTTGCACCATAATATTATTGACAGCACTATTATTGCTATCCCTGCTAAGGGTATTAATATTTGACCTAAAAGTCCTTTTCCTACATTAGTAAACCAAGTACCAATTGACGCAATACTACTTGTCAGTCTTTCCCATACACTATCAACTTCCAGTGGTTTTAATTCCTTCTCAAGTTTCGTTATATTCTGTATATATGTTCCAATTTCTGCACTTCTATCAGGTATATAAGTGCAACAGTGTTTCGTCTTCAATAATTTACAGACTCCGCCCTCTTTTGCCAATATAATATCAAGAGCAAGTCGATTTTGCATAACCATAGACCTAATCGCAACCATCTCCGCATTAATCATTAGAAATCCTCCAGCAGTATCCGTTGATAAACGATCAACCACTGTAGACAATTTACATATTTTCCTTGAGTTCAGAATTATTCCTACCGAAGGTATCAATGCACCAAATATATCACCTACAATTTCTGAAAAACTAGGGGGCATATTAGCAAGACCCACGATAAAATTATCGCCGTTTTAGCGGCAGGAAACTGCCGCTAAAACGGCGATAATGGGCTTGCTAATATGCGTTATAGAATTCCAATAGAAGCCCAGGTTAGATGTGCAGGACATCTAACCTGGGCTTCTTTTGGAATTCCATAACGCTTATTAGCAAGCCCATTATCGCCGTTTTAGCGGCAGTTTCCTGCCGCTAAAACGGCGATAATTTTATCGTGGGTCTTGCTAATATGCCCCTAGCTCTTTTACTACGTGTTAATTCGCCATTGTTTTCATTGCTCTCAGTGTTTCTTTTTACGTGGTATATCTTTGGAAATACTATTCCAAAGTAACAACTTCCATACCACCGTGCAGGAAGCCTAAAGTAAGCCTTATTCCCACATACATAATAGATTCCAGGAAAAACTGAATCTGTTCCTCCTTTTAGTCCCCAACCTCCAAGAATTAAGAAATTATGTTCACATTCACTGGTACCGATGAAAACATTGTTATAATCAGTTTTTAGCCTATGTAGACAAATTTTCCCTGTCTTTACAAAATCCAGAGCCATAGCAGCTTGAGCCTTGCCAGGTGTGTAACTCCCTTCTTTCTCAGCCCAAGGTGGCAAATGAGTCTTATGCTCAGAAGCTTTCTTTTGAAAATCTTGTCTTCTATCTTCTACTAAGTTCAAAAATATCTTTTCTTCTTCATGTAATGAACATGTTAAATTGTTTCTATGTGCATGTGTTATATCTATCGATTTCATTGTTAAGAAAAATTCTCCCATAAACTGTGCATCTTGACTACTAAGCACTGGGTTCATACTCTTTCGAATCGGAACCTCAGAAAATATCACATCTAGGTTTGAATAATTATACTGAAGTCTCCCTGTTCTATAAAATAAACTAGCCAATACACTACATGATATGCCATACGTTAATGGCAAGTGATGATATGTTAACCCTTCTGCTACTGATTCTGGTAACTTCATACAGACATAACAATTACTAACTTCCATGGTATCTACATATTGAAACAATAACTTTGTGAAAACATTTAAACTAGTGTCGTTATCAGTTATTTCATGATGAAATTCTGGTTCATTTTCCGCCATTAGTTCTACTCTATTACCTTTCAAGTTGGCTGTCCTTTCCTTAGTTTCGTTATTAATCTTTTTATCCATTATCATAAGGTAAGGAACTGCTACGATCAGAATTAACCATACTATAAGCACCATTACTAGACTACATATGCATTCTGCACAGCATCTTTTACAACATTTCTGTTTTGATCTCCCAGCAACTCTATCGTCGGACATTTTGACAAGGAAGATTGCTCTTCTTATCTATTTTTCGATTCTTTTTACGTTATCAAGGTGGTCTTGTTTCTTTCTCATATGTTAGTTCAGCACTTGTTCCTTCGTCACCACTTTCACTTGACTCTGAGCTCTCATAATCTTCAAGAATGATGTAAGTCCATTCAGGACCCTTGAATTTGTTATTCACAAGTTTCAGTCTTTTGCTTCTTCTTTTCTCAGTTCTACTTTCTTGTCCTGTTTGGCTTGTTACTTCATTTACTTGATCTGGATCTTCACTTCTGGTTGTTATGTGGTATTTCACTCTTTTAATGACACTAGGCCAATGATCACCTTTTCTTGTTTTCTTTGATTGCACTGTTTCTTTATTTTCGTCTTCAGAAATCCTTTTATTTTCAGGTTTTAGCACAGTTTTGTTTTCTGCAATTACTGTTTCTCTTATTTGCTCCTTTTCAGGTCTGATTGGTTTCTCTTCAGCAGCTCCACTGTGAGTTTCCAATAAGTGACCTTGTTCTTGATTTATTTCTTCATGTTCGTTTTTCTTGAGATCTTCTTCTTCCGTGTATTTTTCTGGGTCTAACTCGTTCTGATCAGGGCTTATTGCACTTTGTACTTCTGCAGCCTGACCGCATTCTTCTAAACCTGTCTGTCCCTGCTCAAAACTTGTTGGTTCTTCGTTATTTTGAGCCCAATTTCCTCTCCCTATCTGGTCCTGCTCAGGTTCTCTTATTGTGTCTTCTTCTTCTTCCTGAGCTGCTTCTTCTTCACCTATCTGATCTTCTTCAATTTCTTCCAAATTTGTTTGACTTCTTGTTCTGTGATAAACTTCAGGAATTTCCACCACCGGTATCCAGTCCTGACTTGTGCTCGGTTGTTCTTCTTCAGCTTCCCTTGAATCTCGAACCTGAGATTCTTCAGCTGGGCAACCTTCAGTTTCCTCAGTGATCGATACTGGTTGAGGATTTTCTTCTTCAGGGTCTGGTGCTCTTTTGGTGTGGCTTTCATGAATCCAATTAGGAAATCCTGCACACTTCACTGCTGTGTTTGTGATCAGTATGACCTGACAAGGTTCGCCCCACCTAGGTGATAGACACGTTTCTCTGGTGTGATTCTTCACTACCACCCAGTCACCGGGATTCAGATCATGTTCTTGTTCAGGCTGCCTGGAAACTGCGTCTTCTCCAACCTGGTGAGAGACAGAACGCACTAGGTCAGCCAATCCTTTGCAATAATCCAGAACCATATCATCAGATATATTCAGCAGTTTATTTGTGGGAACATGTGCTTGTCTCATTGCTCTTCCCATCATTATCTCATGTGGACTCAATCAGGTATTTCTATCAGGAATGCTTCTGAGTCCCATTAAAACAAGTGGCAATGCATCCGGCCACTCTAATGATGTTGATGCACACATTTTTCCCAGTCTGGATTTTATTGTGCCGTTCAATTGTTCAATCACTCCAGAAGCCTCTGGACGATATGCACAGTGCAGTTTTTGCTCAATTTGGAATGCTTCTCAGATTATTTTAATCACTTCACTGTTAAAATGCTTTCCTCTATCTGATTCCAAAGTTACTGGGAAACCAAACCTAGGAATGAGTTCTCGTAGCAACAACTTTGCGACTGTAATACTGTCATTCCTTCTGGTAAGGTAAGCCTCCACCCACTTTGAAAACAGACACACTATGACAAGTACATATTTCAGCCCTCTGCAGGATGGTAGCTGAATGAAATCAAATTGCAATCTTATAAATGGACCTTCTGCCTTTCCAATTTTTCCAAACCCAATTATTGTTTTTCTTCCTGGATTATGCATTTGGCATGTTAAACATCTCTGGCAAAGACTCTCTGCTACAGCCCTGAACCTTGGATTGTACCAATTTTGTCTGAAGAGCCTAATCATTGCATCTCTCCCTATCATCTCTCCATGATACATCCTGGCCATTTGTGAAAGCAAAGAATCGGGCATGACTGGTCTGCCATCGGCATAAATCCATACTTCGTCGTCTGCCCTTTGGGAACATCCCATTTTAATCCATGTATTTTTTTCACTCTCATCAGCATCATCTTGTATTCTTTTTACATCATTCCATGTTTCAGGTGGCGCATACAGCATAAGTTGGCAGCTGATTCCCATTCTTTCCACCCTTTTATTGACTGACAATCTATTTTTGGCACAATGTTGAGCCACAAGATCCGCATATCTGTTGCCGACTACCACCCAGTCATCTCCTGACTGGTGTGCGGCACATTTCACCACAGCCAATTCTTTTGGTGATTGTATTGCTTCCAGCAATTCCCTTACGAACTGTCCATTTTTAATGGGGGATCCTGAAGAAGTCATGAAATCCCTCTGCATCCATAGTTGGCCAAAATCATGCACAACCCCGTAACCATATTGGCTATCTGTAAATATAGTTACTTTTTGATTCCTCCCAATTTTGCAAGCCTTTATCAATGCAATCAATTCAGCTATTTGTGCAGATTTGACTCCTGGTAAATAGGATGCTTCAACTATTCCAGTTAATTCACACACCGCATAGGCAGCAGTTAGTTTACCATCTTCATGCCTTTGGCATGAACCATCAACAAACAGCTCCCTGTCTGGCTTCCTGAGGGGCAGTTCCTGAATATCAGGACGTGGTTTCGTGCATAACTCTGTCACTTGTAAACAATCATGTTCTTCTTCTTCGTCATCGTTAACTTCTTCATGATATGGGTCTGGTAGTAAGGTAGCTGGATTTACTATTGTGCACCTTACCATGGTCACATTTTCAGCACCCATTATTATTCTCTCATATTTAGTCAGCCGACTAGGAGTAAGATGCTGAGTTCGGGTTTGTGTTAACAGAATCACAACCGCATGTGGAACAAACACCTTTACAGGGTGTCCCATTACAATTGACTCACTTTGTTCAATGCTCAAACAGGTAGCCGCCACTGCTTTTAAGCAGCCTGGCAACGCGGCTGCCACTGGGTCCAATGTAGCAGAAAAATATGCTATAAGGACGTCTGTCTAGACCATGTCTCTGAGTTAGGACTGAAAGTGCACAATTTTCTCTCTCATGACAGAACAATGCAAAACTTTTCTTATATTCAGGCATACCTAGGGCAGGTGCTGCACAGAGAGCATTTCTTAATTTTACAAAAGCTCCTACACTTTCATCATCCCACTCAACTGGGTCCTTTGCTTTCTTTTTCGTCATTTGAATTAATGGTTTTGCTAATAGAGAAAATCCTAGTATCCATTGTCGACAATAACCTACTATTCCCAGGAACATTCTCACTTCTCTTTGCGTTACAGGCATTTGCATTTTCTTGATTAATTTTACTCTTTCAGAGGTTATTCTTCTTTTTCCCCTCTCAATTTGGTGTCCCAGATATTTAACTGCTGTTGTACAGAACTGCAATTTTTCAGGTGAAACTTTATGCCCTTCTTCAGCTAAATGATTTAATAATGCAATAGAATCAACAACACAGTCCTCTCTGGTGTTAGATGCCACCAGTAAGTCGTCTATATACTGCACTAAGACTGAGCTTCCTGGCATTACTAGTTTCTCTAGGCACTTTTTCAATATCTGATTGAAGATGGAAGGACTTTCTGTGTACCCCTGAGGAACACGATTCCATACATAGACTTTGTTCTCAAATTTAAATGAAAAAAGATACTGGCTATCTGGATGCAAGGGTATCAAAAAGAATGCTTGGCATAAATCAATCACAGTAAACCATCCTGCACTCCAAGGAATCTGATATAGAATTACTGCAGGATTTGGCACTATAGGACAATAGGGTTCCACAATCTTATTTATTTTTCGCAGGTCTTGAACAATCCTATATTTTCCACTTGTTTTCTTCAAACCCATGATTGGTGAGTTACAAGGGCTACTCATTACCTCTTTTAATATTCCCTGTTTTACCATTCTGTTTATTTCCTCAATGACTCCTGCCTTTACTTCTGCACTCATTTTGTATTGTCAGGTATTTGGGAAAATTGCACCTTCCTTTACTGTAATTTTAACTGGGTCTATTTTGGCCATAAGTCCTACTTCCTTTCCCGTGAAATCCCATACTATGGAGTTTACTGTAGTTTTTAATTCTTCTGGCAACTCGTCTTTTGTTATCAAAGAAAACATCTCATCTACTTCTGTACCTTGCTTTGCAATCATAAACTTATATACATGATCTTCATCTGGGGTCTGAACTGCCACACCATCAGGTGTGCAGAAAATTGTGCAATTCATTTTACATAACAAATCTCGGCCCAATAAATTTACTGGACTGGAATCACACACTACAAATTGATGCATTTCTCTAAAGTTTCCAATTTTTACTTCCATTGGTTCAGTAAGAGGTGTTCTAATCTTTCGATTAGCCACCCCCACAACTTGGATAGCTTCTCCAGAGAGAGGGAGGTCTGGGATGTCTGCTGTTCTCACAGTAGACCTGGTAGCACCAGTGTCCAAAAGAAAAGTAATATCATTACCTTTTACATTTCCATCGACATACGGACCTGACTGATCTACCGGTAAGGATACACCAAGTACGCACTCCTTCTCCCCTCTCCTAGGCACCGTCACTGACTATAGGAACACAAATCGTCCTGAAAACGAAATTGTGATGTTACATAATCATTCTTACCACTTCCTCCTTGATATCCGACGTCTGTACCGTGCTTTGCTCTGCTTACATTACCCTATATAGGTGCAGGTGGCAACTGACTCTGAGGATTTACACCCTGCTGTGAGTCATTCTGCGTCTGTGGATTTAAATTTTGATTTGGGCCATTATTATTCCGAATCTTTTACATTCATCCTTCCAATGCCCCAATTTTCCGCATCCATGACAAGTAAATTTCTTTTAGCCTCTTCTCTGCTCATTCGTCCTCTCACTATTCCACCATTCCCGGTGTCACCACTCGTTCCAGAATTCTTTCCCTGATTTTCACTTGGATTATCCAAATTAATTCCCTGTTTCTCGGCCATTTTCACCTGAGCCCACATTACTTTCTCCTGCAATTTCTTGTTCCTATCCTCGATGTCATCTCCACAATATTTTGCATATTTCAAAATTTCATCAATTGGCTTCCCTTGCCAACACAACATATGCTGCTTAATCATCTGACAAATCTCTGGCTTCAGACCATAGACAAATCGGTAAACAAACTGACTCATGTTTTTATCTCCAATATCCTCAAATCCACTATATTGCTTGAATACCTGCAATAAACGCTCATAATAAGCGTGTACCGATTCACTGGCTTCTTGGGTAGTTCTGTCTATTTTTACCCAATTTGTTTCTTTCGGTGGTATTTTCCCTTTCAGGTAAGTTATTACCTGCTGGTACTTTTTCATTACTTCATTTGACGGCGCACCTGTCTTTGGATCTCTAGGATACTCTTCACTTGGCCAATCAACTGTAATCTTACAATCTGTCCACAAATTGGCAGGTACCACTATGTCAAACAAACCATCCAAATCCTTCAACAATACCTTTGACACTTTCACAAACCTCTCAACCTGCTTGTACCATTCAATTGGCTTTTCTCTCAACTTTGGAAAATCATTTGTAAATGACAAAATATCTTGTCTGCTCCATGGGACATGTACATATCCCCCTCCTGGAACTTCTCGCATGGGTACATTTGATCTGCTTTCCCTGTTTCCTTCATTAAATATTCAGAGGTTGTTCTACTGGATCGAGCCTCTTCCTTTTTCTTGGTCCATCTAACTCTCCATTTATCTAGATCTCCCCATTTTTATAAGACTGCCATTAATTCTTTTATTTGTAATTTTCTTCCAGAGGCATTCATGTTTTCTAAATCTTTGTCTGAAAAATCTGCTCTATAGGGTTTCTGTAACACTTTTGATCTCCCTATTTCAATTCCCATCTGCAGAGCTAAATCTGATAATTTTTCATGGATTATCTGTACATTTCTTGTGATACTTCTGCACACAAACAATAGTTCTTCTTCATCGTATGTATTTAGGCGATCTACCCCTACATTTCCTGCTATTATTTCTTCTAATTCGACCTTTAATTTATAAATGTCCATGATCTTTGGGGGTGAACTCTGTTTGTCTGTTCCTTGTGCCCACCTTTCTAAGTCTTCTGGTGTTACTACTGTTGCACTTTTGGCTCCTGATGAAGTTATTATGTTTACATCTCTTGAGCAACCAGGTGTAGCTCTTCTGGGGGTACTAGTTACAGAGTCTCGAATGGGCAGGTCCATTAATGAAATCATAGATTCACAATCACTAAAGTGATCCTCAACCATTACTACGGCTTCAGGTTTCGGAACATTCACAGAAGTAGGCATAACTAAAGGTTTTGGGTAATTTCCTTTGTCACCATATAAGGGAACCACTGGACCAATCGTTACAGGTATTGTTAGTGAATCAGGATGCATACTCAATTGTGTTACTTTCTGTATTAATTCTGCTCTGTTTTTATCTATGGCTTCTTTTTCTTTATCGTGAAGTACCCTACTAGCTGGGGAATCATGCAATACTTCTGGTACCAATGGTGTCTTTAACAGTGGTGCACTTGGGGTGCATCCACTTGTCCTTTCCTGATAAGGTGGCGGGTTCTTTAATATCTCTTCCATAAATTAATCTTCAGAATCTCCACTTCTAATCAAGTGTTTTTTCTTTTCTGTGCATTTACTCCCTAACAGTTCTTCTGCTGTCAATATTGGATACAGTCCCTCTGTAAGCATTGCCCTCCTCCACTGTTTCATCTGACCGTCCCTTGACTCATGTTGATTCCTAGGGAAAAATCCTCGATAACCTCTATTACTCCTGGATCGGTCACGCTCAAATGCCTCGGTTTCCCATTCCTCTAAGGCTTCGTATTGAGTTAATCTAGGTCTGGGTTCTAAGTCATTCATCCTCAATCTCAAATTTTGAAGCATTCTCCCATTGAAAGTGCCATTCTTGGGAAATGCTAATATTCCATCATTTTTGGTATATTCTATCCAATTCTCTATCCATACACAAGTATGATAACCTCTCTCCATCATCATGAATGAAGCGGGTGTTTTAGCTGGTGGAATGATAATTCCTTCCCTAGTTTTGATTGGTTTATCTTTTTAAAAATAATTCTTAATCTTTTCTAGAAATGACATTTTCTCTTTTCTCCGTACATTTTGGGTAAATCTCGATGTATAAAATTATATTCTGCAAAACCTAGATATCTCCTATCCGGACGAGTTCCTGTTAAAGTTGGATCGCGTTTTAACATGCAATCTCCTATCCACTAGGATTTTAGCTTCTATGGTAACAACCAATCAAATGCCAGCTAACTTTTATCTCTGAACCAATCCTAGCACGGCCTTTCTGTGACGTTTGACTGCCAACCCCTCCTTTACAATCTGCTCCTTTCTGTCCCTCGCTGTTTTCGACCAATCCCAGCGCGGCACCTGTGAGTCAGTACTGCTCCCGACTACTGACCCCTCCTTTACAAGAGTCTTTCCACGCCCACTGTTTCAACCAATCCCAGCGCGGCACCTGTGACGTCAGTTCCCTCTCCGGCAACTGACCCTCCCTTTACAAAAAACGCACGCAAAACTTTATTTTCTCTACGACTTTAATTCAAATTCAGTAACAACATAAAACATTCGCTATCGTGCCAGTTTCTCTAACTTGAAAAGATAGTTTCGTTCCCACTTAGTAAAACCTTTCTGTTTACTAAACACACACTACGAGTAAAACCCTTCCGCTTACTCTTCACGCAAGCTTCAGAAATACCTGTTACTTCTTCAATGTTACCCTTTCTAGGTGATATAACATCAAAATTTACCAGTGTATTCCTTTGCTATTACTCACACGCATAGAGTCCCTAACAAGTACTGATAGCCCTGCTTAACTTTTCAATACTATTTCTGCCTGACAGATAACCTCACTGCAGTATGGTTTCCGCTTACCATCCGCTATTCAATTTTCCCCGGGGAATTCTGGACAACATAAAACAACTTTTGAACACACGGATGTTAGTTCATAAAAATAAAATTCTCATTACCCAATTAACAAAGTCCAACCATCCTCTGATAACCAGAAAACTGATCCAGCGCGATATTAGCAAACAGCATTCATACACCAAATACTCACTTGGGCCCATACATTCATACTACGCTAATACTTATGCTGGTGAGTCAGTTGTACTCTTTATCAAAATCCCTGCTACCAATTACTTTTCTGATTGAAGAGTAATGACTTACCAATGAATCCTTTGCTAATTGGGAAGTTTAAAATGAGTGACATTCATTACAATTCATATTCCTGAAATAATCACTGAGTCAGGAAGTTTTAAAATGTTTATCTAAAGATTTAGCAGAGTAAAATACAGAACCACATGATACTTAATCGCATATCAAGGATGAAGCATAGGATAATAATTATTGATCAATGACGGTCCCTCAGAAAGGAGAAGATAGAGACAGCAGTGCAACTAAGGTTGCATGTATATTTACCTAAAGTGCGAGAACCAAACCCCTTAGCCAAGGAGTTGAAAGGATAGGACCCAGGAAGGATGAAGAGCAAAGACCTCCTCCAGGTTCAGGACAGGACCGGTGACCTCTCTACAACGACGCCTGCGTCGTTCCCCTCTCTGATACTCGACTTCTCCTCGATTCTCCCGTGCCTTCCTTCTATTGGACTCCGTCGCCCCCTCCTCAGGACCTCTCTGGACAGCGGTTCAGTCTGCAATCGATCAGCTTGTCGGTCTGGAGCTTCTGCCTGTCAGCATCTAGTCTAAACTAATTAGCTAATTCTATATCTATTATACCCTTCTACGCCCATGTACCTCCCAGTAATGTTGCAAAAATATGGGACCACTATTTCTGATTGGACAAGGACAGGGGGTTGATCCTCACACCATATTGATTTGGTTCAATTTCTTAAAGCTCATTGTTTTAAAATACCGCCCATCACTTTTATTACATTTGCTTTATTTCCCACCTGTCTCACGACAAATTTTATACATAGTTCATTTAAATTGTTGCCACTCAGTTGGTACATCATGGGTACAGCGGTGTTGGCCATCAGGTCATGGCCTTGGACGACGTCCAGGTTGACTTCATCCTTTTCTCTCTTGGCAGCCATGCAGGACGCATGCGCGGAATCAATGTCTCTCGAGTTTCAGTTCACCAAACCCCAGGCCCAGATTTACGAACTAATAAAAGTCAAAGAAGAAAATATTAAAATCACAAATAAAATGTTTCACTGTATACCCACTCTTTCTACTCTATTCCCATTTACTTATAAATTCTATCCCGCATTAATAGCGTTAGGAAACGACAATTTAATTATAACACGAGAGCAAGCTGTAGCATGTGAAAACATAAAGCAGCCATTTTAATGCACACTGCGCAGAAGCAGGAGTTTCCCACCAAGAAAAGAGAGACGTCACACCACGTGATATGGTTGAGACATGCGCAGTAAAGTTCCCGCGTTTTAGCGGCCATTTTCAAATAGACAAGCGTTATTTGTTAGTTTAAACACATAGGCAAGCTTCCTTGCTACTTATGTTGGTGTATGCAAGAGTTAGTATGAACAATACAAAGTTAATAAATTAATACGGTGAGAAGATTGTATCCGAGCAAGTCTCATTTGTGAGTCCTTGCTCCATCAAGGTGACAGCTCCGGTTGTTTATCACTCACAATCAGAGATTGCCTTATTTTACTTTTTTTTTAGCAGGGAAATAGTGACTAAGGTTGTCATGAAATTCTTTAGAAGTAGTAATGATAGGATTGCCTGATATATGCAAAGCATCATTTACTAACCTAATAATTGAAGTTGAATATATAGCTACCTTCTCTATGACTTGATTCAAATTGCTTTTTTCTTATGCAGACAGCCAACTTGTAGCTTTTAGGCAGGCTTCTTTAAGGATAGAATAACAAAGTTTGTTATTTTTACACCTGGATTCTACTTTATTAACTTTTTGTTTCTGGAGTTAGGGGGTAATTACGATGGCGGACAGAAAAGCCTTCCGTCCGCTGTGCTCGCAGTAAAAAAATGCCCGCATGTACCGCAGCAATTCCGCCGGCCAGATTGCGATGCGATGCACGTAAAACCCGACCGCAGCGGACGGAATTCACAAAAGACTGCCCGCCATGGTCGGAAAAGCTGCACATCCGACCGCGGCAGACGGGGAAAGATGTTCAATGGACTAAAAAGGCAGCTTCTGCCACGGTATGACCGCACGGCTAATTACGATGAGAATGCAGAGCTGGCGTAACGAGCATTGCGTTCCGACCGCTGCGGTTGTGTAGTGGTGAGCCTCAACAAGGCCTACCAGTGCTTAGGGGTTCTCCCTTCCTTGCACAGAGTCCTCAGACCAATAGGAGGAAGTTGGCACAGAAACTGGAATAGAAAAGACAGAGTTTATTAAACCTCATGAGGTGGAGCTACATTCACACAGCACCCTTCGGTAATGCATGAAGTAGCACACTGAATGGAAGGACCTTGGTCCTTTTATACCCACACAGGGGCTCAAATGAAGGCGGTACAAACACAAATGCTGGTTTTAGGTACATATAAGGTCATACAAGAAATGCACAGTCGACAAGTGGGTGGAGCTAACAGTTTCTACTTCTAGTAGACACATCCTGACATTTATAAACTCGGAACAGCTGCATGGACAGCTACGAGCTCAACTGAGCATGTGCAAAGCAAAAGAAACTAAATATAACTCGTCTCTAGGCAGATTTCAAGAGCAGTTAACAGGAAGGTAGGACAGAGCACATGGCGAGCACATGGCAGCACATGGCAACCAAAATGGCTGCCAGAAATACAAAATGGATTCCACAAAGCATACAATTTAGCCTCTGAATACAGGATGTCTTCGGCTAATGCTTAACTTAAGTGCTGCCAAATTACAACAGACGACCCTTTCAGCATTAGCTGAAGACATTCGTTTATCTGGGGTAATCTAAATATTCATCCCGTACATCTATTAACATTATTTCGGCCACCTCTTTATTCAACATGTGTTGGGCCTTTGTTTCAGCAACGTTCCCTTTGGCAGGTATACAAGCAGAGATGCAAATGGAGCAAAGCATTGGACCACATTGGATACATACACAGCATGTAAAAAGTATCATAATCATTACACACAGGATAGTCAGTAGCTTCCAGCCCCAAGCAGAAACAAGAGTCCAAAACCATCCAGTAAAAGTCCAAGTACCAGTCTCTGGATGAATTTCTGCAGCAATCTTATGCAGTTCTGATATTACGCCATATACTGAAGGTGAGTGATCCGGTATGAATACGCAACAGCTGCTACCGATGATGCGACATGCACCACCTCGATCAGCCAAAATCACGTCTAGCACCATCCTATTCTGGAGTGCTACAATCCTTGAAATTTGTAGTTCCTCTGTAATGTTCCCAAGTGCCATAGCTGTGTGATTGGTAACAGCTTCCACAACACGAGTTAGTCGCCTGATCTTTCTGCTGTTTAATGCAGCACCCACAAAGAAAAATAAGCCCAAGTTGAAATCAACATATTGTTGTAGGGTAGTGTGGTTTGGTCAACTTCGTACATACTTATTGTCCTCTTATTTCTGTTTTTGGAAATATCATTGTACAGTTTAAAATCACGGTGATACAATGCAGGTGCCAGAGACACAGGGGGCAACAGAAAAGATACATAGCAGATTCCTGACCACCCAACAGGTAATTGATAATATCCGTTATTTCCACACACAAAATACGTATTATGCGAGGCTGTGAAAGTGCTGTTATTGGCACCTTCAATGGTCAGGATTACAGTACACTCGCTCCTCCCCACTGGAATTCTTCCAACACTACAAATACACAAATCTGCTTTAGCTTTTGTCACAGAAATCACAAATGCAGGGCCGATCCCCCTCAAAAATGGGACGATCAAAGGGGTACATTACTAACAAAAAAAAGAGTCCTTGGGAAATTGTAGCCGCTGTACAACCATCCAGAGGGGAGTCTTCTCCCTGTGTCCGTTTGAGCCTCACAGACAGGCTCTTGTTGTTCCCACGGTGGAGCTGCACAACTCGCAACTCAAGAATCACGGCCCAGTTTGAGAAGAAAAAGTCTTTCAATGATCCTGTCCAGTGTCTCAGGCAGTGCATCAGTTTTCTTCACTTTAATCTAACAGGCACCAAGGGCACAGCACCTGTACCCTAAACTCAAGTCCTTCCCTAACTCCTGTATTGCTCCGCTGGCGCACTGCTCTTTTGTTGGGGCCACTGATTGTAGCCAATATGCTCAGGCATCCCTTGATCAACAAACAAAGGCGCAGACTTGCATTCACTTTGGGACCAGGACTCAAGGCCTGAAGCAACCCTTGTTTCAAAGGGGGTCACCTCAAGCAAAAGCCTCCTTGCCGTCCTCATCGGTCTGTGACTCTCTCAGCTGGGCATCAAAAACTGGATCCACAGAAAGATTTCTTCATCCTGATTTGTGACCCCGTCTTTTGCCCAAGACAGTGGCAGGGGTACACACTTCACGTCCCAGTGCTTCCGGCCTTCACTGAGGTCCTAGTTGCCAGCAACGCCTGTGCTGGTTCCCTTTATCTTGACTCCAAGCTGGACTGGTGCTGACTCCCAGGCTGGATCTGATGTCCGGGCCCCTCTGGCAATGGTTGTAGGGCAGCAAATATCTATTGGTGGGCAGAACAAAAAGGTCTTTAGACAAGGCACAGAAATAATCTATCAACAGAGAGGATAGTCTCAGAATACTTCCTTAGTCTTGGGGCACCCCATTCATTAGCAAGGCACCCAAGAACCACTTCATCTATCTGAGAATAAAAAAAACACCCTAGACCTATTGGCAAGTATAAAAGGAACTTTTTGGTGAACTGACAAGAGTAATACGTCACCCAATCCCAAGCAACCAAGGAAGTCTGTGTTCATTTACTAAATTCTGAGGAAAAAATAAAAACAATATAGACATACTCCAAATCCTTACATTTGTGCATTCCTATATTATTCATCTGAAGAACCTCAAGAAAAAGGAACTTTTCTACACTTCTACTTATGAACCTTGCATTACTTTTACAGGACTGCAGACACTTCTAAAATAATTTCTCTTAATAAAAGCACCTACATTTTATGCTTAGGACCATGCTTTCATGTTATAGGCGCAGCAGGAAAAATCTAAAACTGCTAATTTAACAGGGATTCTTATTTCATAAATAACTTTTAAAAAAACTCAAGATAGTGGGTACATACATTTCTCCAGCAGAACATGTTGTGACAAACAAACTCCTATAAAACAATATTTTCCTTCAAAATGTTTGCTAAGGATCACATGGGCGTCTTTCCTGCATTCTACTTTTCACGATCCGGACTATGCAACATTATTTTCAAAAGGAAAAAACCCTATCTCCAGCTCTAATAAGGGCTGTCAGCTCAATTACACAGACTAGCTAATAAAAGACTAGCAATGCCCTTGCAAAACTGTATAGAACATGAGAATAACATAAACAATAATGGTATTGCCACCTGAGATTTTTGAACAGAAACCCCCACTATACAGTTCCCTTTAAAGGTCAAATAAGGGAACATCAATCTGTTCTACTCATTCTTTCATACAGGATGGGCAGTAACATAGTATATTTTCATCATTTTATTAATTCTAACAATTTTAAAACAGTATTATTGAATAGCCAATTAAATGTCTCATGGCCATTTCCTAGACAGCTTAGACAGACTCAAGAGAGAGTGAGAAAAAGAAGAGAGAAAACATAAATTAGCCTACCCTTAATTTGCCCAGGAGCTAACCTCCTTCCCCCATTTTGACAGTAGGAAAACCTGAAAACAGGTTTACCTTCTGTCAACACTATTTACCCCTATTTGTGGCAACTGGGCACAAGCAAACTGGTAGGAGATATCTTAAAAAGTGGCTATTTTCTTATTCAGCCTAACACAAGCACATTGAGTACTTTAGAAAGCGTTAATAACCAATTACCAATTCCTTGAGCAATTGTACTAGATTAACATGAGGGCGCATGTATGCAAACTAAAATCCCATCGCCTCCTTATCTCAGCCCCTGCACAGTAATCTTTAAGCTAAAACCATTATTTTTATATACATGGCAGAGCTATGCTCTACTCAGGGCCCACATACGTCACTGCTTTTCCTTCTTTTCATATGACTGCGCAAAACTTTGCGTTTGCCAAAAATAGGAAGCAAAGCTTTTCTTCCTCTCTCTGCGCTGTCATCTCTTCTTTCAAAAACTGTTCGGAGGTCGAAATGTCCAAGCAAACCTTCCCCTTAGCCCTGCTAGGTAGCTAAATGCAGAACTTCGACCTTTAACCCTTTCACCAGCTGTCCATTTTTGTGCAAGGCTTTCCATGCGGTCTTTGAAATTCGAAGTAACTCTGGAGAATCACAGCTGAAAGGCAGTCCTGTCCGTCTAATAATTTTAAAGATAGGATCTAACTTCTGCTGTGTTTTTTTTTTTTTCAATACTTGTCTCTATCTGTGTGCAGTGTATGGTGTGCTTTCTAGCAGGTTAGAGGTCAGCTATTTGTGTTATACTTAAATGTGTGCATTTACTAAAGCCTAAGAGCAGGGTGAAAGCTGCTCTGCTTGGCAAAACTACTTTTAAATAGTGAATTTGTCCCAATTTCGACTTTGGTGGTAGGGGCACTTAAAAATGAATAACCTACAATATTTTGGCATATTAGGGATCCCCAGGGTGTCCTCTAGATATCCCAGAGATGGGGGATCAGAAATGTATAAGGTACACCCTTAAAAAAAAACCTTTTATATGCCTGGATAAAGTGAAATTTCACATTGCACTCCCCACATCATGGTAAAGTGCTACTTAAATCCAACTTTGATGCTAGGAGCTATATATTATTCACAGTATGATTATCAGACATTACAAAAGATCAAAAACAATTTTAGGGCAATTATTTTAATAAACATTTTTTTTCTTCATATAATCAAAATTCCTTTTTTTTTTTTTTAATAATGATCACAAACCCTTTTGATGGTTCCACATATGAAAAGCAAGCCTCATTCCTTTCCTATCACCTTTAAATGTATTTATTTATAATACGAAGCACAAAAGCCTTACTGAAACATGAAAAGTCAGCGTCACTTTTAAAGGACAGTAATCATTTAACATCAGAACCACGGATGTGCTTGTTAAAAAGGCATTAAGAAAGGAAATCCCTTTTAATCTTTTCTCTGTTATCCAAAATAATGAAACTGTCTTTTCTGACTTATAAAATCAGCAGTTTTTAATGCACGCCTTTATACCGTGTTTGCACTAACTGAAAATCTAGTTGACTCGGCAGTTCCCTTATGACTTGGGACCAAGAATAGCCATGTGTTGTTGACACAGCTGTGTTCTGACCAGCAGGCGTCAACATCTCACGCCTTTCAAGCCAGCACAAATCTATCGTTCTGTAATGTGGTGTTTATTTCAGCAACAACCAATTCACTCAGATGATGTGAATGCTTTTCAATATTAATATATAAGGATAATACTGTAACATTTTTCATTTTAGTCCTAATTGTGTGAAAGCACACAAATTCGTTTTTTCCTACCTTTCTATGAGGCCTATTTTATTCCTATTGAATGTAAATTCTGATTTATCTGTGCCAGTGTGGCAATTTGCACATATCTATTGTTTCTTACTTTATCAATGTTAATGGTAGTGTGCAGCTATTTAGCATATGTTACATTATTCATTCCCTGAATTTAAAAAAATGTAGTTTTTTTAAATGACATTTGCATAACAGAATGACAACAAAAACCAAATTTAGCTCATTCCAGACATTTTCAGAAGGGGGTCATACACTCATAACACACAACACAGCGCGCTTAAGGCTAGTCATTCTTACACAAAAAACATGGTCTACTTTACTGAAACAAGTACTTTCAAGCATGTCAGTCCAGAACCACATACAACAAAAAAAACAATTAACCCACAAATCAACACTTAGGGCAAAAACAAGAGACAGCCTACAGACTGTACGCAAAACCAAACTATTTGTAAATACTAATTGTAAGTCATATTTACAAGAAGAGCTCTCAAAAGTAGTCCAAAAGACTGATCCATGTTCAAGAAGCCAAAATACACCAAATTCGCCAGTTTTGGCTGGTAGAACACTCAAAAAGCGCTCTGCATATCACCACTTATGAATGTTACTGAGTGCACAGATCAGGATCCGTTTTATGTACATATTTAGTTCCATGGGGTACTTAGTCACCAAGAAAGAAATATCTTTTTACTATACCTAAACCTATTTAGGTATCCCCTCTGAGGGAGTCAGCTGAGTACTTACTAAATCCATATTGGTACCTCCAAAACAGCAACACTTTCTACGAAGTGTGCTAGAAGCAGGCATGCCAAAAATATTATAGCATATATAATATTATACTCCAAGTGACACTTAACACAATGTGTGCCGTTCAAGTTTTCAAAGTTAGAGAAAAATCTCCTCATTACCTGCCTATATGTATTGCAATACATATATAATTACAAAACAGATTCCAAAATTGGCCAATCATACAAACAAAGCCACAGTAAGTGTTACTAAACTACCTTACCAATCAAAGGCATCAAACCAACAGCAAGTGCCGCAAAACGGCTCTTACCAATCAAATGGTGTCCAGGTTCCAACTGCCAAGTTCTCAAATCGACCAAATGGTCACTGCACGGCGAATCAACAGAAGAGTACTCAGTCGAGGACCGGCGCCGCCGGGATGGTCAGATCAGAAAGAAAGGAAAAACGCCATGGGTGCCAAGACTCGGGTCTCCTCAGGCAGCGATCGCGTCCAAAAGCGAGATTCCAATCCTTCGTCTCGACCAGTCCTTCGGGCATCCGAGTCGCCGATGAGCCCCATGTTGGAAGCGCCAATTTGTAGTGGTGAGCCTCAACAAGGCCTACCAGTGCTTAGGGGTTCTCCCTTCCTTGTACAGAGTCCTCAGACCAATAGGAAGAAGTTGGCACAGAAACTGGAATAGAAAAGACAGAGTTTATTAAACCTCATGAGGTGGAGCTACATTCACACAGCACCCTTCGGTAATGCATGAAGTAGCACACTGAATGGAAGGACCTTGGTCCTTTTATACCCACACAGGGGCTCAAATGAAGGCGGTACAAACACAAATGCTGGTTTTAGTGACATATAAGGTCATACAAGAAATGCACAGTCGACAAGTGGGTGGAGCTAACAGTTTCTACTTCTAGTAGACACATCCTGACATTTATAAACTCGGAACAGCTGCATGGACAGCTACGAGCTCAACTGAGCATGTGCAAAGCAAAAGAAACTAAATATAACTCGTCTCTAGGCAGATTTCAAGAGCAGTTAACAGGAAGGTAGGACAGAGCACATGGCGAGCACATGGCAGCACATGGCAACCAAAATGGCTGCCAGAAATACAAAATGGATTCCACAAAGCGGACAATTTAGCCTCTGAATACAGGATGTCTTCGGCTAATGCTTAACTTAAGTGCTGCCAAATTACAACAGTTGCGCTTAGGCAAAATGAATGGGGGTCGGAACAAACTTCACAACAATGCTCAAAGTGTGCCTGTACTCTCCACTGCCCTCAATCACATCAGACACACCCCAATGATACACCCCAACTATTTTTTGATAATATAAGCCATGGCCAGCATGGAAGATACACCTAGTGGTCATCACTCATGTGGACACACCCACATAGCACAGCATAAAACCAACCCCTTCCCAGACCAGCATCTTTTGCAAACTAGCATCAGAGAGACAGAGAGAGAGAGACAGCACACCATTTTGCATACAGAACACATCACACAGCACACCATCACACCTACCTATCTCCACACACCACCACTCTTCATCCACACACCTGACACATCTCACCTATCTTCACCACCACCTTGCACCCTGCACTTCTCACTCATTTGCACCATGCCCCCCAAGAAAATGCCTAAATTCACTGACACAGAGTTGAAAGTGATGGTAGATGAGATAATTAGGGTAGAACCACATTTGTTTTGGAACCTGGTCCAACAGACCCCACTTGTGAGGAATAACCAAATGTGGGGAAGGATCTACAACAAAGTCAATGCAGTAGGGACCACCCTGCGCACACTCCGTGACATCAAAAAGCAGTGGACCGACCTCAAGAGCAGGGTCAAGGCTCGGGCCCAGAGGAATCATGAGGCGGCTCAAAGAACTGGTGGCGGCCCTCCCATTCCACCACTAACATTCACCGAATGGGAGGAGAAGGTGCTTGCCATACTGCATCCCGAGAGTCTCACAGGAATAGATGGGGGAGTGCAGATTGGTAAGTACAAACAAAATGATCACATCACACTGCAATGTACTGTCGTGCACAACCATTGAGCCTCAATTCCCAGAATAAATCAAACTTATGTAGAATGCATGATTTCAATATGAATGTCTCACATGGCTAGCATTTACTTCCTCTGCTACACCTCACAGGTAGGTAGTAAGCTCATGCACCCTGGCCTCACTCCCAAACTGCATGGAGCCCCCTCCCCACCCCACAGCCATGTGTCAGCCATCTCCCTTGACAGTGCCTCCTAACAGGTAGGTAGCCATCTTACTGGGGAGTGGGTGGTTGGGACCTGAGAGCCAGACCACAACTCCCACAAGGCCCTCTGTACTCCCTCCCAAACAGCATGGAGCCCCCTCCCCACCCCACAGCCATGTGTCAGCCATCTCCCTCGACAGTGCCTCCTAACAGGTAGGTAGCCATCTTACTGGGGAGTGGGTGGTTGGGACCTGAGAGCAAGACCACAACTCCCACAAGGCCCTCTGTACTCCCTCCCAAACAGCATGGAGCCCCCTCCCCACCCCACAGCCATGTGTCAGCCATCTCCCTCAACAGTGCCTCCTAACAGGTAGGTAGCCATCTTACTGGAGAGTGGGTGGTTGGGACCTGAGAGCAAGACCACAACTTCCACAAGGCCCTCTGTACTCCCTCACAAACAGCATGGAGCTATATGACCACCACATCCCGCACTTGGTAGCCAACTCTGTAAAGCTCCATATCGTTGCCAGTGCACACACAGCTAATCCCATTTAGATGTCACATGAATCACACTGCCAATGATGAAGTCATATGTAACTGCAAAGCAAAGCACAATAACGCAATGGGCAAAATCCAATGTGCAAGTCCCATTGTCTCAAAGCATAAAGGCTCACATCAACACAACACATGCATGGAGACTCAGTCAAAGCTCACAAACCACATGATGTCCGTACAAAAAGAACAACAGAAATCATGAAGGAGCGGCTTAGCAGACAGATACTTTCTGAAAAGTCTCCAATATCCTAGCAGAAACTAAATTGGATGAGCAACAAGTTGGTACATGAGGACATGTCCTTGGAAATACAATATCTGTACAAATGAAAGTGTTGGCATCTCCACGTCACATCACTAACAAGCAATGTATGTACCTCTACATCATGTTTGACTGCTGACAAACTGTTACGAATGCCAAGTAATGCCAATGGCAAAAGTTTGGTTATCTCAAATGAAATGTCCAAAACATGATCATCAAAGTTGTGTTGTGTACTGAACATGCTGACAATATAACCTCTGTTCAACAGGTGATTCGCTATCAACACCTGGTGACACTGAGATCAATGAGCCGAGCCAGTCTCCCACCCAGGAAGGTGACCTCTCGGATGCTGATTCTCTCCGTTTCTTGGAGGAGGAGCACCAACTTGGCCCCCTGAGGAGTGACAGGGCAAACTCAGTCTCAGGGCCTCACTGTCTCCCCCCCACCACCAACACGACTTCCACAACAGCAGCAACAACGCTGACCCCTGCAACAACGACCTGTGTGGCAGCCACCTCCACCATCACCACCACTGCCTCCAACACTGTCCCTGTCGCAGTCACCAATACCACCAAGCAGCCCGGGAGTACTGTGGACAGGGTGCGGGGGTGTCGACAGGCAACACCACAGGTCCGTGTCTGCAGGGCAGGTGGGAGAGCAACTGGGGGACAGTCACAGGAGGGCACTGAGACTGAGGCCCTGGCCACCGTTAACAGAGTCCTTGGTGCATACCAACAAAACCAGAGACAGATGGGCCAGGTCGTGGAAGAAATGCGGGAGCACCGCCTGCTGCAGAGGTCCATGGACACACGTTTGGGACAACTTGTTGAGTACATGGGCCAGCTTGTGGGTGTTCTGAGGGACATTCATGCAGCTCAAATAGCTGCCCCCCCAGTGGCCAGCCTGATTTTACCCTCAACACCTCAGCAGCGGCCACAGGGAGGGGTGAGTCAGAAGACACAGACTCCTCAGATACCTCTGAGCATGCAGCAGGGTCCCCCTGCCAAACGGCAGAGGGGACGTCCGAGAAAGCCCACGGGAGGATCACGTGGCAAAACACCTCGCAAAACCAGTTCCAGGAGCCACCGTTGATGTCACCAGTGTTGCACAGATCATTGACTTTGTCGTAGATCCGATCCCACATTGCCACATTGATGGGACTTGTCTGTTGGACTGCGGAATTCCACCATTGTGTTTTCTATCCTAATTATATATGTGCCATCACTTACAACTTGAACACTCACCTCTCACTCACGTTGAAATAAACACAATTCACACCCATATGCCTTTGTGTCAGTACCATGTTTATCACAGTAAGTAGTATGTCCACTCGCATTGCAATGTGCCACAAGCTTTGAATGTGACAATCCATTGAGAGGGAGGAGGAACCTAGAACGACACAAGAAAATTACAGTGAGTTGTCATATGATGGCATGACAGCAAAAACACACGCTAGTCAACACTGTACAAGATGCATTCTAGATAACACTGACCAACACCATCAACAGGACATGAGGTAAGTTGAACAACTAACACAGCGCTGCATAAAGCAACCCTTAGCAGTGTGCCAACAACAGCCATCATCCAAACACATCCTCAAAGTTTGGGCCAGAACAGCAAAGCGCACAGACACAGTCATAGTTGCTGAATGCAAACTCACACTCAATGGAAGTAGTTGGTGATGAGATGTTGACGCAGGTCAAGACCTTCCTCCTCACCACTATCATCGTCACTGGGCATGTGTGGGTTTGCAGCGGGGGGCTCTTGCTGGTCATCATCATCCTGAATCAGGGGGATCTCTTTGCGCAGGGCCAGGTTGTGCAGCATGCAGCATGCGACTATTATCTGACACACCTTCTGGGGAGAGTAGAGTAGTGCACCACCATTCTTGTCCAGACATCGAAATCTAGACTTCAGAAGTCCAAAAGTTCACTCCACCACACGACGTGTCCTCCCATGGGCATCATTGAATTGAACTTCCCCGGGTGTACTTGGATTCCTCAGTGGGGTCAGCAACCACGGCCGGTTGGGATACCCTGAGTCACCTAGTTATGAGAAACACAGACCAACAATGTAATAGAAATATGTGAGGAGACCAGCATGTCACACATACACCACACTCATTGACACAGCCCACTCACCAAGAAGCCAGGGCCACCCTGGATGAAGATTTGCCATCAATTGTGGGATGATGCTGTTCCGCAGTATGAATGAGTCATGTGCCGAACCAGGGAATTTTGTACGCACGTGGGATATGATCTGATCAGCTTGGCATACCACTTGAACATTAATGGAGTGATAATGCTTGCAGTTACGGTAGATGTGCTCACATGCCTGTGGTGGAACAAGGTCAATGTGTGTACCGTCAATGGCTCCTACAACATTTGGGATGTGTCCAAGGTCATAAAAATCCCCCTTTACATCTGCCTATTCATTTCTTCTTGGAAAGTGAATGTAGCTGTCCTTGTAGGTCATCAATGCAGACAGGACATCCCGCAACACTATGCTGAACATAGACATCCCACTGGCGATGGCCACTGTGTACTGGAAAGACCCAGTGGCAAAGTAATGCAATGCAGCCATCACCTTTACTGTTGGTGACAATGCTGCTGGATATGTTCTGTTAGGCTTCAAATGGGGCTCCAACCGAGCACATAGTTCCCGCAGGGTAAGGAGATTCAGACGGAATTTCTTTATGATGTCGATATCCTCCATCCTCACCAGGTCTGGGAAAGGGCGATAGACAGGTGGTTTCCTCTTACGTACTCTGGCAGGGGACACATGTAAAAATGAGTCAAAGATGAGATGTGGGTAACAGCTTACTGAATAGCTCACACAACCACAACATTGACAGGACTGTTGAACACGTGTAATGCACAAGTGACACACACCTTGATCTTCTGTATTCATTCTGTTAGCCAGGGGGTGTACATACTAACTACTACAAGATCAAAATAAGTCGGTGTGTATGGCATATGGTACACTGCTACATCATGTGTACCCAGCCCTGTGGGTAGATGACACAGCATATGCGGCTAACAGCAACAATGCCGACTTGTATGTCACTGCTGTGACAGCACGACCTCAACCTATAGTCCCACACTACACAACATCATCATGAAATGAGGCCAGTTAGTGTAAGATGGACAACAATACATGAATATACAGCACCGTGGACATACATATATGCACATTACAGTGTCAGTCCATTGTGACTGTGGGATGAGTTTGCGTTACAGTCATTGACAAGTTCGCCAAAATGAAACAAAAATACACACGGAATGTGTATACATGCACACATGGAAGAAAATGACAGGTGATGTCGGACAGACCGATGTTGTTTCACACATGTGCACTCCTATAACATGTGTGTTAAAAATATACAGCCAATGGCAGCAAGGGACACTGTATGCCACACCACTACGTGTGTTTTGAAAGTGCTAGAGGTTACAAGTATGTCTGATCTCCGTACAATGCCCACCTCTAAATGGCAGCCAACATCACTGGCCCTTCATAAGACAAACCATGGACAAGAAATCGAGAGGCAAATAGCAAGTGATATTCAAACAGTGTTCACAGTTGGAATGTTTCAATAGACAACATTAATACAATGCGAGAGGCCTTTGTCCTTTTTGACTCCTTAACTTAAGTCAATCATTTCTGGCCACAAGACATGACAAAGAATGTTATTAGCCTCTCTTTTCCTGTGCATAACATGTGTGTGAAGACTTAAATCAAAGGTCACACTCTATAATCCCTTTACAGGGTGCACAAATAACTTTAGGCAAGTGTGTTGGGATGAGTGATGCAATTAGCAAAGCGAAAATGGAAATGCAAAATGTTTTTACAGGCGCAGTAGCTGGCATACACTGCGGTAACACGCATTGGCCCCAATTGAATGGTGCAGGATTGCAGTTGGCGCCTCCTGACTGCAGCGGTGCGTCACCACCTATGAGAATTAGCCATCAGCCAATGGGAACCGCCAGCGCACTAGTGGCTCACATGTTTTGAATGTCGCGGTAGGCATGCTCCGCCACTGCGGGGCCCGGCATTGGCCCCAATTGAATGGTGCAGGATTGCAGTCAACGCTTCCTGACCGCCGCGGTGCGTCACCGCCTATGAGAATTAGCCATCAGCCAATGGGAACCGTCAGCACGCTAGTGGCTTACATGTTTTGAATGTCGCGGTAGGCGTGCTCCGCCACTGCGGGGCCCAGCATTGGCCCCAATTGAATGGTGCAGGATTGCGGTCGACGCATCCTGACTGCCGCTGTGCATCACCGCCTAGGAGAACTAGCCGTCAGCCAATGGGAAACGTCAGCGCGCTAGCGGCTTACATGTTTTGAATTTCACGGTAGGTGTGCTCTGCCACTGCGGGGCCCGGCAATGGCCCCAATTGAATGGTGCAGGATTGCGGTCGACGCTTCCTGACGGCCGCGGTGCGTCACCGCCTATAAGAATTAGCCATCAGCCAATGGGAACCACCAGCACGCTAGTGGCTTACATTTTTGAACATCGCGGTAGGTGTGCTCCGCCACTGCGGGGCCCGGCATTGGCCCCAATTGAATAATGCAAACCAGGCTGGCCAATGGTATCAGCAGCGCAACACTGGAACGAGCCTAGGGGCCTATATATATGTCTGTGAAATGTCCACACCTGTCACTTGCCTTGAGACACTGCTGCCTGCCATTCCTCACCACCTGCTGCTGAACCTCATCTCTGGAACCAGTCATGGCTCGTACTGAGAACCTGAGGGCCTGTCCATTCACCACAGAGGAGCTGGAGGTCCTTGTGGACGAGCTCCTTGGACAGTATGGCCGGCTCTATGGTGCTCCAGAGGTACTGGTAAGTGAATGTTAAACTTACTTTGAATGTTTGGAAGGCTCACAATATGTTACTGTACAGTGCTATGTGCCTCAGACTGCAAGCCAATATTCGTGCTTTCTGATTTTGATGTCTGCATGTCCCATACATGACATACAAGTTGATGCACTTGAGTATGTGGGGAGGATGGCACACTTGTCAATGTTGCAGCTCCATTGTTGCCAAACATCACACATGTGAGTCTCTGAATGGAAAATGTACATATGTGAGACTCTGTCTACCCGAACGATTTCAAGTTCATGGTGTAGAGCCTTATTCCCCCGGATCCCTGAGTACATGCAATAATGAATTTGCCATTACATGGTTTATCAGTAGTACAGTCACACTGATGACTTCATGAAATCTCATTTTTTACACACATTACCTGTGCCATGTCCTATATGAGTTCATTACGTGTACATATCAACATTAGTGAGCTGGTGCCTGTCGATTGAGCAGAGGGTACTGATTAAGGGGTGTACTGATTCGACAAGGATATTATGGAGATGAGCCCAGTATGCACAAGAGTACAAGGCCTGTAGCTGTCTAGACCAGTGTGAAATTACCTCTCACATCTGATAAGTGTACAGTGGACATGTCATCCTTCTTTTGGTGTCATTATGTGTAGACTCGCTCATGTGTATGCACTGTGTACTGTTCCACAATGCACCACAACAAAGTGTTAAAAAGGTCTCCTCTTGTCTACCATGCCTACAGCTCAAGGTCCATCAGCGGAAGGCAATATGGAGGGCCATCGCCTGCAAGGTGCGGGCCCTAGGGGTCTCTAATCGGCGACATAACCACTGCCACAAGAGGTGGGATGACACCTCCCACCTTAGCAAAAATGTCACAGAAATGATGCTGGGCCTGGTTCCTCGAAGTGGTCGTTTGGCGCGCCGGAGCATGACTCCATTATTGGCCCGCATCCTGACAGTGACACAGCCAGAGCTGGATGGATGCTTGAGGGCCCAACAGCAGCAAATTGGGGGTGAGTATAGTACAAAGTGTGATGTTACACATGAAAGACTGCACGAATCCCAGCCCTGAGCAAGGCAGTAACCTCTGAGTTGTCTCTAGTGTGGTGTAATAGCTTCAAAATTGCCTCAGTGGTGAGTGCAGATATTCGGCACCTGTACAACATCTGCATTGTCCTGTGGCCAGGTAACATCAGCATAAGTGTCAGTCACTGAGGCATCAACTGGGAGGGAACATCAGTGAGCATCATGTCAGGGTGCATTTCGAGATTGATGTTGTGCACTTCCATGTAATTGATACATCTACAGATTGCTTACCAATGTTCAACAGTAGTTGTGTTGCAGTACCTAAATTAGTGGATGTAAGGATGTCATGTCACTTAACAAAAGTTTCCTTTAACTTTCTATCTGTGGGGTTCTGTCACCTCATTCTTCAAGTGTGACACACACAGCAAATTTCGATGTGTAGCTCTCTTAGCTGAAGGAATGTAGGTGTGACTGCAGCCAATAGGATGCGATGTTGAGATGTCGACACATGCACAGCAATTTGGCAGTGTGAACGCAACATGGAGCATGACCGTCCAATAAGCATGTTTCCATGCATCAGCAGATCATTGCAATAATTGGACTTATGCAGACAGTACATGGAGAGTCCTATGTGTGACTTCAGTTCAAGCATTTCTGTTTGTATTGCCTAACATGTTTGTGATCCGGCCACTTTACTGAACCGTGTCTCTGTCTCTTACAGCATCTACCAAGGTCAGGGAAGGAGAGGGGCCCGAAACCGTTGGGGAAGCTACTGGCATCACTGCTCCCCGGGAGTACAGCGACACTGAGGGGACCAGCGCATCAGAGGGGGACAGGAGTGCCCTGGAGGAGTCCGCTCCAGAAACACCTACCTCCACATCTTCACACTCCAGCGGTGCCTCCTCGATATTGTCAGGCAAAGGAAGTTCTACCTCTGCTTCGTGCTGAGGAACCTTTCACCTCCCTTAGAGTGCTAAGGGGCAAGCCTCTCAGAGAAGGAGGTGCTTTGCTCTGTTGTGCGATTCGTGCTGCCGTATTCCTGCATACCCGCCCATACCCGCCCACAAGCCCACAACACCCTCACGCCTACACGCCATACGCTGACGCTGACGTGGACATCTCGCAGCTGTTGGAGCAGGAAACTGAAGGAGCCGCGGTCACGGTTGCGGCTGCGGGAAAACGCCGAAATTGAATGCTGCCGAAATCGCGGAGAAAACATAGAGGACGCGGTAAACACCGCAGCGCAGCGGTCACAAGCGGCGAAAATAATACACGAGCTGTATTTCGTGAGGGAAAACGTGATATAAGGGAAAAACGGCCCCCCCGGAGGACAGAGAATACAGTGAACACCGTTATCCCACGAGAAAGGAGAATCAGCATATCCTATAGGAGGAGAATTGACGGAGCAGAAAGGGCACGGAATCGGGTATACGGTGGTGCACAACAGAGGTAAGTGAGGAGGCATAGGGGGACACACCTGCCCCTTATCTTAACTAAATAAGGATTGGCACTGTTACAGTAAATTGGCAAAAGGTGGGGGAAGATAAAACTGGACTGAGACGTGGAATTACTCCTTAAAGGATAAGCCATGGCCCCAGGAAGACCAAAAGCACACTGGAACAAAAACAGAGGCAAACGGACCACTCAGTAGGGCAGAGGGGGTCTAGCGAAAGTATGGAGAGCTCAGGACTAAAAGCAAGGAAATTAATAAAGAAAAAGGCAAAAGGAATGAAGGTCATAGTGCCTGGTGGAAGAAGGGGCGGCCAAGCCTCAAAATCACTAAAAGACTTCGTGGGGAAACATTTTAAAAAGGTGTTTTCACCAGCGAGGCCACAGGACATGGAGGATGTAGAGCCCGAACAGCAGAATGAGAATAGCATATCAGACTTGGAGGTGCAGATGCTAGAGTCTGCAATTGTGGCAAACCATTCTCTTCAGTCCTTGCCATGTCATAACGTCTTAATACTCTCCCCACGACTGTCTTCATCTCCACGGGGGCTGTTTTCACAGTACCCGGAACTAACAAGCCTGGATCAACAGGAACTTAACAGCGAGGTCGCAAGGGCCAATGGGGGGATGACAGGAGGACCGTAACAAGGCCGATAGAAACTGTAAGCCAAGCTCAGCATGATATTCAGAGTGTGGAGCTAAAAGAAGATGAAGAGCGGAACTATATATCGGAGCTGAACTTAGATATTTCTGCCACACCATCTTCCTCAATGTTGGAAATAATGATAATGCTACAAAGAACTCTCCAAGGACTTTTAGAAGCAACGTTAATAAATACTGATATTTTAAAATCACAAAAAATGCATTTACACAGAATTGAGGGGGGTTGCAGGGAATTAGGGTTCAAATGCCCACCTTAGTAAGACCAGTACTAGATACTAAACCCACAAATTTGGCAGAGGGCTGGGTAGAGACCGTGGAACCAGCGAAGGTAAACCATGAAGTTTATATTTCAAGATGCCCAATGATAGTAAAAAGAAGGAGTGATTATTTAAGATTTGGTCTGCCCAATTATGGGGGCCGAATGGGTAGGAAGGTCAATAGAAAGGTGAAAGATAAGTTAAGGAAAAGGAGGTCTGAGGAGACAAGCGTAGAAGTAGCCACTCAAGTACAGACTCCAACAAACCCCCCAAAAGATATAAGGAGGCGGAAGGGGTTACAAAAAGATTTAAAGAAGAATACAAAAAGGGTGCAACCAAATAGAATATCAACCTTACTGCAGAATCAAGGAAGGAGTATAGCACCTATAGTGGCCAAAAACGCTAATAGCACTCCCCATTATGGGGCATGGCCAGAACCCCGTAGTAAGCTCCTGACTGTAATAAGAAAAACAATTCCCAGCCACACATGCCACCTATATTGGCGAGAAAGGAGGGAGTAGGAAGCAAGTGGATTTACTTTGAGCAGACACAAAAGAAAAAGGAGGGAAGAAAACGAGGAAGAGCTCACACCTAAACAGGTCACTACTTCTACGATCATTTGCCCAGTGCCAAAGCTTGAAAGGCATTGGTACTAATGACCTGCGACAAGTGGGCTTTAAATTAATTCATGCAGGGAAGGAGATTACGAAGGTATTAGTTTACTCAGACCTGGTAAAGATTGCGATAGGGAAGGCGGAGAAGGAGGTACTAAGGGAAGGGATACGGATAGTACCTGAAGAAGAAGTAACAGGTTTTGAGTTATCAGGAAAAGACTTCCTAAGATGCCACGCAGGCTTAGGGAAAAGACAGGTGAGGCTAATAGAGAATGAAGTAGGGGACGAGAGGGAAATCTCAATATTGTAACCAACATCAATGAAGATGAGAATTGGTGGGAGAATTGGTGTCAAAGAAGTAGTCCAGCAGGTCCCTCCCGGAGGTACAGTGAGGAGTCTGGTGAAGTAGGTTACCTAGATGATGTTGAATAGGGAAAAGGGTCGCCCCATAGCATAAAAGTGATCTTGTGGAATATAAATGGTCTTGGAGATTTAATAAAACAAGAAAATATAAAGGAGCTAGCAAAAAGTAACGAGATCATATGCCTACAAGAAACATGGCTATGCGGCACGACCCCAATATTCGACGGGTTTCACCAACTCCACCGCCCAGCAAAGAAAAAAAGGTTTGGGCGACCTGCAGGGGGAATCATGACACTCTTATTCACAAGAATTGTGAAGAAGGCGACCCAATTGTCCGTAAAATGTAAATGGTTGCTAGCATGCAGGGTATCCTTATTAGCTGGGGACAAAAAGTTTGATAAACTGACGCTGGTAAATGTGTATATGCAATGGGAGAGTACCGAGGAATATGGTGTTGAATTGGGTTATTTTAAAGATGATTTAGATAATATTTGTGAAAAATACAGACCAGAGTTAATCTTAATGATGGGGGATTTTAATCACAAACTAAATCCAATTAAACTTGATTGTTGGTATACAGACATGCTGGAAGCTTATGATATAAAATTAGCAACTTTTCCAGATTGTGTTCTAATAACTCAAGACATAAATTTGGGAAACTACCTAGGGACAAAAAGCTTATTTTGCTTAAACGGTAGGTCAGCTCTAGATTGCCCGGCAAAGAAAACGTTTAAAATAGGCTCACAAAACTGCCCAATAGATTATGCTTTTATGCCAGCCTGGAACTTTGCTTTAGCTAAGGAGTTCAGGATTAGCCACAGAGATGGGAGTGACCATAATCTTCTGGAGCTAGTGCTTTCAGACGTCCACCTGAACCCCTGTGGAAACGTACTTGAACAACAGGTGGATTATCCGAGGCGTGTGACAACAAGACTAACGGGGAATATATGGCAAGGCTTGCAACTCTGCAACAAAAGATTGATCTGGGAGGCATAAGTGGGCAGAATCTGGACTGGTATGTGAGTAAGATAGAACAAGTGGTCCAAAGTCTTCGCGTTAATTTGAAAAAGGATGGGAAGTTTGCAAAGAGACAATATAAAGACCCGATTAGGCAAGTTAAATGGTTTACCAGGGATTGCTTAGAAAAGAAGAGGGAGATAAGGAGAGAAGCACGTCGACTTAGAGTCAAATATGAACAGGATAGGGCCAACAAGCTCGATAAACTGAAGAAGGAATATAAAGTGTTAATTAGTAGAACGAAAAGGAACTATAAAGAAAGCTGCCGGGGTAAATTGTTGGAAACAATAGAAACAAAGAATATGCGCCAGTTCTGGAAGCTGATACAATCGGCGGCAGAATTCCCGGTGGGCGCAATGAATTGTGTAGTGGAAGAGGCGTCTTGGGAGGAATATCTGCTGGAATTATATAGCTCGGCAAGGGGGAAAGAAGAGGGTGAGCAGCAGGACTGGAGTGGGTTAGTAGAAGAATTGAAACCTGACTTCTCTGCCCAGAACGTGGAAAAACAATAAAAAACCTGAAGTTAACTAGAGCAGCTGGACCTGACAATCTCCCAGCCATAATAATAAAGTCACATTTGAATTGGTGGGCAGAATTCTTTTCACAAATGTTTCTTGTTATCCTGGAGACTGGAATAATCCCTAAAAATTGGAAGGGCGCTATAATAAGGCCGGTGCATAAGAAAGGGGATATCCATATGCCGAAAAATTATAGATTAATTAATTAGCTGGATATCGGGGAGAAGATCTTTTCTAAAATTATAGTAGGAAGGCTAAAGGACTGGGTGGAGCGGGATTCAATCGTCCCAGTGGAACAGGGCGGATTCAAGGAAGGACATTCCACCATTGATCACTGCTTCGCCCTATGGGCGTTGGCCCGGAAGTCGATAGACCAAAAGGGTAAGCTGTATGGTTGTTTTGTCGACTTCAGGGCAGCTTTTGATTCAGTGGACCGTAAATGTCTATGGGAATCCTTGACAAAATACGGTATACCGGAGGGTATACTGGCCATCTTAAAAGAACTACATAGCGGAAATTGGGCTCAGATCATTAGAGATACAAATGGGTCCCTGACACAGAAAATAGCGATTGAGAATGGACTTAGACAGGGGTGCGTCTTGGCCCCTTCGCTCTTTGCCATATTTTTAGCAGATCTACCGGCTACCTTAGAAGTGAAAAGAAGTGCAAGCCCCAGAATGAGTGGAAATAAAGTTTCTTGCCTTCTGTACGCAGACGATCTACTGATTCTTGATCAAACGGAGATAGGGCTTCAAAGGAAATTAAATGTTTTTAGGGAATATTGTGAGGCCAAGTTTTTAGTTGTAAATATGGAAAAAACAAAGATTTTATGTTTTGGGAAAAGAGATATGAATTTTAACTGGTTTTTAGGTCAAGACAGATTGGAGATTGTAAAAGAGTATAGATACTTAGGAGTTTGGTTTGATTGTGCCCTAAAATGGCATATGCATATAGGTGCACAAAAAGCAAAAGCTTTTACATCAATCTGTGGGCTAAAAAAATTTAATAGAGAATATGGAGATATGTCCCACAGACCCTTGCTAAAGGCATATGAAGCAATGATACCCCCGCAAGTTTTATATGGAGCAGAAGTTCTATACCTAAGATGTAAATGCGGGTGGGATCTTGAAGAAGGGAAGATTTTAAAAATGCTATTGTCTTTGCCAAGCTCCACAATGGTCCAGGCTATTAGAATGGAGTTAGGTACAATAGCATGGAGCATACAGATCCAAATGTCCCTTATAAGATTTTGGAAACGTCAGGATCCGGGTGGTGTGCAGAAGGTCTCACAATGGTGCAGAGAGGAGTTACGATTGAGTAGCCTAAAATGGGCAAAGGAATCTAGGAAAAAATCCTCTCTGCAGGGGAAAGGTAAAATGTGAGACCCTCGCAATCTACATTGGATGTAGAATTCACCAAAAGTTCCCTTAGGATTCAGGGTAAAGAAGCCTCAAGGAATATAGATCTGGAATATCTGAAAACAAAAAAATCGGTACAGTGCCTAAGAAATTCCTGGATGAATGAAACTTGGTACCCATATTTGGACACTTTGCCCAATTATGGGGTAAGATGTGAGATCTTAAGAGTAAGAATTGGCATAAATCCCTGGCTAATGGAGGAAAAGATAAAAGTAGAAATGATACAGCCAGATGGTAAATGTAAATGTGGGCTAGGATCAAAAAGTGATATCTGGCATATTTTGGTTGACTGTTTTTCTTTTATCTCATTTCGGAAACTGTATTTACGTTCAATATTTGCCAAATATGAAATAAGATCACGAGCCAAAGCAATAGCCTTATTTACGGAGTTGCCAAATCTCGATATTGCTATTGCTCTGGGTAATTATATGAAAGCGGTAAAAGGGTCCGTAAGAGAGAAAATGAAGGGGAGTCAATGATTTTAGTCGGCTTTTATAAGTTTTAAATGCTCTTCCCGTTATATAAAAGTTTTAAAAATAGAAAGAATTCATGGGACTGTAGACTCTTGTCATTGGGAGTAGGAGAAGTGTGCTGAATTTTTATTGTATGTTTTATCGTATGTTTTATTGGTAATGAAATTGGAGAAATTATGTATTATTAATATATTGTATTTTATTGTGTTTAAAAGACTATGGTCTAAATAAACAGAGTTTTTGACTTGACTCTGCTTCGTCATCTGCCACACCCCGTCCTGTGTCCACCCTCCCTGATGCTCCCCCAACTGGTATCCGGGCCCACTGCCCTAAGAAGGGTAGAGTCTCTTTCCCCCCAGGCACCGTTGCCCCAGCCCCTGTGTCCCCTGCTGCCCTCAGTGTGGAGGCTATAAACATCTTGCGGCAGGTGTCTGTGGGGCAGACTTTGCTCCTGAATGCCCTCCAGGATCATGGCAACAAGTTGTCACAGGTTGTTGTGTTCATGGCGGGCATTCATTCGGACGTTGGTGGCCTGCACAGAACTGTCCAATCTTTGGCCTCCACACTGATGGCAGCCATTCTGCAGTCACAAGCTCCCAGTCCGGCCTCTGTCCCTTCCGCAACCACCCTGACAGTGACCCCACCTGACCAGAGCACACACACACCAGAGCACTCAGGCACCAAGTCATCCACACTCAGCACATGACAACAGCAGTCCAAGTGACACAGACATGAGACATCACCCCCAAAGCACACAAGGAGCACACATGCCAGCCCACTACAAGCACATCAAAGGACACTGAGAAGCAGAAACACAAAAAACATGCATCCACATTGCATACTTCACATTCCTCGCCCTCCAAGAGCCCTCCCATCCCCAAACCTGATCCCAAATCTGCACAGGAACTTGTCCTGGCTGCCATGGACCTGGTGCCTACCACAACTGCCCCCCCCCCACTTCAGGGGGCTGTTTTGCCCAAGACTTCCACTCCCACCCCCACCCCCACCCCCTAGGAAGCATGGACAGAAAAGCAGTGAGGTAGTAGTAGCTCCAAAACAGGGGAGGCAGGGTAAAAGGACCCCCCCCAAGTGTACCACCAGATCCGAAGGTTTTTCCCGGTAGGATCCACGAGCACCTGCTCTACTTTCTGGGGAGAAGGAGCCTGTTGTGGCTACCTCACCTATCCCTTGGCCCAAGACACTTGGGGGCTATCGTATCCGCAAGCAAGTGAGGCCCAGCCCTCCACATGCAACATCAGCCACTGAGCCTCCCCACTGCATTTCACCACCTCCCCGTGCGACGACTCCACCAGCTCAAGGCTCACACATCCAGGGATCCCTCCACCTCAACAAGTTCTACCCCTCCTAGGTCCAGTCCTCCGACTGCCCCAGACAGTCATCACCCTCCCAGTTCTAGTTCTCCACTCAAATGAAGCAGAATCCCCCTTCACGCCCCATTCCTCCCTGAGCAGTGCCTGACCTGCCCATTTGCTGGCCCTATCCTGGTGGGATTCCCATGGCAGTGGATTGTGTTGCAATTATCTATGTCAAATTTCAAAGCACACATGTGCGGACTTGAGTTTGGACTGGCCGTTGCCCTTAATGTTTTGCACTTTTAATGCTGCTACAGAGTTTATGTAATAAAAAATATATTTATGTTCTGAGCGTTGTCGCTGGCCTCGCTAATGATGCAGTACAATGTATGTGTATATGTTCATCAGTTCCATGCTCTGAATTCAACATTCCCATTGGCATGTACTTAATTTGATGTTGCAGGTGTTCCCATAGGTTCCGGTAACTAATGTTCTCTTTTGACTCTGAGGATTGATGGGTCTACTCTGGTAGTCTACTCTGATGATCGTCTACTCTGGTCCTGTTCATTATGTTGGCTGGCCTCTACTTTTTAACACGTCATATTTGTTTGATCTCCATCAAGAGCAGCCATTCCAATTTACATGATGACTTGAGGGGTAGACAGGGTACAACATATATGTGGGATCTATCTTGATGTGTACACACCAGTGTCGGTGTGTTGTCATCTTGGATAGGTATGGCTTCATAGTCACATGGATGATTGTACATGTGCGCACTGGAGTCATCAGACAGTGTGAGTGTCCTGTCATTAGCAGAAGTGTTAATGTGTGTGTGCCCTTGAGCATTCCCCTTTCACACATGTATGATCCAGTTGATGAGTGCCTGTTTGTTTCCATGATCAGACACTTTCTGGAGTGTTTGAGCACATGTTGGCGTTGTTGCCGGAGCAGTGTGCAGTGTGTTATTATAACCTTGCAGTACTAGGGTACATCAACATCTTAGCCACATCATTTGTGAGTATGCAGAGTGTGTCACTGCAATGTCTGTGTTGTGAGTCTTGGGATCCGGCTTAGCTCTTGCTTACCTTTGCGCTCACTGTGCTGAATGACTCCGGGAAACAAACATGATATGTGACTTTTCACATGCATTGCTGTCACTTTCCACTTTATGTGCTTCACTATGTGTTAGTCTGATTCATAGCAATCACAGTCATACCATTGAGGCCTACACAATGTGAGATACTCCACTATGGCTTTTTACTCTGTACACTCCTCACCTGTACAATTCTCCTGTATACACCACTTCAGTCAAAACATGTGCCATTGCATGCCATGCAAATGTTTGACCCTCCCCACCTCTCCATGGTGTGAGAATGATTTGTATCCAGAAGCATTGTGCCCCCCTTTTTTTTTTACAGAGTTTTATATAGCGCGAACTTGACCCGAAGGTATCGAGTATCAGATCGCTTTACACGAGCACCAGTTTCGTTACAGAAGGACACATTCATTTTTTTTTTGTTAGGCACGGGGAGATTAAGTGATTTGCCTAGAATCACAGGATGTTCAGCGTCATTGCCGAGACTCGAACCCGGCTCCCCAGATTCGAGGTCGACAGCCCTAGCCGTTAGGCCAACTCCTCTCCCCCTCAGCACTGTTTCACTATGTGATATATATATTTTTTTTTTGCAGATTTATATAGCGCAAACTCGACCCTTAGGTATTGGAGTGCTTTACATGAGCACCAGTTACGTTACACAAGGACACATTCATATTTTTGGGTAGGCACAGGGAGATTAAGTGATTTGCCCAGAATCACAGGATGTGGAGACGACCCCGAGGCTCGAACCTTGGTTTCTCAGCTCCAAAGTCAGCAGTCTAGCCGTCAGACCACATCCTCTCCCCATGTGCTCTTTGAGCCTACTTGATTGCAGTCATGGTTGCTGATGAACAGTACAGATGGGTTTTCAGCGCAGTCCTCTTGTCTTGTTCCATCCATATATGTTTGCCTGAGCTGTGTAGCAGTAGGTGATAGCAAAAGTGTGTAGATGTTTGCTGCAGCACTGCTACCCATCCTGAGTGTAAAGTGATGTGTGGGCTGTGACAATTTGTGATGTTCAAGTTCATGGTGGTAAATTCAGTTATGTCTGATACTTGTTTTCCTGGTGTTCACAGACTGCTTACTGTGCATGCACTGCTGTCAGTG
Organism: Calotriton arnoldi; assembly: GCA_963921515.1. Lineage (NCBI taxonomy): Eukaryota > Metazoa > Chordata > Amphibia > Caudata > Salamandridae > Calotriton > Calotriton arnoldi. Next base: position 261,798 of record CAWUFW010015414.1, on the reverse strand, counting down.
GATGATGCATTTGCCTTGCCAGGTGTTAATCCCCCTGATGCACAGGTGATATTGCTATGGGATGTATTTGAAGGCATTCAGATGGGTGTAGTATTTGTACTGTGCATACCTTGTGTTTATGTCAGATACAGATCTGTTGATTCTTGGTAATGAGCTTGTTTTGTGTGCACAATTGTGCTATGGCCCCATAAAATTGAACAGTCGCTCGTCATGATTGTGCGTGGGAATGCTTATGCGGCACACTGACACCATGATCACTTTGGCACCGGTGGAGTGTCTACGGCTATCTTGGATGATTTGTACAGATGCACACAATTTGGTGTGTATATGTGTCATTTTAGGATGTTTCCTTAGATTACTTTTGAATATGCAGTCTGTGCATTTGGCCAGAGGTGAAATGATATCTGTTCCAGGGAGGAATTGGGATCACATTGGCTATCCACTGTTTTGCTGCACATGGGCCTGCTTGTTGGACATCTTTTGATGTGGTATGTGATACATGTATGTGGCACTTGCCTTAAGTTGAGCATTTGACCAGACATCCTTGAGCTGAAGTCAGAGATGTGGAGATACAAACCAGGGTGTTGCATTGGGTAGCAGGGTAGTCAGAGGAGCTTTTTTCACCTTTAACAGTCATGGTCCCAGGTGTTGAGCAGTGAGGGTGGAAGATGGTTAGGTGAGGGGTATGTGTGCAGGTCATTGTTAAGTTTGGCAGTCGGGGAATGTCGCAAACACAAGGAGCAGACACTCACCCCCAGTCACAGATCTGGGTTGAATCCATCATCGTTCTTTAGCTCACTTTGCCACCCCAGTTCAGACAAAGCTATATGCAAATCAGTCTTGACCCTGGGCCTCAAGGGAACAGTCCAGCCCGAATTGCCAAGCCATGTCTTCCCTGGACTGGAAACAATGAGCCATGAGCCATGAGTGTTGTGCTGGTGGCATACACATGACGTGTTGGTAGTGACAGATGAGGGGCTGGTCACTATATGGCTTGTGTCAAGTCATCTCATTGTGGAGCAATGCATTACTTGCATTGCTGGATCACAGTGTTACAGCAGTGATGATAACTTTCAGTCAAATGTGTTCTCTGTGCCACAAATGTGTTGATTGATGACCTAAGTGTAGTGTCATATGTGGTACTTCATCAATACCATGGCCATATGGTACTAGTCATTTCTCCATACATTTCCTGCACTGTGCCCTCCACTTTTTAATAGTTCACTTGTTCTCACACAGTTTACTGCTATCAAGATGTACTGTTCATGAACCGTTGGCATTGCTTCATTACTTTTTGAGTTGGGTCTACCTCTGGAGAGGTGGAGTGATAGTGTGGAGGTGGTCAGTGAAGAGGCAGGGTAGTCAGTGTTGTTAATGTGCAGGACATACTGACATGGGGTCATTTAGTGCAGCAGTACACAAGTGGGACTAATGCACACTGGTGCTTACTTTGAGTTAGCAGTTTGAGTCCCAAAAGGTCTACAGTGTTGCATGGTATGGGCTGTCATTATGTGGTATGGTCTGCCATTGTATGTGATGAGCCTACCAATGTCTGCTTAGGGTGTGCGCTGAACAGTGATTATGTGGCAGTGGTGGGCATCTTCATATGTCATCTACCTTTGCTCTCTCTGACTCATCCAACACCTTCTTGTACTACTGTGTACTCCACATGCACACCCTGTTTGCTCTGGGCTCCTCTGTTCCACCTTGGATGTTGACTGACACAGATTTCACTGCAATGATGACTATTGCCCCTTTGAAGTGACTCCTGCCTCATCCGTCACTCTGTTGCTCTACATTTTTTTCTGATCCTATTGACATGTCATTATGGACACTGTGCCTGCACTTGACTTCTTGCTGCAGGTATGTTTGGATGACTAGAGTCTCTTATAGATATGTTGTGGGGTGTGGCATGGTATAAGGATCTTGCTAGCCTGGGAGACTGTGATGTACTTGTACAACAATGTGGACAACATTGTTCCGCAGAACTGGGACTGCCACAGCCGTGCTTGTTGCCATCGATTTCAATGGAGATGGGGGCCACCGATGCTGAGGTGACATTAACAGGGTGGGCTGTGGGATTTGTGTGGCCATGGGCAGGAAGTGAATGTGTTGGGCCCCTCTGAAGTGCATAGACATGACACATTCAGGGCTGTTATAGATGTCCCTGCTCCTGTAGCTGCTACCCCTCACTCTGAGCCACCTACAAGCACCTCTTTACAGCTCTTCAAGGGCTGAAGTTGTGAGGGTTGATTGTTTACTGAGAGGGTTGGAACTGTCAGGGAGCAACACAGCAGGGCAATTGCCATCCTGCTGTGCCTCTGCGTGGAGGGGGGTGGAGGCGTATTTGCTAAACAGACCTGGGGAATGTGTGTTCTTGCAACTGCTAATGGGGGCCCCCTCCCCTCGGGTTCCCCTTGCTACACCATAGCAGTTAGGCCAGGGGAGAGGGGCCTCCTAAGGTGGCACCTTTCATGCCATTGTCTGACTGTGTCGCATTGTTGCGGGCCACAAGTTAGAGTGCTGACTACGGGGCCCTCAGCAGCTGCCTACACTGGCCCAGGGTGACCTCCTACCTGGCTGCCCATTGAGAGAACAGCGGTAACACGCATTGTCCTCACTTTGCAGTCTGCAGTGTATTGACTCACAGCCCCCAAGCTATTCTGCCACCTTGAGCCCAATCGGAGCTGTGTGAGTGGTGCTTGAGGGTGGGAGAGAGGGGAGCTGCAGCCCAAGAGGAGTCAGCACGAGCCAGCCTCAGGAGCCCTGAGGGTGTCACTCATGTAAATTGAAAGAACCTCGCACATTGCAGTTCGCCAGTTTGCCTCAAATATCGTAGACCCGGCCCTGTCTGCACGCTTGCTGTTGCATGCGTGGAGATGTTTTGGACGTACCTCTGCTGTTGAGCACGAAGGCGTCTTATCTGCTGGTAGTGCATCAGGTAGAGCAGCGGAAAGGCCTGTAGAGCAGGATCCAGGGCGGCTCTGATTGTATGGAGGTGTTCTGGCTCGACTTTTCCTCTCCGTAGTTGTGCTTCCGCCATCCGCGATGAGGTGGTTTTACCGCCGCGGTGTGATGGGCTGTTTGTGACATCGTAATGTGGTTGGCGGACGGAACGTCATTCCACACGCCGGCCTTGCTCTATTGGCTCCGTCCGCCACCCTTGCATAATGAAGAAACGTGTGGAGCCTGAAACACCGCGGCGGTCGGAAAATGGGCTATCTTAGCCCATTGTAATATGGCGGTCGCAAGAACGGCTACCGGAGTGGAAAAATCGTTTTCCGCCACCACTGCGGATGCGCTTCCGCATGCCATCGTAATCGGCCCCTTAGCTTTAAGTATTGGATTGGCATCCAAACCCTGAAGGCTTCTAAGTAATTTCCCATGCTTTAATTTAGAAAATGGTACTTGATGGAGTCTTCCAGCTTTTTCCTCTGCATTCAGAAATTTTCCATTGATCAAATGCGTTACATATAAATCTATTTAAAAAGTGAGTCCAAAGACAAGAGAAACTCCATTTACTGGACTGAGTATAGCACTGGCATGAATGGTCATGAATACCACTCATCTGCAGAGTGATTAGGGTGGGAAAAGTAATTATTATTCATGATTAACAATAGTTTGTTCTGTAATCAATTTACTCCAATTAACTAGTCGACGTATTATGGCTGTTACCATTGTTTCAATGTGTATATAATTAGGTCCCCTTACACTTAATTGCAGTTGGTAGGGGGCCCAAGGTAATTATTTAGTTAAGTGATGCACCTTAGCAGTCTTTAAATATGTCTTGATAGTCTATTAATCCCAAGACGAGCTACCATAGAAAATGTAGTGAATATATAATCAGAAAATGGATGTTAACTGTGTAATCAGCAGCATACGTAGAGCAATGGCTTGGGAAATATAGACACCCGAGGCTATGAACTTCACCTGGTGAGTCAGTTTGATACCATCAGGTCATGTGATATGGAGTACAGTCATGGTATGGCGCTGTGTCTGCTACGTGCCACAGCAGATGTGTATGTTTGTCAAACACCAGATTAGGCTAACTCTGAAATGGAGACCAGAGGGCCCCAGTTTCCCTAGAGTGAAAAAGAACTCCCACAGAGCTTTACAGTTTAGCCTGCTTGGGGTTCTAGAGTTAATCAGCATTATGCCTTCCTAACTATATCCAGCAGCCAGACAAATCCCTTTGTTTATGGCCGTGCCTGCCTTTGCCCTACTGATTACCCCAGAACCAAAGAGTGGGTAAAATAGGCCAGGTAACTGCCCCTTAGACATACCAGGGGGCATGGCTGAGGGGCACCTGGCCCCATTTCGTCTTTTCAAGCCAAGTCCACTGGCCAGGGCTGGGTCGTTAGTCCACTCCAGCTATGCAGACGACTCTTTAGCCTTCCTCAAAATTGAAGGACCACACTGGAGGAGGACCTGAGTATTCACCAACTGCATCGCTCATGGTACTAAAATTGCCTTTATACAACCTACAATTCACGGATGTGCTTTGGCCATGATGCTAATGCTTTTAATATTGCGATGCCTTGGGTACAATGTTTTTACTGTACTTTTGGTCTTATAACCTACTATCTCATAAATAAAAGAGCATATCTCCACTCAAATTGTCTAATTTTGCATAGTTTAAGTTATGTCTGTATTTTTATAGTGTTCTTTATCTGTATTATAATGTGAAAACACCTGCATATTAATAAATACTGTACACATGCTTGGGCATTCACTTTCTATTGTTACTTTCTCATTTGTGAGAGGTTGTCTTCTAATCACATAAAGGCACTGGCAGGAAACAACATGTCCTAATAAAACTGCAAAACCTTATTGGCAGAATCATATGAAATACCTTCCCCATATTGTCTCAGGCGTTCACACTTCATTAAAGCCTTTCAGTTCTGTGAAGTACAAGATTGTATTTTGTAGCCTGTATGTCTACGCTCTGTGTGAATGAAGTATCACTTTTTTATTATAAAGGACATGAAACAAACAGAAATCTTGCAATAGCGAGTAGAGGTATGAACAGCGGAGGTTCCTTTGCTAAGGTGGAGGAGCGTCGCCCCACTGCTTTTCAGCAGTGCAAAAAAGGAAAAACAAATGATAACACAATGTTATTATTATTATTATTTTTTTCGTAGTGACTCAGTTGTAGGTGCGGGGTGGGGCTGGGCAGTCAAGACTAGGGGGAGGAGAGGTGCGCACTCTCTAAGTGCACATGACGGTTTGCGCACTTAGCATCTTCTCCACCAGGCTGTATTGCACAGACTGGGTGGAGAACATGCACAGACTCCCAGTCCCTGTCTGAGCACCAAACCACAGCGCTCAGACCAATCACGACACTGCTAACAGCAGCGTTGTGATTGACTTAGGGAAAGATCTGTGCTTCCTGGACTTGTCAGTAAGAGAAGTGCCGACGGATGAGAGTCGGCGGCCATGAAGAGGTTAGTGTAAATGTCTTTTTTTAGCTCCACCCTCCGCCGCTCTACCAGTGAAGCCCACCCCCACCTCCCCATCCATGCCAGCTGCCAGTGGGAATGAATGAAATAAAGTGTTTGCTGAAAACATAATTATTTCTGTGTTCTAGGCATTTGTTGAAACGCAAAAGTTCATTGGTCGTATGAGATTGCTCATGAAAAAATTGAGTTGCGATCTTTTATCTTATGTTCATGGTCCGTGTTTATTTTCTTGTATTAAGTATAACAACATATTTAAAACCACATATTTTTTAACGAAACTGAGTTGACTTGGCAAGTATTGGATGTATGTTGGCGGACTTCAAATAATTACTCTATGAAAACATGTAAAAATATGTTTTTACAAAAGACGTTCTTATGAAAAATAATTTTGATTTAGGAAAAGCTAAGAGTTATGTGATTTGAGCATTACAATTCTAATAGTACTATTAAACTACATCCTAGATATTATTATTACTCCACTGTAAAAAGTGAGTTTGGCTCAGTCAAATTATTGGAGAATTTAGGACACTCTACTTGACATTTCTCCAGGATCCTTGGTTCAACTTCAAGCATTGGGCATGCCCCTGAAGAAATTAAAATCCAGTGTCATATAATTATTAACATTGTACCTACTTTCAAATAGCAGGTGTTAATATTGCACACTTTGTAGTTACTCCAATTATGAACATGGGAACGAGAAAAGACTAAGGTCCAACTTTAGAGATTACTCGTTCTGTTGATTCTTTCACAAATGTTGCGATACAACATTTGTGGTACAGTATGGCAAAGCTGTATTTGGTTACCACTGAAAAACATTAGTGGTAACTCTTGTTACAGCGGAGGGGGTAATTTTTTCCTTTACAGAATCAGCGTAAACTCAAATCACCAGGACCATTTTTCTTACCTAATTGTATCATTTCTCAGATCGAGATCACTAGAATTCTCTAATCACTGCTACCATTACCACTTCTTAGGTGCTCTGATGGATCTTGCGTTGAGGTAAAAGGGACTAGAATATTCAGGGAATGAACAATTATCCTATGAGGACCTGGAATAGATAATTGTTAACACAAACTAATGTTCAACATAGCTTATTACCTTTACCAGCCATGAATATAGATTCCTTGTAACAAAGAAAATCACTAAAAGAATGAGACAGAATCGGTAGAGCTAATTTAGCAAAAATATTTATCTAATGCCTCAAGAATGCAGTAAGGACAGAAACACACCCAATGATCAGTTTCAATAACAAATTGTTAATGCAAGTAAACCAAACAGTACATTTCAATCTTCCTCCTCCTAGGGAGATATAACCTACTCAACATAAAATTACAGGTTCAGTTGATGCACATACAAACCATATCAATGTAGTTCATTCAGATTCTGTCCTCAAGAGAATCAGTTTGTGTCCATTTTGCAGCACTGATTGCCACAACAGGAATCGGATAACCTCTCAGCCGAGAGGTTATTTCCCTGCACACATTTGCCAGCCGGCAATAGCACAGGATAAGGTCACAGTTCACTTAGGGTTCAGTCCGTTAAAGCCTATTCCACCCATATGAGTGGAAAGGGCAAGGAAAAAAGGACAACAAAGCAAACATGCATGGATCGATGGACAAACCAACAGCATGCTAGTCAGGGAATGCAAGAAAGTCAGAAAATAGCCAGCCAGCCTGTGGTTTCTCCTTAATTTGGGCAATTATACTCCAATATTTTCCAGGTTTACACCCCTTAAAGTATCAATTCCATTAGTCCATGGGGTTTCATTGGTCGTTCACGATGGGCTGTTATGTGGTGATTAAGAATTAAGTAATCCTTTTTCTCACGTTTTCTTTAAGATCATTATATTCCATTAGGTTAGTGTCTCGTGACATCCTCTGAAGTAGGCGGTACTTTTATTCATCTGTCATCAGTCTGTTTCCAGGCACATTTCTCTGGGATGTAACAAGATTTGTTGCAAATTCAATCAAGTGTGCTACAAGTGAGAAGTGAGTCCATTGTAGACTAGAACACAAGTGGAAACTTTACACAAAGTTCTCATAAGGCGTGGGCAACAGTTTTCACATGATTTAACATTGGCTAAGGAAAGAAATCTTTTGAGGCCTACATGAAAAACAGCTGAATCACGACAATATTAATATTATTAAATATCATACCTTTCTAAATGCTTTAGTTTCTTTCCGAATTAATTAAATTAATTGCTTTCACGTAATACATGTCAGTATTAAGACTACTAAAGCGTTTTCTGCTTTCAAGTGGTATATCAGTATTATTTCTGCACGTTGCCATGTGAGCTTTTTTCAGCAGGTTACATTTCAATGCACATATTCATTATTTCTGTTACAGAAAAAAACCTCTAAGAACCTGTGTCAGCTCTCTGTTAAATGCATTTTTCAAACTTCAATAATGTCAATACATTTTCAATTTCAGTCAAATGAGATACATTCATTTTAATGCATGTTAAAATATTATTATTATAAACTCTCTTGGTTACTGTTTTTTCTTCTTTTCTCATAAACACGTAAATGCTTTTGCATGAAATTGTTGTTTCTTAACATAGCTTTTTATTGCCATATAATCATTATTCGGACATTCTGCTTGCTTTTACGATGCAGTATCTAAAACATGACTTTGCAGATGTAATTTCTCTCATTAGGTAAGCATATCATTGTTTAGTCTCATCCATTTAATAAGTATTGTAAATCGGTTTCTTAGAGAGGAATTGGTAGATGGTTGCATGATAATATCCATGCTCTATCACTCTTCATCTATAAATGTGGAGAAGTTTTCCGCGTATTATTCCTCATTTGAAGGTAAAAAACTCCAAATCAGAAGCGGTGTCACACTGTTTGACTGTGGAACCAAATGGGTAATACTGTATTTCTCAGAACGCTTGTTGAAAAATATCAAGATAAACAATAGTTCCTATGAATTTCTTAGCTAAAATAATTAGACATTTGGTGGATAGAAAAACATCTATGTCCAGGGTATTTGAGACGAAGCAGCAGTAATTTAGGTAGAGACATAGTCGTCCCAAAATATTCTGGGGCAGATTTACGTTCCCTGGCGCATCCCTGCAAATCAGCAGGGATGCGCCAGGGAAGATGCGTGACGCAAGTTTACCCTTGCGCCACCACAGATGCGCCGCATTTACAATGCGGCGCATCATGGCGCAAGGATAAACAGATGCGTGACGCATCTGTCGGCGGAAGGGTGGCGCAGTACTGGAGTCGTGTCGCAAGTGCGACGTAACTCCAGTACTGCTCAGGGGTGCCCTATACCTAACATGCTGCGTCATCTCTTACGCCTGCTTGAAGCAGGCGTAAGGATTTGACGCAGCAGGGACGTAAGAGTGACTCCGTGAAATCTTGTAGATTTCACTGCGTCACTTTTACGGGGCTTCCTGCGCAGGAACGCCCCTGCGCCGGCACGCCCACATGAAACCTGACGCAGGTTTCATGTGGCGCAGGCTTTACAACGTGACGCATCTCCCTAGATGCGTCACGTTGTAAATCCCCCGCAGCATGGCGCATGATTTGCGCCGCCGCTGCGTCACAAAAGTGACGCAACGGCGGCGCAAAAGTGGCGTAAGGGGCTTGTAAATCTGCCCCTCTGTTTGTTATGTAAGGCTGTCAGTGAGTGCCACTATACTGAATACCAGATTCTGCATCTTGTTATTCCTTGCTATGATGTAGCAGCACTAGGAAACAAAAATAGTTTCCCACTTTTGCTACATCATAAAGGAATTAGAGGCTGCTCAGACAGGGCTCTTTGAGAGCCTTTCACTGTAGCAGTGGCTCTCCGATAGAGGGCAGAGAAGACAGCTTTGGTTGGGGAGGGGGAAGAAAGGTACAGAAGGTAGTTAGGTGCATGAATCAGGAGACCAGCTTTTTTTTACATTTGGCACAAGGAGCATATGCCATTTTGTATGGTTTTCAGTCTAAACTTCTGCCCCTGCGTAGAAATTGACGGTAGGAGAAGAAAACATTGGGGCATACACAACATAAAATTATAGATGGGTAAATAATGAATAACTTGGAGTTCTTAGTGACATCATAGAAGGAATGTTTTTTGCCTAGGGGTTCTGAGTAACATCATGGACAACTCGAGCTTTGCTCTCGTTTATTTGATGTCATTCAGAATCCTTCGGTGACAAACATCCAAATTATTCAGCGTAATTCTATATGCCTTGAGATGTGCCAAGATTAGCTCATACAGTCTGAATGTTCTCTTAGTAATATAGCACTTTTAGTACTGCGTTTATAGTGAAAGACAAAATGAAATGTAGCACAATGGAAAGTAAAATGTATGACTTCATGAGCTACTCATGCCTGATGCAGGACAGCTTCAGAGCTGCAAAATGATGCAAATTACATAAATATTGCAACCCCTTTCATCTGTGTCTGTGCATTGTGTCCTTGTTGTCTCTTTTCTTTAGGCCCAATTCACAAAGACTTTCGGTATTCACAAAGGGCTTTTACGAGTAGTAAAGTGAGACTTTTATCTCAGTAAAACTTAGGTTTTGGTCTTTAGTTTAACTGAGACCAAAACTGAGACAAAAGTCTAACTTTACTACTCATAAATGTCCTTTGTGAATACCGAAAGCCGTAAAGTTAGACTATAGATGGCTGTGAGGCAGCTCTCTTTTCTTTGGCCTGTGCCAGTAATTTCACCCTTTCTGGGACTCTGATTTATCGTCCACCAGGCCCAGCGCCGAAATTCATAGCTTCCTTAGCTGATGTTCTTACTCCTCTGATGCTGCACTACTCTAATTTCAATGTGATAGGGGATCTCAATCTTCATTTTGAGGATTTCTCTTGCCCCATGGCATTTACACTGTGTGTTGATTTAGCAGGGCTTCAACTGTTGCGACTAGTCTCTTGGCCCCCACATAAGGGCGGACATACGCTAGACCCTATTTTTTCTAACTTATGCCAGCTTGTGGTTGATTTCCTCCACCACTCCGGTGGTCTGACCATTTAGCCATCCCTTTTCAGATCCTTGTGGGGAAGGTCTCCACTAGCTTGATCTCCGGTCAGAAGTTTAGATCAGGGAAATGGCCCAAAATCACTACTAGCAAATTTGCTAATGCCCTGGCCATAACCCACCCCAAACTTGACAACTGTGTCACCACTGCTAATATGCAAGTGGATAACTGGATCTCTGGGGCGCTGGACTGTATTGCACCCATTGTTGAGAGGGCAGCTCGCAGAACTAGACCATCAATGGACTGGTTCAATGACCAACTAGCCATGCTTAACAAAAACTGTAAACACTGTGAGTGCGTGTGGCGCAAGAACTTTGGTCAAGCTAATACGGAGATTTATCGTTCACCTCTGAAATCTTTTCATAGCCATATTAGACATGTGCATCAGGCTTTCTATGCTAACAAAATTGAGTTGCCTCAAAATTCTTCTAGAGAAATATTTCCGATCGTTAAAACCTTATCCTCTTTGGATCATGTTTCGGCTGACGCCGCCCCGTCAAAGGATAGTTGCAATATCCTTGCTAATTATTTCTCTGAAAAAAATAACAGGTATCTACTCCTCTTTTCTGGAGGCTGCCCGAAATGTTTCTTGTCTCGACTGCTAGTTTGAGCCTTCCACAGACCCCAATAATCATTTACAGTTCAAACCTATTGAGCTTTCAGATCTACAGACTTGTGTGGCATCAGTCAAGTCTGCCTCTCCACTCAATCCGGCCTCTCCTGATATTCTGGAGCTTGGAATGGATGAACTCCTTCATGTTTTCACACAAGGCAGCCTTGCATGGCTCGATAAATGTAGAGTAATACAATGCAGCTCAAATCGCTGTGTTGCGTTACTCTGCCCCAGGGAAGCATTACTTGGCTGGAGCGTGGGTCTTCTCTCACTTCCACCTATGGATTTTGGCGCATTCCCAGATTTGCCAGTAGTGGTAGACCTAGGAATGCGTCAAAATGATATGCCTCCCCAGGTGAGGCGTAACAGGGAGAAATATCTATATTTCTCCTCATTACTTCCTCTTTCTATGTGTGCTGCATTCTGCAGCAAACATAGAAAGAGGGAAATGCCTCAGGCAGGTGGTGTCGCTTCCTGCACAACAACACTCCTGCCTACAACACAAGTACCCTTGCGCCAGTGCTGGAAAATGACAGAAATGTGCCGTATATTGTTATGTAGGGCACATTCCTGCCATTTCCCTATCACGCAGTGCAGCACAGCAAGGTGACTTACAAGGTGACTTGCTGCGCTGCGTGATTTCCATTATAAATATCGGCAGACTTGACCTGCCGACATTTATCACAAAACCCATAATTAAGATATGTGCAGATATAGAAGTGATGCAGCACAATTTAAAAATCATAATACATGACACATTTATTAACAAGAGACGTGAAAAGTATATGTTGCACACGTTAGTTACAGTGATACAAGAAACTGAGGCAAGTGTAGTATAAGCACCGTAAAAGTGTGCTTTTAAAATGTGAGATAAAGAAAACACAGCTATAGAGTAATACTAATACATATACACAAGTTGTACTAATAATTTTATTATGTACATGTTGCTTATTAATGTATACTGAAGAATTGATGTCATAGTAGTAGAGTGGCCTAGTGTTTCTAATGCCTTTTTGCTAGAAAACAGAATTTAGAAATGTCGGTGGAAAAATGGGTGGAAATGAAGTACAAGCTTGAAACATGGCATATTAAGACTCTATACTTTATGAAAAGATAAGAACGATTTTTGTGATGCGATTTTAGAAATGTGTGTACTTATATGAATATTGAGAAAAATTTGTAGTAGTAGGGTGTTGATAACCCTAGCTATTTTCATGTAATAACGAATTGTGAAAGTTCCATATATTCTTTTAGTGAATTGATTTAATTTCATTATATTTGAATTGATTTAATTTATCATTTCATTTAAACATGAAATGATAACTTAACAGCCTTTTTTTTTTTTTTTTTTTATCTAGTGACAACCATCCCTTGATTTAATACAATGGGTCATTTTCTACAGGTGAAATGTTGCTTATTTGTTCCGTACATTTCCACACTTTAACATTCCTGAATGTTTATTCAGTGTGCACAGTGGAATATTCCTGTAGTAATAGAATTTCAGCTATTGCTATGGATTATTACTTTGTATCTTTTTTCCTGATACCAGGCCTATGTGCACTCTCAAGTTTTTCCTTTCTCATAACTAACATGGGAAACTAGCTTGATGTTGCGAGTGCCCTAGATGACACCATGAGAATATGGACATGTGATAGTCTTTCAATGGTTGTGTGATGCCACCTGACTGGGACGATCTTGGAGACATTACAAAAGAAGAAACCCCAAAGGAAGGACAACGAGCTCCCTTTATTTTTGCTCTCACACGAAAGCTGTAGATTTTTGGGCATATTATCAAGAACGGCGTTAAAATTATCGCCGCTTTAGCGGCAGAAAACTGCCGCTAAAGCAGCGATAATGGGCTTGATAATATGCCCTTGAGAATTCCAATAGAAGCCCATGTTGACACCAGAACATGGGCTTCTATTGGAATTCTCAAGGGCATATTATCAAGCCCATTATCGCCGCTTTAGCGGCAGTTTTCTGCCGCTAAAGCGGCGATAATTTTAACGCCGTTTCTTGATAATATGCCCCTAAGCCTCCTGACAACACCACCCTGAATTTTTCTTGCTTTGGGACCACAACTCTGTGCTGATCGATTTGAAGGTTTTTTAAGAACCATCCTTTTACTTCGACTGCTTTGCTAAAGCTACAGTCGGGAGCTGATGGACTGGACATTCTTTGTCGAACCAATTCTATTTTCCTTATTTCTTTGTTTATGCTAATGGACTCACCCCTAATGGACTCTAAACCAGAACCCATTTTCCTTTAAGATTTTGAGCTGTTAGACAACAAACTATCCTTCTGTCTCAATGGTGGTACGACTCTGTAACTCTGCAGCTGATTCTGATTATAACCATATGAGAAAGCCTGCTTAACGTGTGCCATTATTATAAAAGTTGTGATGTTCCTAACTGAAATGTTTAAGAAATTGCTTGTGGCAACAAACTTCGAATCTCTTATATAATAACCAAATTAATCAAATCTCTGTCTGAGTCTATTATAGAGTCCTGTTGGTTCTTGCATTTATACGGTACTGTTTCCTAATGATTTCAATGTGTTGGAGGGAGAATCAGTGAGCTCTCACAGAACACCAAGTGTTACTTCTTTTGTTTTGTGTTGCAGTTGCAGAGCTTTTAGTTTGCATAATTCTAGCTCAGGTTAAATTGTTTAGGGGGTTGGGCCTTCCAGCTGCTATCCTCCATTTCTACAGCATGGTCTTAAGAGTGGTATATCTAAATTTGATTTATAATTTTTGAGTTGCCTGCCTGTTAATGGTCCTCAATGGACATCTAACATGGTGCTTGTTCACACTATTTTCCTTCCCTCCTACTGGCGATGAAAGATTCATCAGAGGATCATTGCCTCTGTGGTAAATGGAAGTGGTGAAGTTTGTCTAATCGTAAAGGGCCCAGTACGGTTAATGGAACATATGAGAGTAAGCGTATAATAAATAATTTTTACCATGTTTTACGCTGCAACCGCAGTTACCGCACATATCTTGACTGGTACATTTGTAGTGAGGGTTATGACTCATACTTACAGTTAAGCAGTGGCTGTTTAATAAGGACTGATCAATAATAAAATCAGACAAAAGGTAATGGTTGAAAGGAGTCTGGCTTTTGCCCCAGTCTCATAATTGTTACTATGAATGCTTGTGAGACAGCAATCTAAAAACGGCACACACCATATAAACCCCTTTTTTGTGCTCCCCAAAGCCATAACAAGCACTGGTGTATCATTTTCTGCAACTTCTGATAAGCAGTGATGTACACTGGCAGAGGGAGACCGCCACGGATGAAGAGCGAAATTTGATGCTAGAAGTTCAATAACATTGACATCTTAGTATTTCACTATTTTGCAAATCCTAAAAATTCTGATAAAGCAAACAAAATGAAATGGGAATTTGTAGCCTTTTCTGTTGGCAAAACATAGCTATGAAAACATACCCAATAGAGTACATAAATTACAGTAGCTTATAATACACTCAATCACCAGAGGTTCCTTTTATAAACAGGGGCGTTAGAGCATCCCATGGCAGTTCAGCAGCTGAAGCTGCAAACCTCCTTGTTTAGTGTGTAACTGGCTCAGTAGTGTCTTAGCAATTCACAGCCTTGGTCCCATAGTGCTGTACGCTCTCTAACTGGGAGGGAGTCTGCAATGTGAAACATTGGCACACACAGAAAAAAGACAGAATGTCTGAAATCCCTTTGACAATTAAATTAACCAAAAAACTAATATTCAGCGCTGTTTTAAATCTGTTCATGAATCACGTAGCAATCATCAGCCTCAGCAGCTGTTATTGTCGACAGCTGGTACATTCTGAAAGTGGTAAGGCGTAAACGTCACTCTGAATTGTAGCAAGCCTGCCTAACTTTGCCCAGGAGAGCTTGCTTGGGTTCTTGCCTCCCACGAAAACCGTGAAATACATTTTAAAGTAGCTTTCAAACACATAATGACTGTATTGGTTCATTCTCCCACAGAAGCTCGTCCTCCATAAACTCCTCCCTGGTTCAAAATGTACCTCATTTTCCTCAAGTCCCCTGCCGCCTCAGAATGCACAGGTGCTATCTGGGCAAACAACACAGACCAATCCATCTCTCCTCAGCTGCAGTCCCTTCCGCTATACCAGTGCTATACAGCGCTCGGCCAGTGCACTTTAATCTATGCCATGCAACTATAGTGCCTACAGGTGATGTACGGAGACCCACATACAGCTCTGCCAATACAGCTGTATCCCGACCTGCAACATTCTCTGCTATTTCCACTGTAGTACTCACACACACCTCAGCTCATTTACTGGCTGTATGCATTGTACACTGGTATATCAGAGCTGACAAACCGCTGCTTATGAACCTAGCAAATGACAAAGCACCCCACCCTCTGGTATTTCAAGCAGTGAGGCACAAGAGAGACAGACACACATTCACACAGGCACACTGAACGCTCCACACACATATCATCCAATGCTATTGCTTCACTGAGAGGCACATCTACCTCTACCAATGGAATTTGGGTCAAACTGATCAAGGTTTTGCATCACCCTTGTGACACGCAAGGTGATGCAAGGGCTACGGATAACCTAAGTGAGATTTTTCAAACAAAGCAGGTATACCTTGTGTGGCCTGCATGGCTTGCTAAATCAGGAGTAATGCAAGGCAGCGCAAATCACTACCTTGTGTCACTCAGCCCCAGGGAGGCGTTCCATGGGTGAAGCGTGGGTGTTCCCACACGTCCACCCATGGATTTTGGCACATTCCCAGATTGACCATTAGTGGTAGACCTGAGAATGCGACATAATGGTACACCTCCCCCGTTGAGGCATAACGAGGAGAAAAATCTTTATTTCCCCTTGTTTTGTCCTCTTTCTACGTGTGCTGCATTCTGCAGCAGACATAGCAACAAGAAAATTCCTGTGAGTATTGTTTTTCTACAGGAAGGTGTCCTTTCCTGCACAAAAACAATCCTGCCTACAATGCAGGCACCCTTGCACCATGATGCAAGGGTGTCTGCATTGGTGCTAGGATGCTAATTGTGCTTCAGCGAAGGCAGAGGACAGGAAGGTGCCATGTCTTGATAGATATGGCACATTCCCGCCCTCCCTCTTTCATGCAGTGCAGCAAGGTGTCTTGCTTAGTTGCACTGCATGAAAGTTGATAAATATGGCCCTTAGGTTCAGGCCTAAATTGCAGCACTCTTGTTTTCCCAGAACTGTGACTCGCATGCAGTCCAGAAGGAGCGCCTCTACCTAATAAATGAAAGGACCCTAGGTTAATTTGGTACTGACACATGGCCATATCAAGTACCCAAAATACTACAGACACAACACTCTTGTCACAAAACACCTGTGCTAGTCCAGAATGTAATTCTACTCACACAACTCAACCAATGCTTCTCAACCTTGCATAATAGACACATGATCCTGAAATTCATTCATTTCTTTACTTGAATAACTGGTTTACCCTTACTATTAATTTCACATGCCCAGAGCCTGCACACACTAACGACTGCCAAAGCTGGACAGCTGCAGAGTCCTCTCAGCAGGAGATGTGGATGTTCACAAGTACATAAGTGATATAACATTCTCTCAGGGGAGCATAAGGCTTGTTGTCTGATAATCTCCTGTGGATGTGCAATAAAACACTCAATAATGCAGTTAATCTCGGCTGTGATCCCCTCCCATGCCTCAAACCAACCATTTCCTGCCATTATTTACGTCACCTTTAAGCAAATGTTGCTAAGCTAGTGGCATATTTATCAAAGTTTTGCATCACATTTGCACCATGCACGGGGGCACAATCGTGACCTAAGACCTAGAATAGAATGACATTTACCAAGCCATGCAATGCTGCCTTGTGTGGCAAGGTAAATATGGAGTAACGCAAGGCAACGCGAGTTTCTGCCTTTCGATACTCTGCCCCAGGCAGTCATTGCCAGGGTGGAGCGTAGGTGTTCCCACAAATCCACCCATGGATTTTGGTGTATTCCCAGATTTACCATTAGTGGTACACCTGGGAATGCTTCAAAATGATACACCGCCCCAGGGGAGGAGTAACGAGGAGAAATATGCCTATTTCTTTTCGTTTTTTCTTCATTCTAGGTGTGTTCAATTCTGCAGCCCACATAGAAAGAGGAAAAAGTCTCAGAGGATTGTTTTTGAGCAGGAAAGTTTCACTTCCTGTACAAAAACAATCCTGCCTACAATGCAGACACCTTTGCATCATAGTGCTAGGGTGCCTCCATTGGCGCTAAGCAGCAGTTTGTGTGCCAGCGCAGGCAGAGAGCAGGAATGTGCCATATAACGTTAAATTCGGCAGATTCCTGCCCTCTCCCTTTCATGCAGTGTAACAAGGTGGCTTGCTGCTTTATGGGAATATTTGATAAATATTTGCAAAATATGCCATATAGTGTTTTTGCTTGTGTGTTGTATGCAATACTCTCTGGATGTGCAAGGAATCTGTCACTAGAACACCAAGGCAAATGGGAATTTTATGTGGGGAAGCGGTGGCGAGAGGTGATTTGTGGCTGTTCATAATTGTGGCAGAGCTCCAACCCCGAGTGAATGAGCCACTACTGTATGTGACATTTTGCTATGATATTAAAGCAGCTATTTATATTTAGTATCTAGTGCTTAATTTGAGCCGGTGTTTTCCGGTGCTTGGCATCAGCACTTAATTGTCAACACCGGTGCCTGTGACAATCTGCCACAAGGTGGCGCTGTCTGGCTAATTTAGAGATGACCACAACAACAGTTTATTATTAATTCAATATACATTGAAAATGACTATTACCTGCCGCCCAAACCGTTCTCATAGCTTGGGGGCCTGCAATAGTCCGAATTGTCACACTTGCAGGAGTGTGATGGAAATTAGTTATTTTGTTGCTATCATTGTCAGCATAGCATGGGCAATGGGTAATGCAAGCTGCAGTGGCCTCCTAATGATAGCCCTGGAACCTATTATTATTATTTTTTTACAAATTAAGCACCACGGGGCATATCATCAACGAGGCGATAAACAATTATTGCCGCTTTTGCGTCCGTTTTCGGACGAAAAGCGGCGATAATTTTATCGCCTAATCAGCAAGGTCACGCTATCGTGTGAATCCTTGCATTATCGCCCTTTCCCTCAATGCCCATCTTTGCATCTCTAATGAGATGCAAAGTGGGCGTTACTGGCGTACCCCGGATGGACTACGTTGCAAATATCGCTGATGTTCACATCGCGATATTTACAAGGCAGCCCACATGATTTTAGCAGAGGTTAGATTTTGGCAAAACGGCCGTTTTCGCCAAAATCTAGCGTCTGCTAAAATCCTGACTTAGCCATCCCTAACATAGGGGTGGATTCTGTTGATACGACCACAGGGTCGTATCAGCAGGATATCGCCGTTTTGCAGGGAACATCGCTGGAAAACCAGCGATGTTCCCTGCAAAACGGCGATAACCTCGCTATCTCTGGAATTTTTATCGCCCTGGAGAAACGCGTTGTTAATAACGCGCTACCAGGGCGATAAATTCCAGAGATAGCCTGCGATAGGGAATTCGTCGCTAAGCACGGCCAGCGATAATTATCGCTGGCCGTTGATAATATGCCCCTAAGTATCCGAATATAGTAACAAATATCCAGTTTCCTCAGTTGTGTTTCTGTAATAATATGTTTGCTTTTGAGGCATGGAAAATGTTCACAATATCCGTGGGCCAGTCAAGAGCAAAGCACTGAATGGTTTTGATTTACTGGGCCTTCATGCGCAAATAGCAATTCTGAAAACACATTTCTTTAAAAATACAATTTAGCTTTCAACAGCTCCTGACATACTCTGCTCGTTTTGCAAAACGTCTACGTGTTTGCAAAGTGAGTTTCAGTAGTGCAAATACTTCTTTGAGGGTGCTAAACATGTCAAGAGACGCTGTAAAAATATTGCAGAATGTGGCAGCCCGCTTCAAGACATACAGGGACTTACCTTTTATTTGACAGTCTCTGACCTCCCCAATAATTCTTCTGCCTCTTGTAGAGTTCAATCTTCTATTCTTCTCTGTCAAATGCCTTTGAAATATGTGGTGGGTGCATGACCCGTGCACACTCATGTTCAATTTGATTTAATGGGCAAACATCAGCAGAGAGGGGCATTCTAAATCTTAGGCATCCAATATACTGTTGCCGTTTACAATTTCGGTTACATACAGTAAAGGAAACCAAGCTACACAAAAGGAGGAATTGGTCAACCCACAATAATCAAACATTTTAGAGCATGTCACCACACATCAAGACATGTTAGCATTTGTTTTTATATATGACATAGCAGCTGGATTCCCGAGTATTCTGGTACTTGCTCAGTCATTTTAACAATTGTGGAGGCCCCGAGTGAAAAATATTTAGGGAGCCCCTGTTTGGAACAACTTTGAATGTTATTACCCATTTTTGATAATTCAAGCCCTTTATTGTCTAACAATATTGAATTATGCATAAAAGATTAAGATTCAAAAATAGAAAGGTGGGGGCCTGGGCAATTGCCCACTTTGCCCATTCCATAATGCGTCTTTACTTGCTCAGTTGAATAAAAGATTGTATCTTGCAGGGGTGTTTTGCACGAATGATAGATGCATGCTAGTGCCAGATGTGCGAAGATTAGCCTGCGGATAAAAGTGGTCAGGTTTGTAAAATGTGTGCTTAAGGGTAAAGTTCTCGTTACACATATGTATGTCAGCAGTAAACCACTTGCCCAGAGTTTGTGCCTGGTTTTAAATGGCGTAAGGATTTGGTAAAATGACCGCTCAATCTACTTTTCGTGGCTTTAAGGCACAGACTCTCCCTTTCTGATTGAATGAATTTGGTTGTTGGCTTTGCATTGTGCAAGGTTTCGGTGCTGCATGAGGATCAACTTTCACACAAAACTAGTTAATCTGGACCTCAGTTTTGGCGATATCCTCTAGATGGTATTAATTCATTTTCGCCCTGATGAAGGTAGGATATTTGCCTGGCTGATGAGGGGTGTTACCCCGAAACTGGTCTCAGGATGCTTGTTTCGGGTTAAGGGAAGACCTGGCTTGGCAGTTCGGGCTGGACTGTTCCCATGAGGCACAGGGTCAAGACTGATTTGCATGTAGCTGGGTCTGAACTGAGGTGGCGAAGTGAGCTAAAGAATGATGGATTCAACCCAGATCTGTGACTGGGGGTGAGTGTCTGAAAAGTTTCAGCGCTCTGTCCATCATCTCCTTGTGTTTGCTATGATATTTGAATTGACATGTGACTGCTGCTAGAATGCTGAACATATGCTTTTTGTTAATATATTATTTATCTTTTATGGCTGACTACACATGTATATGAATTGTACAACAATCAAAAAGTGTGCCTTGGAATTGTATAAAAGGACACATCAAACTTTTCTCAGTCAATACGCAGCGTCTCCCAGATATGTACACACAGTTTACTGCAGGTGCTGCCAACCACTTCAAAAAACTAAACCCCCAAGCTGAATAGTTCTCATGCCACACTGAAGGATGCGCTAACGAGGTGTCAGTTGCAAACATCATAAAAGTTCCTCTTTGTTTCAGATAATAAAATATTGAAAGCCTGCAGCAGTCAGATTTCAAATCAGTCATTTTGCGTTCCCTGCCTTTCTCTGCCAATACATGTATTTCTGGCCTGACACGGCTCTTTGGGTGTCACAGGTTTCACAGGAGTGCAGACGATCTTTTTGCAGGATTTTAATATTTGTTATAGAGAGGAACCTTTTTGGGAATTGACCCCTCTTTAGTAGCATTCTTTAGTGGGGCATGAACAGTTGTTTGAATGGGTAGAAATGGGGAAGAAAGCATGATGCATGAGGTCAACCAGGAGATCACTCTAGTTGAAATATGATATTATAAATGAAGTAAAAAAAATATGGTTAAAAAGTAATGTAGTAACGTTGAAAATTGAATGCATTTAAAACAATTGGATGCGAAATGCGAGAATTAAGTATCCATTTTGTTTAAATAGTAAAAATGTGTTTCATGCATATAATGGACAAAGAAAGTACACTGGTCCAAAAGAAAGTTTCTTAAGTATATACGCTTTTTGCTGTGTTAATGTACTGACTGTAAAGCTGAAATTGTTTTATGTTCACCTTATAATTAACTTATTATTGGAACCTAATTTGGTATTGAATGATTAGAATTTGAGAAATAATTGACCAGTGTTTTTACCTCCGGGGAATAACCCTCAGCAAACCTCAGCAGTTTTGTTCGCTACTGCATGAGAGAAAAGGTGAAGGGCCCTAGAACAACCATGGTATCTCACTGTATGGTCAATTTGATCCTACTGAGCTATCAGGTTGGTGTGCATTCTTATCGACAAATGGGTAGGGCCCAATCTCTCAGAGATACACAAGCATAAACACACAGAATGTAAAAACCCAATTTTAAAATAGAAGATTTAGCTTAATTAGTATAACACAAACAATCAGTAATTAAAAGACATACATTTTGCAGACTCCATGGGGATTTCTACGAGACAATTATTTATTTTTTCGTTATTCGTGGTATTTAAGCTTAATTCTCATTTTATGCTCCAAAAGACATACTGGAAATATGACAGCTCTCAGGGTTTCAGATCCTTCAATGCCGTGCAGGCCTGGGGCTTTTTCAAAGCTGCAACATGCAGATAAAAGCATTATATTTTGTTAAATGAGAGTAACAATGGTGAAGATTATAAACACACAGGTGTCTCACTGCACTCAGGACTATAAGCCAGAGGTTGTATATAAGACAAGTATACCTGCACTGTGATCATTTTTCCTCGATTTGAGTCTGTAGTATGATGGTAATGCCACAGTCAACAGATATCACGGAACATGAGAAATACAGAAGCAGAAACATTTATTTCTAAGGAATTTGACTGTCAATACTGTTCATAGTACTTAAAGACTTAGCACATTCCACATAATTCTATCAATTACAAATCACTAATAAGGTGCACTGACAGAAAAGCCCCTCTTGCAATCGCAAAGATGAATAGAAAATGAGTTCAGTTGTTAGCCCATACAGTGGCGAGAGGAATGAAAGAGAGAGAGGAACTTCTTGGATGCCAGTGTGTTAGACCTGACAGCCTTAGGGTGGTCTTCCCCCCAAACCTTTTGCCTTGCTACCTCCAATTTTGCTGATCAGGTTTTGCTGGTTTTAGGACTCTGGGCACTTTACCACTGCTAACCAGAGCTAAGTGCACATGCTCTCTCCCTAAACATGGTTTGATTGACTCATCCACAATTGACATATTTAATTTACTTATAAGTTGCTAGTAAATTGCACTACCTGTGCCCAGGGCCTGTGAATTAAATCCTACTAGTGGGCCTGCAGCACTGATTATGCCACCCACTTAAGTAGCCCTTTAAAACATGCCTCAGACATGCCACTGCAGGGTCTGTGTGTGCAGTTTGCACTGCCATGTCAACTTGACATTTAAAACCCCTTGCCAAGCCTTAAACTCCCCTTTTACTACATATAAGTCACCCCTCAGGTACGTCCTAGGTAGCCCAGAGGGCAGGGTGCTGTGTAAGTAAAAGGCAGGAAATGTTCTTTTAAGTTTGCATGTCCTGGTAGTGAAAAACTCCCAAATTCCCTTCCCGTTAGTTAACATTGGGTATTCCTTGCTACATCTAATAAGTGTAATTCCCAATTGGAAGGAGGTAGAGCTGCCATGTTTAGTACCTATGGAATTGTAATGATAAATCCTCTTTAGTGGGGTTCTCAGGTGGATGGTACACACTTCATATTGTCACTCAGTATCATTTTATATATAGGAATAAGCTGACTGCAGTTGAAGCAGGGATCGAGTACAATAATAGGTGGTTGTAAATAACATTAGGAGGTTATTATTTATGTAGTCTTGAAGAATGTGGTTTTATTCAACACAACCCACCGAAACACGTAAACGCTTGGAGTTTTGTTAAATTTGTGGAACATACAATCACCTTTTGACAAGAAATAGATTTTTTGCAATGTGTTGTTTTTATAGAATCCCACAAATTAACCAGATTATCTGACAGATGTAAATGTCTTATGTGTTTTCTCTCCTTTTTAGGTCGGACTTAGGCAGCGCATGCGCTGTCTGCCAGACCTGGGGTAAGCAGTATACGGAGGGTAATCCCGCCTGCTGCTTGCCATTGGGTAACTCCTCCGTTGCTCTTCTTTTCTGGCTCTTTATTGGTTGGCTCTTCCGATACATCACTTCTGTTGTATCGGAAGCAGCACCGACCAACTACGGTTTTGTTACGCAGTAAGTGTTTAACTCTTTCGTTTAGGGACTACTTACTTTGTTTTGTCCTAGGGATATTTTATCACCAAGCACGGCACCTGGTTTCATGTTTTTTTTTATCTATCACCATTGCGCCCGCTTCATGGGCCGCCATGCACATATCGTAAATATGCACAGGCGCAGCGCTTTCATCATTATTGTCGGCTGCTTTATTCTCGGTTTTTCCTTTCATATGTAAACTCTGGTGTTCCCCGTGCACCCTCTTCGGCCTCCTGCCTTCTCTCACTGACCCTTTCTCGACTGTGTTTATGGGGGATGCCTGAATTAACTCTGCCCTCACTGGTAAACACTCACTGCTTTCTAAACGCCGTCCCTGCCAGCTCCGGCAGCAGCCCAGAGCCTTCTGTTTGCGCACTGCACCCAGGAAGGCAGACACCGCTTCTAGTTGTTATACTGTTTCTTTATTTTCACCTTCTACAGAAGAGAACTGTGCAAATAGTTTAACCCGAGCAATCCTTCAAGAGAGTAGAACAAAAGTGAAATCGTGGAGGTAAACTCTGCTCACTGCTTTCGACAACACAAATCTCACTCTTAAATATGTTTTGTCCAAGAATTCAGCCTAAAGCCTCTGTTGGGCACATTAACTCCGTTGTGTTCAGTGCTGGGTGCGCATTAACCCCGAGGCACCCTGCATTGTCTCCGTCCTTCTATTTATCCCGATGTCTCCTATTATCTTTTCTTTTCATCAGACAAAATGGTACAAAGTTTAATCCACGGTAAAACTCTGCAGCGTGGGGAAAATGTTCGGTCTTCCTCTCTGACAGTCGTTTCACCTTTTAATGCAAACAACCCATAGGAATAAATCAATGTCAATGGAAGCTGCTAACTTGAAGCTCAGGATAGACTTTAGGCAAATACCAGAGAGCAGTCTCATTAGTTTATTACAAGCCAGCTAGGGAACTACTGATGGGGAACTCAATGAATGGCCTGCCAGTGCTCAGACACGGGATCTTATCTCCACCAAGGCAGCTTCAGAAATAGACGTATACAATAAACTGTACATATGCGTACATCTATATGCAACATTTTTATGTGTACATTTATTCATGTTTGCGTCTGAGCATGCATACAATATTAAAATCTATCACTCGCTACTTTTGGACCTCTGTCCACACATTAACATTTATTTTCTGTATATAAAATCAATTTAAGTGCTCAAAAGCCATGTACAACAAGCATTTGTAATGCAATAGGTCTCGCATTTGCGAGAGTTTGAGCTTTGGCATTGTAAATGACAATGCCTTTTATTTATGTGTTGGTTTTTAAAACATAAAAAATAGCATTGTCATTTACAATGCCAATAGCTTAAACTCTCACCAATACGAGACCTATTGCATTGCAAATGCTTGTTTGTACTGTATTTACTTTGGCGTTTTGTAGCGATTTTAACATATATATTGAATTTTAGTGAACATATGGAATGAAAAAGAATCTTTTAATTAAAGCTGGAGCTACATATAGATGTTTTGTATATGTTCTTTGTGCAGCAAGACTGAGAGACTGTATGGGTGAAGTTGAATTTAGGTGATGTGTGTTGTTGAATGAAATTCCAAATGGTCGTCAAAGGAGTTATCTGTGATTATTAGGTGAACTTAGAGAAAGATGGCATTTTTCTGCTGTTAGCCTTGTGTGCCGGCTGACCGTCTCCAATACACGCCTGGGGTGGGTGACAACTGGGCCTTGTGCATTCCCTATAGACATCCACACACAAAGGGAGCTTAGGTGTGACTTATGGGACATCCATATTCTGATGGGCCATCCTGGGCAGGATGGGATGGTGGAGCTGGGCACAGCCTCACAGTTACACCTGAATTGGCTGTGTCCTGTCCCCACACAGTGGACTGCTTAACCCCCTGTAGTGAGTCTGGAACCAGATCAGGAAGGGAGGACCTATGTGCACTTCAGAGCCCCTCTGACTTGTGGATCCTCCGCTAGGAAGAAGGACTTCTATTCTTAGGGACTACCACTCTCCTGGACTGCTACTCTGAAGTAACTGCTTTTATGCTGTGCAGACCTGCCTGCTGCCCTTCTAGCCTGGGTGAGAAAGACTGGACCTGCACGACGTGAACCCAGAATGATTCCAAGGGCTTGCTAGCTTGCCTCCTGTTCTGAAGTTACAGCGACTTCCAGTCACCCTACTGCAGCACCTGGACTCTGCCAACTGTGAGCCTTGCGCTGCCAAGTGGTGGCAATTGAGCCCTGGGCCATTGGAAGTGGGTGTAAAGTTCTGCTCCAGCAGAAATCCATGCATTAATGCAGTTGCTCCACTTGGAACTGGCACAACTCCCTCGACGACGATGCATCTTCGTGAGGATAGAGGATATCACATCGCTGACTACAATGCCCATTGCCTCCATTCCTGACGCATCCTCGACTTTGCACTGCTCGGAGATGATGCATCACCTTGCTCTTGTGGTTTGACAACAATGCATCACCCCTCTGCTTTTTGCATCTCGGCTCCATCAATGACGCAACTAAGGTATATTGTAGCGGATCAAACCTGGACCCTGTAGCCGGCCTGGGCTCCATTGCGGTTGGCCTAAACTTATGACTTCGTCACGGTCTAGCGTGACCAGATAGCCCAGTTGGCCCTTAATGCTTTTAAGCACTACGTTTCAGTTTATTTTTTTTAAATGCATAACTCTGGTTCTACTTATTGGAAGTCTGTCATTTTAGTCTTGTTGTGTTCATTAAATTATACTCTACTTGTCTAACCAGTTGTGGAATCTTTTTGTGTGATGTTTACACTGTTTTACTGTTTGAAGTGTTGCAGAAATACTTTACACATTGCCTCTTAAATTAACCCTAATTGCTCGGTGCCAAGCTACCAGAGGATGAGCAGAGGTTAATTTAGGATGTGTATCAGACTTACCCTGACTAGAATCCTGGTCCCTGCTTGGACAGGGTGCATACCTCTGCCAACCAGAGACCCAGGGGCTTATTTACAAGACCGTGCGCTGCCAGAATGTCACCTTTTTTTGACATCCGGCTATGCAGAGTGCAGAGCCACATCTACGAGTCCATGAAAAGCCACCCTGCATCACTTTTCATTGCCTTGTAGATATGGTGTAAGGCAACGCAGCGCAAATCGCTGCATTGCCTCACACTGTGTTGGGAAGTCATGCCATGGGTGTTGCAGTGGGTCTTACTACTCAATGCCTATGGATTTTGACACATTTCCAGATTTACAGCATAACGTAAATCTGGGAATGCATCAATACCATGCACCTCCCCAGGGGCAGTGTAACAAGGAGAAATAACTTTCTTTCTCCTTATTTTTTCCTCTTTCTATGTGTGCTGTATTCTGCAGCACACATAGAAAGGGGAAACACCGCCATTGATTCTTTTTGTGCAGGAAGGTGTCCCTTCCTGCATACCTTCCTGCATAAAAGCAATCTTTCCCACAACGCAGACACCCTTGCACCATGGTGCAAAGGTGCCTGCATTGGTGCAAGGCAGCCATTCTTGCGCCAGTACAGTGAAAGTGGACAGGAATGTGCCATATGTCATAGATATGGGGCATTCCTGCCCATTTATTTTGATGCAGGGCAGCACAGCAAGAAGCCTTGTGGCGGTGCCCTGTGCCAAAATGTTGTAAATGAGGGCCCCAATTTCTAACACAGTGCATGATACATCAGATTTTGTGGAGCAACATCTGAACCTTTTTGAATAAGGCAGGAAGAGGTCTTCCTCTAGCTTATCTGTGGAGTGAATTATCAAGGTTACACCCTTTTGGTGCACAGGTTTTTAGGAAGAAATGTGGACTGACCTATGAACTCCCAGGATGGGCAAATAAGGATAACTGTGGTGGTGAGGGAGAGAGGCAAGAGCAGACATAAGCCCCACTATCAGTAAATGTGGGAGGAAACATAGACAGTATTAGTAGATATGTGAGATGAGCAATTGGTAGGGATAAGAGTGGGAGAGTTACCTAAGGCATCTGTCATCTGTCCAGAACAAAAGTACATGTGAAGATCAGAAAGGTGTTGTAGGCTGCTGTACTGTTAGGAATAAATGATATGGGTGTATCTTAGATACAGTAAGGAGACAGGAGACAGTGTTGTGGCAAATGATATAAGAAGATGACCTTACAGGTAAGAACATCGTAGCTACACAGAAAATGCGGTGGGAAAATGAAATAGAAATTTGCTATTAAATTTAGTATTATGAATAGGGGATGCACTACCATCAGAAAAATGATCTGATGTTGTCAAATTGGTCTGTCAAAGTCAAAGGCATTGTCAATGTGAGTACAAGCAGCCCTAAAAATATGGGGTTTCAAAGTGCAGAGGCAGAGTGGAGCCAGGATGACCTCAGAATCTCTTGACTGTAGTCAGCAGCATGGTAGTCAAATACGGTCTGGTAGTTAGTTTAGGAAGAACTGGGGCTGTATTTAAAATGAAAGAGAAGCTTTACGTCACACTAGTCATTATGGCACAGGAGGGCAGAAATATGTGGGGATAGGGGTTAGGAAGTGTCTCCAAATTCTGCTCATAACAGCCGTCTTAAGCAGAGTACAGCATGCTTTAAAACAGAGGACTCCATCCTTTTCTACAAATAGAGTTACTTATGTTGAATGAAAATCATCCCGAGCTACTAACATTATTAGTGCAGTAATTGTGACCACACCAAGCAAGATTACATTACTGGCCATTCAATGTAAGATTATCAACAATGGTCACCTCAGTACAACAGGCAGGGCAGCTGGCAGTAGTGAATAAAGCTTTATCAATTTGGAATGCCTGCACATGGGTAAAACATAAAGACCATAGCTGCAGTGCACCTGGCACCAAGGTAATAATATTAGAATTATATCTCCCAGTGCCGCATGATTTATCCTTGAGCTATATAATTTGGAAATTCAGCCATTTCCTCCAAACATTAGATTATGGGTTCTACAACTACAGGGAGTTGGAGAAGAACATTTAGAGGAGGATAGTGATAAAGAAAGGCATTTATAGAGCAAAGAAATTGCAAGTTTCATCAATACATGTTAATATATCAGAAGATGTACATTGTGCATTGGGATATATATATATATATATATATATATATATATATATATATATATATATATATATATATATATATATATATATATATATATATATATATATATATATATATATATTGAGAACAAATCCAATCCAAGTCAGGAAAATATGGATGCGACACACCAGATGATAGCACAAACATTTATTGTGCAAACAAACAACGCGTTTTGGCAGGAAGCCTTTCTCAAGTGGTGAAGCATGCATTAATTGTCCAAGAAATACGTTTGAATGTTAATAAAAACAGACAAGATACTATACAAGTTACGCATTGATACAGATCTCCTTTGTTTAAAATAAAAACTAGATCTTTAAAAACCAACTTAAAGCCTTATACAAAGCGTTATTCACAAAATCAATTAACTTCTCATTTCATTGAATGTGAAAACATTTCTGTATAGCGTAACTGCTATGATGTTCAATAAAGATTCATGATTCAAATCAATACATATCATGCCCTTTTTGTCAATAATTTTGCAATTTATCAATAACAACATACGATTTAAAATACGTATGTGTGCAGCATAGTGCTCAATAAAAAATAAACCTAATATACTTAACAGCCGGAATTGCACCCCGTAATCAAAATAATTTCTATTAAAGGACAACCAGTTATTTTCAATTAATGTGATATTAGAGCAATCTGCCAAAATTATTTTTACATTTCCTTATCAGAGGTAAGTGAGGTATGATCTCCTTCTGAAAGAACTACACTCCAAATATGTGGTGTCTGCCTTGTGATGATGAGGTATATTATGACATCCTCATAAATCTAAATATTGGGCAAGTGCCCTAGCACTCTCCTATTATATTACTCTAATAAGGGAAAATCACAATTGCTTAATTGATATTGGGCAAGTGCCCATATTAAACTGGTAATAATGTATTGAGATGTCTAACTATATATCTAGGGTAGAATCTATCATCCATAACATTAGTAATAATTACTGGGGGTAATCTCATTCCTACAGATTAAAAGTGCATATGGTGATATAACATTATTAGTGAAAATAGAACTATGTAAAAAAAGAGAGAATAGGAAACAGACAGCTAGCCATCATTAAATCAATGTAACACAGTTATGAGACAAAATGTATTGCTAATTCTCCACCAATATTTATACCATTGGGTATTCTGGTATTTAAATCATTATATACCGTGATTCCAGGATGCAAAGCTGTTTCTGTGTATTGTCTCCCCTGGTGTGTTTCATGATTCAATCAATTCCGAGGAGTTATAACAGATTGCAATTACTGTTATGACTCTCATGAAAATGTCTCGCCACGGGGTAGCTTAAATCTTGACTGGTTATGGCTCCTAAGTGCTGAAGAACTCTTATTTTTAGTTGCAACTTGGTGCTTCCTACATATCTTCGGCCACATGGGCACTCTAAGACATATATAACAAAGTCCATGATACATGTGATAAATTTACAAATTTGTTTTGACTTCCCATTGTAAGCCGTGTACTTCCTATGGCTTTGACTGTTTTTACAGGCTTTACATGAATTACGTTTGAAAACCCATTTTTGTCCTCCTAGCCTGGAGGAAGACGTGGGTTTTTCTTGATAGCTATGGACTAACTTGTCCCTTAGTGATCTCGGTTTTCTGTCTGTGATGAGGGGTAAATCACCTATCATTTCGCCTATCACTGGATCAGTTCTTACTAGACTCCAATGGCGTTTTTAAGTTCTAAATTGATTGGATATTTTATTATAAGTAGTAATCAATCTAGGAACTGTGGTACTCTGTTTGTTATTGCTAGGCATAGTATTTCTGAAAAGGACATCATCCTGTGTCATACCTTAGATTTCCTTCTTTGCCTGTGATAGTACCTTATTGGTGTAACCTTCTTAGAGAAGCTCGAACCAATTAGTCTGAGCACCAAGAACAATGCCTCATGGGGCACCTTTACTCCCTTCAGCAAAAGAGACATTAACAAGATTCTTCAGAGTATCAACCCATCCAATCATTTTAGCGACCCGTTGCCACCTTCTGTCTTCAAAGAAATCAAGGAAGTCGTCATCCCCCTTTGGACAAAGATTATCAATGCTTCACTGACTTCACTGATTGCCTAAAAGCAGCTCAGGTTTCACCTATACTAAAAAAACCTAATGCTGATAGTACTGACCTTAACAACTTCCGCCCTAACTCCAACATCACTAAACTGGCCAAACTCCTTGAAAAATGCGTCCAATCACAACTCTGCGCTCACATTGAGAATTTCCAACTCCTAGACAAACACCAATCTGGCTTTCGGAGTGGGCACAGCACCGAATCGGCTCTCATTCACGTTATGGATGACATTTTAAAAATGCTCGACTAAAACGAATCTTGCCTCCTTATTCTCCTTGACCTGTCCTCTGCATTTGACACTGTAAATCACGACAACCTCTTATCTATTTTGGAGCACAGGATGGGCCTCTCTGGTCTGGTGTTGCAATGGTTCTCGTCCTTCCTCCATCACAGATCCCAAAGAGTAAAGGTGAACAACTCTCTATCCTAGCCCACGCCAGTATCCATGGGGGTCCCAAAAGGGTCTGCCTTATCTCCCATACTCTTCAGCTTAATCTTGGAACCAGTAGCTAATGCACTGAATTCAGCGAACATTCTCTTCCATATGTACGCGGATGACACGCAGCTCTACCTGAAAATCTCCTCCCCGGAAAATCTTATATCACTCAACACTACTCTCACGAATACTCAAAATTGGTTAACCGAGAACCACCTCCTACTCAACACTTCCAAAACTGAATTCCTTCTCATTTCTCCTCCTAATCATACCCCCAAGTTAGACCTCTGGATGAACCATCTCACTGCCTTCAACTGCTCCCCCCACATTATTGACTCAGCCATATCTCTCGGAATCACCCTGGACAAGCATCTAAATATGAAGAATCATATTAGCAAGGTGTGCAAGGGAGCCAATCACTTGATGAGGTTACTCAGGAACCTCAAACCATTCCTTCCACAAGCTGACTTCAAGCAGGTGGTCTAAGCGCTTGTTTTGCCAAGGCTAGACTATGGCAGTGCTACGCTCTGTGGCCTCCCTAAATATACCTTGGCCCCACTGAGGGCTTCATTGAATGCTGCGGCCAGACTGACTTCGGGCACAAAAAGAAATGTGCACATTAACCCAGTCTTAAAATCCCTAAATTGGCTGCCTTTTGAAGCAAGAATACAGCTAAAGATTGCCTGCCTGTCTCACAAAGCCCTCCATTTCAAGACCCCCAGGTATCTAGTCCAAAAGCTAGAACTATCTGGAGGTGGTAGACCCTCAAGAAGTGCTAACTCCTTCCTCCTGAAACCACAGATCTTTCGCAAAAAGAGAACGTGTCAAAGAGCTTTCTGCCCAGAGGATCTGGAACTCTCTCCCACCTGAAGTACGCAGAATCTCCTCCACGGTTGCTTTCAAATTGGAAGTAAAAAGATTCCTTATGAACAAGTTCTTACCTTAAATGGGTTTGGATCGTCTGCTTTAAGATACTGGTCTTACACCTTCAAGCCCTGAGTGGATTTGCTATATTTCCTTAATTAATCGTTCCTTCCCCTCCCAGTTTCACTATTTATTAGCTTTTGTGATGTTCTTTGATGCACCCTTTTGTAACTGTTTCGTTTGATATGTTTATTGACGCCTGTACATCCATGATTACCTTCCCTTCCTCAATTGTGAAGCGCTCTGATATCCCTCTGGATCATGTTCACGCTATATAAAACTTTATAAATAAATAAATAAAATAAACCTTGTTGTCTAAATCTATGTGCCATATTATTCTGTTCATTGGCAGAATCCTCCTCAAAGCTACAATTTCAACATGCTCTTAGAAACTCCCCATAGGGAAAGCTATGAATCAATGGGGCAGAGTGATGACTACGGGCATGTAAAATGGTATTATCAGCAGTTTCCTTTCTGAACAATCTAGTGACCAATTTCTTATCCTCAATCAAAATGGCAACATCCAAGAATTCACACTATATTTTGGCGATTTTGTGAGCAAAACTCAAATTGAAATCATTTTGTCCTAGGACATCAATAAATTCTAGTGCCAAACTTTCAGGTCCATCCCAAATCAGGAACAGATCTTCAATATATCTGATCCAGATTGGTATGTGTTCAGTGTATCTGTCACTGCCCTCCACACATACCACCTGCTCCTCCCACATGCCTAGAAATAAATTTGCCAGGCTGGGGGCGAAGCAGGTGCCCATTGCTGTTCCTGATTTCTGTCGGTATAAAGTTTTTTCAAAAAGAAAAATATTCTGTTCCAGACAGTACAGCATCATAGATTGCAACATATTGGTGTGGTCTAACAGCAATATGGGTCTTCCTCGAAAAAAGTACATACATGCATCAACCCCCTTCTTTTGATCAATACAGGTGTACAGAGAACAGACATCTAATGCTAAAATCATATAGTTATCTTCCCACTCCACATCATGTATTCTTCTCAGGAAATCAGTACTGTCACGGAAGTAAGATCTCAGGTTGACAATAAAAAGTGCCCAAAAAGTTTTTTCTGGCTCCAGGGGGTCTTAGTGGGTCACCCCAAGAGGCCGAGGGACTCATGGTGTTTCTACCGTGCCCCCTTTTCCTTTTACATTTTTTGTGGGACTCGTTTGTATGTATATATATTCACAGAAACAACCACAGGTTACAGGAACGTTATACTTAGGCTGACATTTCACTTGTACAAAACCTGTGAAATTCAGCCGTTATAGTTAGCTGAGCTAACTATAACTCGCGCCCCAGTAATGCACTGCTGATGACGTCACATATTACATCACTCATGACATGGTCAGTGACATCACTGATGACATCTCAAATGACATCACTAATGACATCATTGATGGCATCATCCAGTGACTGTGAGTGTTTCTAAAAAGTTTAAGAATGTTATATATATATATTTATATATATATATTCGCCAAGGTGTATTGAAAAATGAATGGGTATATGAGTGTCTGTATGGATGATTCAGTGGGTGCGTGACTGACTGTATAAGTGAGTGATTATACGTGTCTCAGTGAATGTATGGGTGAGTGACTAATCTGTGTGAATAATTGTATCAGTCTGACAGTAGGTGTGTAAGTGGCTGCATGGGTTGGTAAGTATCTACATGAGTATCTAAATGGGTTATTGATTGGTTATCTGAGTACCTGTATGGCTGCCTGAGTGGCTGTGTGGGTGGGTGGGGGGTGTGTGACTCCCGGCATGGATATGTGAGTGGGTGATTCATTAGGTGTATGGGTTCATGAGTATATCTGCGAGGGGCTGTATGGGTGAGTGAGTGAGAGTATGGCTGTGTCGGTGAGTGAATGGATGTTCCAGTGGTATATGGGTGAGTAACTGCATATGTGTAAGGCAGTATATGTGAGTGTTGGAGTATATAAGTGACTGTATGTGAGATTG
The DNA here is from genome assembly GCA_963921515.1 of Calotriton arnoldi. Taxonomy (NCBI): domain Eukaryota; kingdom Metazoa; phylum Chordata; class Amphibia; order Caudata; family Salamandridae; genus Calotriton; species Calotriton arnoldi. Next base: position 227,989 of record CAWUFW010015414.1, on the reverse strand, counting down.
AGTGATTGTGAGAGTGGATGAGTGTGTGCTTGTCTCAGTGATTGTATAAGAGAGTAAGTATGTGTTAGTATCTGTATGAATAAGCAAGGTGGTGTGTGTATAACTGTATAGGTGAGTAAATGGCAGTGTGATTGACTCTTTGGTTGAGTGACTAGGTGTGTGAGTAGTTCTATGGGTGAGTGGCAGTGTGTGAGTGTCTGTATGGGTGCATGAGTGGATATAGCAGAGGCTGTATTGGTGAGTTACTGGATGTATGAGTGGCTGTATGGATGAGCGAGTGGATGTGTGTGTAGATCTTTGAATCAGTGAGTGGGTATGTACTTACTGGTATTGGTGTGTCTATGGTTTCGAGAATGGTAGTCTGACAATTGGAGTGGGTGCATGAAAGGGTATATTGGGGTGTGAGTAGGTGCATCAGAGATTATGTGAATGATGTCATCAGTAATGTCATCAGTGATGTCACTAACCATGTCATGAGTGATGTTATATGTGACGTCATCAGCAGTGCATTGCGGGGGCGAGTTAAAGTTAGCACAGCTAACTATAATGGCTGAATTTCATAGGTTATGTATGAGTGAAATGTCAGCCTAACTATATTGTTCCTGTAACCTGTGTTTTTTTCAGTGAATTTCAAAGGTTTTTTAAATGCTAATTCCTAACTATAACGTCCGTGAAACCTTTGGTTTTTTCCAGTGAATTTCTAAGATTTTTTAACTAGCAGTCATGTTTGCAGAGTGATGGAGAAAAGGGGCTGGTCCTCCAATCAGCTCTCAGGAATTCTGTTGCATAGGACTTATAGGAGGTACCATGAGGGCCTATTAGCCCCCAAGGTCCCTCTGGAGTAAAGTGGACTTCATCCCCCAACTGGTAACGTTTGCAGAGTGGTGGGGAAAGGGGACATGGCCTCTGAAGACCTCTTAGCAATCCCACTGTGTGGGACTTACTGGAGGTAACGAGAGGTAGTAGGCCCCAAGGACATCCTTGTGGGTCAACTACCCCTCCTGTTACCTCCAGTATGTCCCACACAGCAGGATTGCTGAGTTCTGATAGCAGACCACGCCCCCCTTCCTCCACCGGTCTGCAAACACACCTCCTGGTGTGCTCTTGGTTGGGGGATGAAGTCCCCTTCACTGCTGGGGGTCCTTAGGGGCCAACTAGCCTACCTGTTACCTCCAGTAAGCCCCACACAGTGGGATTGCTGAGAGGTGGTCGCAGGCCTGCGGTAAGGAAATCGGCTGATTTCCCAATACCCTGTCACGTCCTGCTCACTAATTGTTTATGTATTGTCTTGATTTAATTGTGTTTTAATAAATTCCCCAAATCGCCCATTCAGACACGAATAGACCCAATCTTGATTGAAATATTGTGGCTATTTATATTGATTCACCGTGTAAGGGACCACTGTCTCTTAATAATATGTTTGAAGTGTTGGCAGCCAATCAGATTGCATGCACGAGATCGGGTGAGTTCGCGGATCCTCCGCGTCCCCAGTTGTATATCTGAGAAATGTTTACATATCTCAGGAACTACTAAATGGATTTACACGATTTAACAAAAAGAGTGCTTTCTGAACCAAGAGCTGCTTTTTTGCCAAATTTGGTGTAATTCCGTTCAGCAGTTCGAGCTGTAGCCGTGTCTAAAGTTTCCTATGGAAATTAACATGGAGAATAAGCATTTTGGGACCCCCTCTTTTTCTCGGCCCCGCTTGACGAATCACCCCAAAACTTTCAACACAGCTGAAGTGAGTGGAACATGAGTTTTGAAAAATTCGTGAAGATTCGTCGAACGGCGCCAAAGATATTAGCAAAAGAAAAAACTCTTTTTCAATAGAAACAAGGTCCTAACTATAACTGCCTACTGGCGACCGCCATTAGGTAATATATATATGTTCAATGAAAAAACAAAGGTTACAGACACATTATAGGTAGGCTCAGATTTCACAGATTACATCACTCATGACATGGTCAGTGACATCACTGATGACATCACTAATGACATCTCAAATTACATCACTCACTACATCACTGATGACACCTCAAATTACATCACTCATGACATCACTCATGACATCATCCACAGATCCAGTCACACATCGACTAACACACCATATAGCATCTTATATACCCACTGTCACTCTCATACAACCACTGACATACCCATTTACAGATCCATACAAACACTCACACATGTACTTACTGTTCCATACAACCATTCAGACATCAACTCAACCACACAGCCACTAATGCAACCACTAACTCACATATATATCCACTCATGCACATACTGACTGATCAGTATAGGATCACACATAGACACATATATACCCACTCATACTTCCAAAAGGCCACTCACATACTGAATCAGTCACCCATACAGCTACTCACACACCTACTCACTCCCCATATAGTCACTCACACAACCACTCACTTACCCATACAGTATCTCACACACCCAGTCACTTGCTCATATATATATGGTAACACATGTTCTCACTCACCTATACAGTCACTGAGACAAACACATACTCTCCTATACAACTCCTCTCTCACACTCACTTACTTACCCATACAGTCACTCACATACTTATTCACTCACCCATACAGCTCACTCACCCATACATACACTCACACACCCATTTAGGCACTCACACAGCCACTCATCTACCCTATCGCTCTCCCATGCAGACAATTATATATCTGATCAGCTACCCATTCAGTATCCCATGCACCGTCTCATTCAACATCTACAGATACTAACAGAAAATCTAAAATCTAAATCTAAATCCGTATTTGTAAAGCGCAAACTACTCACCCTTACGGGTCTCAAGGCACTGGGGGCCGTCGTGGAAATTAAGTGAGCTATTGCCCAGAGTCACATGGTGCTGAGCTGAGCTGCCGCCGGAGCCGGGGATCGAACCGTGAACCCTGTGCTCCGAAGTCAGCTGCCCAGGCCGCACCACACCTCTCCACTACACAGACCCACACACTCACCCATACAAATACTGATTCACCCTCTCGTTCAATATTACAATCACTTACACAACCACTAAGTCATCCATACAGATAGTCACACAGCCAAGCACCTACTCATATTCACACTATTACAACCACTCACTCATCCATACAAAAACTCACACACACACTCTCTCATGTATAGAGTCTCTCACATACCCTCTCACTCTTCTATTCACCACTTACACACCCACTCACATACCCATACAGGTTCTCCCGCAGCCACTTACCTTACTAGATATGTTTAACATTGAGTAACTTTTAAAAAACACTCACATTCACTAGATGATATGAATCACCCACTCACATCCCCATACAGCCTCTTGTATGCCAACTCACACACCCACATAACCACTAACCTACCCATTCACAGAGCCATACAAGTACTCATACACCTATTTACTCCTCTATAGAGCCACTCACAGACTCACTCACTTGCACAGTCACTTACACACCATCTCACTCACCTACACAGCAATTCACACACCCACGTATACACTGATACAGCCACACACACCCATATACACAAGGATACAAAAAATCACACTGCCATTCACTTATATATGTTAGAAATAGTATTACTCAGTAGTAGTTCATCAAGTATACTATTTTAACTTTTATTGCAGGTTACCATAATTTTAAAACTTTTAAACTCTTAAAAATACTTACATTCACTTGATGATCTCATCAGTGATGTCATTTGAGATGTCATGAGTGACATCATTTGAGATGTCATTAGTGATGTCATCAGTAATGTCACTGATCATACCATGAATTATGTAATATGTGAGGTCATAAGCAGTGCACTGCATGGGCATAAGTTATAGTTATCTCAGCTAACTATAACTGCTGAATGTCTCTGGTTTTGTATGAGCGAAATCTGAGCTTAACTGTAACGTCTCTGTAACCTTTGGTTTTTCATGAAATTTCTAAGTTTAAAAAAAATTCTATTTCCTAATTATAACGTCCCTGTAACCTTTGCTTTTTTTTGTGATTTATATATATACTGTGGACATGATTGTGAGATGATTCTTACTTTGTGCAGAGCGTGTATATTGTCTTCACCACGCCGGCAATTCACACACCTCCTCACCTGCCACTTATCCGGTCTTACCGCCGGCCTTGCCTTGCAACGCGGGTCCTCTGACTCATATTTCAATGCCACCACTGCTGTTGTGTTTGTTGTAATGGCAGGGGGTAACCGCGGCTTTACTCCATCGGGAGAGCTCCAAAGAAAATCAGCTGTTTGCCGCTCGACCACGCACTGGGGATGGGGTCTGTGAAACGGAAGCAGCTGTCTTCCATAGTCGAATCAAAACAAATCCCATAGCTCCAACAAAAGTAAAATCCGGGAACAGCCTCCAATTTTCTCAGTGCAATGCTTATTTGATTTTCTCACTCATGACCATGACGCTTTTCGTCCAAATCATTGGCTTTGCTCACATATGTGCTGCATAGTCAATCTGTGCCTTTTATATTCACAATGTGATTAGGGCATGTAAACAATGGTAACTGACAACAGACTACTGCTTTATCAATTTCACTCGTTTTCCAGAGGATAAAAGCTGGTAAAAACACTCTGGTTGACGTACATGAATGGGTACAAAGCTAATAAATATGTACTTATTGTGCAAAACTTGATTTAAATACATATCTCAGTATATTATAATCTGCATCAAGTAAATAAATACATATTTTAAAAGCCATAATGATACGAAGAGTGTGCAAACTGTGTGCTTTAATAGTTTCTGTTGTTATTTTTTATTTTTACGGAGTTTTATATAGCGCAAACTTGACCCGAAGGTATCGGGTATCAGAGCGCTTTACATAGCACCAGTTGCGTTACATAAGGACACATTAATTTTTTGTTAGGCACGGGGAGATTAAGTGATTTGCCCAGAATCCCAGGATGTTCAGCGTCATTGCCGAAACTCGAACCCGGTTCCCCAGATTCGAGGTCGACCGCCCTAGCCGTTAGGCCAACTCCTCTCCCCAGTGTTAGTTTCTGTATGGACATACTGAATAGTCAACCTTGGGGAAAAGTTATCTTATTGTATTTCATGTCTTTAAATATCTTTGTATTAAATATATAAATACCCCTGATATGTATACACATATAATATACTTAAAAATTTATGAATATATATATATATTTTACCTACTGGCGGTCGCCTGTAGATAGTTATAGTTAGGACCTTGTTTCTATTCAAAAAGCATTTTTTCTTTTGCCAATATCTTCACAAAATTTTCAAAACTAATGGTCCGCTCAGGTCAGCTCCTGTCTTGAAAGCTTCGGGGTGATTTGTCAAGCGGGGGCCGAGGAAAAGGGGGTCCCAAAACGCGTTTTCTCAATGTTAATTTCCATAGGAAACTTTAGACACGGCTACAGCCCGAACTGCTGAACGGAATTACACCAAATTTGACAGAAAGGTAGCTTTTAGTCCAGAAAGCACGCTTTTGTTTAAATGGTGTAAATCCATTCAGTACTTTTTGAGAAATTTAAACATTTACAGATATCGATATTTGAGAATTCTGAGATCTGATTGGCTGAACCCTCCTGAGCATGAGGTTGACTCTGATTGGCTGCCAACACTTCAAACCAGGAAGTGTAGGCAGCCATCTTGTGAGTCGGTTGAAACGAGTAGGAAGAAAAAGGGTGAAAAAGAAGAAAAGGGGCAGTGTAGGAACACACTGTGACCCCCCCCTAGGGTGGTGAGGGGGTGCCACATTTAAAAAAAATATTTCGGTGGAATCGCGTAGGGTCCGCAAATCACGGCAGAAAAAATAGAAAAAACGAAGCACAGTGTCACGCGCCTCATTTAATTAAGCCCCGGATGGACCAGTTCCCGGGAGCAATGTTTAGTTATGATGTGGGGCTACTTTTGTCACAGGGACCGCTACCTCACTGGGCCATATATAATGATATGGGGGGCACGCAGCCCCCCTCCACCCTGAAGAGCACCAACTCCCCGGAGCAGTATGTAAAATTTAGGTGTGGAGGGGCTCAAGCCTCCCCACACTGTCCCGGGGACCACTACTTTCCCGGGGCATTCATCAATTAAAATGTGGGGTTCGTTGCAGAGTGCCAGCCCAGGGGAGCATGATGTTTCCGGGGCTTTAAATTTGATGGAGGCGGGTCACGTGATGTCCCTTGAGGAGTCTTCCATGGCCCTGGGTATTGCCATCTCCGAGGGCCGGTTCCCACAATGTCCTGTGGTGTCTATCCCCGGGACATTGCAGTTTGCTACAGCAGGGTGGGAGCTCTACTCCCGCCCTGCCATAGCAAACTTCTGATTTGCTTTATGGAAGGGTGAGGAGGAAATTTGTTCTCGCTTCCATGAAGCGAAGCAGATTTGCTTTTGGGCAAAGGGAGCTGCATGTCAGAAGCTCCCTTTTCCCAAAAGCAATGCCAGCTCCCGCAGGAGGTAGGGAGCCGGCAGGGACAGCGGGGGCATTGGGGTTCCCCCGCGTTCTCGAAACATTGTGGCCAGGCCCAGGGGGATGGGGTCCCCGGGGCTTAAAATGGCCTGGCTGAGTTTTGGGGTATAGGGTGGCTCTAAAAAAAGACCTTGTTTTCATTAGAACTTTGTTGGAGCTACATGTAAGTGTGGATGCAGAGCTTGAGGTTATTGAGAAAAACTCTGTTTCCTTCAGCTGTGAAATGAACTCCATCATTTCTGTAGATGTCATCCATATCAAAATGTATATTGTTGTTGTAGATGGACCCCATTCTGTGATCTCTGAGGTAAGCAGAAACAGCTTTATTGACATTCTACCTAGCTTTCTCAATCTGAGGACAGAATTGATTTGACCATTTCCATTTCTGTCTTTGGTATATATTTGAGTATACAAAGACAGTGTGAAGCAAAAGCAACATCAACTGTGCAAAGGTATCCTTCATTAGCATTTCCAGCCCAACTCCACTCAATGTGCCTAGGTCATTGCCACCAAAGTGCACAATCATGAGGTCAGGGGGTTGGAGATGCAAAAAGGTTTTAACCAAAGGCAACAATTGGCGCCACTATAATCCTCTCTGTGCAAACCATTTAATGCCCACATTTTGTAAACTTAGGTCTTTGTCAATATGTCTGTGTTCAGCATATCTTTTGCACCAGAAAACATAGCTGTGCCCTACGATCCATACTGTAAGCATTTCGAAGGGATGGCTGGAAGGAATCAAAAGATGTCTGTAGTTGATGTAGTCCGTTGGTAGAATGAGAGATATGTTAAAAGGTGGAGAAGAAGCTTTTTTTCAGAAAACTGATAACTTATTGGCTGATGAACAACATTGTGCACTGAAAAATAGGGGGAAGATTTACAAGAAAGTGACGCATCTGTAGAGATGCGTCACTTTCCCTGCGCCACACTGAGAAACCCTTGCGCCACCATGGATGCACCGTATTTACAATACGGCGCACCATGGCGCAAGGATTGACAGATGCGTCAGAAATTCTAACGCATCTATTGGGGCAAAAGTCACGCATTGCTGGAGTAGTGTCGCAAGCACAACGCAACTCCAGCAATGCTTTTTGAGGCCTATTCCCACTATACTGCGTCACTCCTTACGCCTGCTTCAAGTAGGCGTAAGGTTTTGACGCAGTGGTGTCCTAGAAGTGACGCAGTGAAGTCTTGTAGATTTCACTGAGTCACATTTATGAGGCCTTCCTGCGTGGGAACGCCCACCCAGCATACATTATACCTGACGCAGGTATAATGTGACGCAGGGCTTTACAACGTGACGCATCTCCCTAGATGCGTCACGTTGTAAATAGGCCGCATTGTTTGCTCCGCTGTTGTGTCAAAAAAGTGACGCAACTGCAGCGTAAATGTCACGCAAGGGGCTTGTAAATCGAGCAGTAGCAGCTCCCCCCCCAGCGCCTTGAGACCCTCACGGGTGAGTAGTGCGCTTTACAAATGTTTGATTGATTGATTGAAATCTGCCACAGGGTGCATGTTACTTTCATGAAAAAGCATGTTTCTGATTGGTTAATAAAAAATGTTTGAAAGGTATACTACATAGGATATGATAACACGTGCAGAAGTCAACCACACCTGCTACTTGCATTTGGAAGTTACTGTTGTGAACTTAAAAATATGGTGAACTTGTGACCTACACCTGCCGTTGAATGTTGCAGAAATTGTTGAAATAAAACATGGTGAACTTGTGACCTGCACCTGCCGTTGAATGTGGCAGAAACTGTTGCTATGGAAACTGGCATTAAGGACAGTGGGTGAGGGGTTGAAACAACTGTGGTATTAAAATATGAAATGCAAATTTAATTACAACTGATAAGCTATTAAAGTTAGTTTTTGAAAATCAGTAGTAGGTCTAGAAGAAATTTGTTGTTCAAAATTAGTAGTAGTAATATTGAAAATAGGCTTTTAAACTCTCGTAAGGGTTCAGGGCTCCATGGCGCTGCGGCAGTGTGGGGGTGTCTCCAGTTCACAAAATTACAGATCCAGTTTGGGCACTTTGAGAAGACAGTTAGAGAGGGTTAATATGAGTAACCAATAGAAATGTGTTTTACAATTTGAAATAATGAAGGAACGAATTTAATTTGTTACTTACATCTATTTCTGTGCAGAAACAGGGGGAAAGTTTGCCATAACTAGTTTTACCTTGTTGAGAGTGCTGCAGTACATTTATAGTGTGAGAAAGAAAATATTTCATGCGTTTCTGATATTTGAAAATCTGCAAAACTATTACAGGGTTTAGTTACAAATTTATAAGGTGTGTTATGTATTGTGTAGTAGTGGTTCACTCTTTGGAGTGATATGTATAAGTTTGTAAAGATTTTTTTTAAAGAAATAACATATTATCACAGAAGTGTGCTGTTTGGCAAATGTTACAAAATGTACATAGACTGTGAGTAGTTGCTAAATAGTTAAGCTGCAAGAGAAAAGTGAGGTTTAAGGAATGCTGGTAGAGGTATTACTGATTAGGGTACTTTTTATGAGTCTGTGGAAAGGTATGGTTGAAATACCCCGTATACATTTATGTGTCTTTGAGAAATAAGGAGTGCAGTTTGTCATGTTGAAAGGAGTGCATGGTCTTGTGGCTGAGGTACAGGGATGAATTGGGATCCAAAATCGGCCCAGCCAACGTAAAGGAAATGGTGCACGTTTGCAGATCGTGCTTTGTCGGAGAATACTGGGGGGGGGGGCTTTACAAGACACATGTTTTATTAACTTGAGGGAGATAAAAAAGAAATGGAAATGTTGCCTGCAGACTTTGTGCATAGATTTGTTCACACTGGCGAACTACACTTGAATATAAGTGAAGGTAATTGTGAGACTCCCTGCCCGTGCAGAATCTGCGTACATTAGAGGGCCGGTAGATTGAGAGACTGGGAATGACACATCCCTTGACCCCCCCTCCTCCCCCCTGTTTGTAAAAGGAAGGTAACAGAGGCCTAGCTGCTTCTAAAAATACCATTTAGACCCTCACTGGGCTGCTGCTAGCACCTGAACAGCACAGAGAACGGGCCAATCACCTTCAATGCTACACAAAAAAGAGGCACACAGTTGCAACTTACATACCGGCTCATTGTACATTGCCCTTGTGCAGGGATTTGTTCACACTGGTGAACTATATGTGAATATAAGTGATGGTAAGCGTCAGGCTCCATGGCCGTGCAGAATCTGCGTACATTAGAGGGCCGGCAGATGGAGAGACTGGGAATGACACGTCCCTTGACCCCCCTCTTCCTCCCCCCCTCCTCCAATGCTTCCTTTTCCCCCCGTTTGTTAAAGGAAGGTAACAGAGGCCTATCTGCTTTGAAAAATACCAGTTAGACCCTCACTGGTCTGCTGGTACCACCTGAACAGGACAGAGAAAGTCGCAATCGCCTTCCATGCTACACAAAAAAGAGGCACACAGTTGCAACTTACATACCGGCACATTATCGATTGCCGGGTGTTCGTCTTAGCAGTGTGACTTTGCTGAGGTCTGTCTATATTTCTACATGTATTTTGACACGTGTTATGCATCGGAAGATCCGATACCTATAAAACAGAGGTATACATGTATTTGTATGTTTCTTTTCTGTTTTATACAACTGCCAAAAGGCGCAGACAGATGCATGCATGGTTTCAGTAATATGGTGAGACTTACAACTGTGATATGTGAAGGGTTCCTGCTTTACATTGGGCTAGGCCCAACACTCTCAGTAGTTGCTAAGTAGTGAAGATGCAAAACAAAAGTGAGGTTAAAGAGATGTTGGCAAAGGGCTAAGTGATTATGGTACTTGGTATGAGTCTTTGGGAAGGTATAGTTGAAGTACGCCGTATATATTTAGGTGTCTTCGTGAAATGAGGAGTGCAGTCTGTCATGTTGAAAGGACTGCATGGTCTTCTGACTGAGGTACAGGGTTGAATTAGGATCCGAAATGGGCCCGGGCAACGTAAAAGAAATGGCCTCGTTTGCAGATTGTGCCTTGTTGGAAAATACTGGGGGGCTCTTTAAAAGAGAAATGTGTTATTAACTTCAGGGAGATAAAAAAGAAATGGAAATGTTGCCTGCACACTTTGTACACAGCTGATTATAAGTGAAGGTAATTGTCAGGCTCCGTGCTCGTGGTGAATCTGCGTACATTACAGGGGCGGGAGATCTAGAGACTGCGAATGACACGTCCCTTGACCCCCCTTCTACTCCCCCCCAATGCTTCCCCCCCGTTTGTCAAAGGAAGGTAACAGAGGCCTATCTGTGTTGAAAAATGCCACTTACACCTTAAATAGGCGGCTGGCGGCATCTGACCAGGACAGAAAAAGTCTCAATCAGTTTGCATGCTACACAAAAAAGTGGCACACTGTTGCAACTTACGTTGTTATATTTCATATAGGTACCCCGATATAGGTCCGGGTAACATCATAACCCTTCACCTACATTCTCTCCTATACTACATACATAACGGATTTGAGGGACTGACCTTTTGCCTAGTTACAATACTACACATAGTACGTAGGGTTTTCCCTGAACACTGGCCTCATAAATTATGCATGAGGATTCTTAGTTTCTTGGAAACACAGCAGGACCACCATCTCCTGCATAATAACTATGTATAAAGTTCATTTCTGACGTCATCCTAAGTCCGACACTGGCACAGCAGGGTAGAACCCCTGGGGACACCTTAGGGTATATAAACATCACATCTTGCTGAGATAAGGAGAGGAGATCAGGACTTCCCGGCCGACACACTAACACAAGACGCTGAGGTTCCTGCATGCAGACACTCCAGCTCGCAGTGGTCTGACATCCCTTGCGGGGTGTTGAGCTCGAGACCAGAACGGGGTTCCGCAGTCTCACATCAGGTAATGGGGTTGGCTTTATCCTAAAGGGATTCCTGGCTTTACACCTATTCACATGCTATGTACACTTAGGTACATCTAGTTAGGGTGCATCGTAGGAGTATGCATTTTATTGCCATGTATTTCATATACCTACCTGTAGTTATGATTTTAGCAAAATGGTAGAAACCTACCATTTGCTTACTTTCTTAGTGCTGCTACTCATTTATCTATGCTACTGTCTACTGGTGATTTCAGTACACTTATTTTACACAAGAATAACGACTGTTTAATAAATGCTTTTTGAAAATGCCCCAACCGTTTATTCTGTGTATCTCTCTGAGAACAAGTAAGCACGAGTGACTGAGCGAAAAGTAAGTTACAGTTTCCACGGTCCTGAGGGATCAGGGTTGTCATGTTCGATAGTTGCCAAAAACTATTCTCTCTTTGGTAAGAGGAGGTTATAGTGGCATTGTGAGATAGCTGGTATACAGGCTAACATACCCAGTGGGGGTGTCTGGAATCAGTCTGGACACCAGTCCTGCAGTGTATGTTGTCTAAACGCACAGATCCTATATAGGTCTTATAGGAACTACACGACATGGTGCCGCCAACGTTGGTATTGGCACTTATTTAACAGACAAATCTGAGTAGTTCAGTCGTGCTATTCTCAGAGACCCCTACTCACATTTCCCCAGAGACGTCTGGAGTGGGAGGGAACAAAATCCGACGCAGCTGAGTAGGAAAATTCCTATGTATTGGCTGTTGGTCTAATCAAGCTTGAAGAATACATAGTTCCTAATTGTGCATAAATACCTTATCTCAGTTCCCTTGAAAAAGCTCTACTTACTAAAAACAATGTCACTACAGGGAGACCCGGCAGGAGAACTAAATTTCACAGCCGAAGAAGAAGAAGATGCAGATGCAATACACATTGCAGAAAATGTTAGAAATGCCGTCACTCTAAAACTAGTAGCATATGGTGTTACAATTAGGGGTGGGAAAGTGACCTTCGTGATTGAGGCACACAAATCATACAGAACAGAGGCATTCTATTCATGGATTAGATTCCCGCAGGCAAATGCACTGACAAAAACATTTCACTACTATGTCGAAGATGTCATACCAAACTAATACAGTCCATATGAGGACATTGAAATTCCACTCACTCACCACGAACATTTTTACTGGTTTAAAGGCGCCCTCCCCATACAAGAACTAGAGTAAGACTCGGTCCGCTCGGAACAGACGGAGCAACATGGCCAGTGCTAGCGGCCTACACACCACATTCTGACATTGACACAATGCCAGGAGGAGACTTACTCGTACAGCATAAAGAATTAATAAGACTTTACAGAAACATGACACAGTTTGTGATGAGAACACTCACACTTCAGCCAATACCAGCTGCACAACCAGGACCAGTCCAAACTACTACAACCAAAATTACACCACAAACACTGCACGCAGTGATGGTTAAAATGCCCACTAAACGTGAACAAATGCCCTTCTGGATAGTAACACAGCTGGAGGCAGTGTTTCCACACACTGGTCCTAAGGAAAAGCATAGAATACTGACAATTTGCTTGCCAATGGGGATAGCTCCCTCTATAGAGGATTGTACTTCTTGGGGGTACAGTTTTCGCTGCAATATATACCAGGACTCATGGTATCCCATCTTTAGCGGTAATACCAGATGTATTAAGACAAATACAGAACGAGTATGGAACAGAACCTGCTCTAAACTTAGGGATGAAGTTGTTAAATAACTTTTCCCAGGTATCTGCGATAATATTAGCAAATATTAAAGGGGAAGCAGCATCAGTGGCAATACGCCAACGTCTGAGACATTTCACTCCATTACAACAGGAGACAGAGCTACCTAAAATAATTGAAACTGCTTATGCAGAATTAGGTAGAGACAGTCTGGGAGCTGGACCTGTAAAACCTCAACACCCCGGAGGTACAGATAAAGAACAGGCAAACCAAACACCGGTTTCTTCAAAGAAGAAATGGGACAATAATAAACAGCAAAAGAACAGATCTCACGCCAGGGGAAGGTCTCCTCAACAGGAGCCCCCAGAAAGGAGATTTAATCTTATTAATAGAGATAACATTAGAAAACCTGACAGGTATCAGGACACTGATACACGTTCCTCTCGTTCCCTTCAGGGTTCATCAAAAAACTCAGAGAGGGAAAGACGGTCAGAACAGAGACAAGAAGAGCGTACAAAGCCCAAAGACATGCAATGCACTTTGGACTACGCTTCAAAGAAAGAAGAAAAACCCAAATCAAAACCTCAATTAAAGAAGAAGAAGGTAGCAGGTCTCAAAGTTAGACATGGCAAGGATACTGAGGACTCAACTTCTGAACGGGGAATGGGCTCTGACGATGCTAAACAGCGCAGCAGAAGGAACAATAGCTCGCCGGAACCTGATGGAATTTCTGTTGACAGCGGAGTTGAGTGAGTTTATCCCGGTGGAAACACCTGATATTAGGATGAGTGTCCCACACAAGGTACTTGAAATAACACTCCAAATGGAGGGGGACAAGCCCAGACAAGTGAAGGGTCTCTTTTGGGAGAACCTGACTTCTGGCTACGACATCCTATTAGCAGAAAGAGATTGGCCGCCTACTCCTGTTATGGAATGCTCAAAGGGAGAAACTGTGATTTTACCAGCTTTCTCCGACCCAGTCCCCACACACCTAAGACATACATATGCACAGGAGTGGGCGGTAGCCCTTGCTCCAGCATTATACCGCAACCACGTTGGGTGGGATAAAGAGTCAACCCATCACGTAATTCCAATTAAAACAAACCCAACCCCACAAAGACAGTATCCTATAAAACAGGAAGCTAAAAAACAGATCAGGGAGATCTTAGATCAACTTGAATACCAAGGTGTAATTGAACCATGCACCTCATTAATGAATAATTCATTGTTCCCCGTAATGAAACCCATCAATTCATATCGTCTAGTTTTAGATTATAGACACCTAAACTCATGTACTAAAACATTTGCAGTTCAGAATACACAGGGCCACATTAATGAATAACATTGTGCGGAAAAAATACAAAACATTATTAGATATCTCAAATGGATTTTTTTGCCAAAACATAGCGTCTGAAAGTTGATATTTGACAGCCTTCTCAGTGCTAGGGTCCCAGCGTCAATTTTGTCGACTCTTCCAAGGGTATAAGAACAGCCCAGGGTTATTCTCAAGAAGGGTAACAGAGTTACTACAGAATTTGTATGAGGAAGCATTTTCCTATGTAGATGATATTTATCTAATGGATGATGACTTAGAGGAACACTTGACCAGGGTGAGCACCATAATTTTGGGTTTCGCCTCCGAGGGCTACATATTTAATTAAAAACAATCAAAGATATCCCACCTCAATGTCCTATTTTGGGATATGAGCTTTCAAGTGAAGGAAAATGCCTGGCAGCCCACTTTTTAGAAAAGTGCGCAGTGCTCCAACCTCCAAAATCATTAAAAAATTTACAGTCCATACTGCGATTTTTGAATTTTGACAGAACATACATTTTGGATTATGCAGAGAGAGTAAAACCTTTCTTCGACCTCATAAGACCAGACTTTTCAGTTAGGCAATGGACTCAGGAACACACAAATATACTTCGTTCCCTACAAGCTGATATGATATCATCAAAACACTTACAGACACGCATAAACGTAGGCAACCTGGAGATCCGTGTAGTCGCAGGTCAATCAGGGTACACTTACTTAACCTTCAATGAAGGTGAAACAGTACCAATTGCATATAAATCGCATTTGTACACTAACGCCGAAATGCATTTTGCACCCACAGAAAAAATTCTGACAGCAGTAGAGACTGCTGTAGTGAGAGAAAGAGCACTGGCTCAAGGGAAACGAATAATTGTCGTAACGCCAGTACTGGCCTTAGAGGCTGCCACAAAGGCAAGTGTCCCAAATGCGAAAGAATTACATCCAAAATGGATACAGTGGGCTAATTCTCTCACTGCAACAGATGTAGAATACAGATATCACCCTAGTCTAAAAACACAAGCATTCCTGCAATACGAAAAAGAATATCCTCTACCAAATGAAATAATGCCTCTAGATCGGTATGAAAACATTATTTACACTGACGGATCTGCTCAACCGGTCATTGGAAGTAAGCAACAATACAGTGCAGCATGCGCTATTGTAAATGGCAAGTTCCGTCCAAGCTGTACAAAAACGCAGTCTCTCAGAGACTGCACGGCTCAGTTGGCAGAATTAAAAGCACTACTACTGGCACTGATGAATACGGATCCAGAATTACCCACACTGATAGTGTGTGATTCCTTTTACTGTGTCCAGTCATACAACGAATACCTCCACTATTGGGGTTAAAATGGGTTCAGAGATTCAAAAGGTGGCACAATCAAACATAGAAAAATATGGGAACAGGTAGCAGAGTTGAAGAACGAACTACCAAGAGCTCACGTGATACACACGCTGAGTCATCAACGTGATGGCGTTCACGTTGAATGGAATTCATTGGCTGATGAAGCCGCAAAGGGGGCAGTACGCACTGCGTCCGTAGCTGCAATCACCCGTTCAAAAACGAGGGTAGACGGTAGCACAATGGTAGCTGTGATTGCTTCACACAAAAACAGCAAAGCACTACCAAAAAGGTTTTCCACTCAAGTACTCCTACTAGTTAGATGCAAACAACATTCCGTTTGCTCAGATTCCTGGAGTGGGGGATAGAGTAATACCAAACAAGGATCGCAGGTTAGGTTTAATATTGGCTGCACACGAGGGTCTGGGTTCTGCGTATGCAGGAGTTACGGCTACAGTTTCATTATTGAAACAACGCTATTGGTGGCCAAGGTTAACAAAGCAGACCAAAGACTTCGTCTTAAAGTGCGATATCTGTCAACAGATAAAAGGGTCCACTGTATCTCCCCCAGCGCAGACACCTTTGTTAATATCAGACAGACCACTCGTGTGCATTTACCTGGACCACTGCGGCCCCTTACATTCTGATGGGGCTTACAAGTATATCATGGTTGCAGTGGATACCTGCTCAAGATTCTTATAGGTATGGCCTCAGCACTTGGCTGATGCTCAAACTGTTATAAAAGATTTGCGAGTCTTCATAGGGACATACGCAGTTGGCGCATTACATTCTGACTGTGGCCCCGCGTTCAGCTCTAGGGCTTACAAGGAAGCCATGGGAAGTTTGGGTGTAGCATTGGGGTACTCCTCCCCGCACCATCCAGAGGGAAATTTGGTTGTGGAGAGGAAAAACCGGGACTTAAAGCAATCTTTAACAGCTAGGGTATTAGGCTCAGGGGTTAGTTGGGTCAGTCACCTATATGGGGTCCAGCAGGCCCTTAATAACCAGCCAAGAAGCTCTCTGGGAGGTGCCACTCCAAACGAGGTTCTATTTGGGACAAGAATGTGAGTACCTGATTTCGATTGTGAAGGCACAGTGGCGGCTGAATAACCGTTTGACATCAATAAACGTCTGGCTGTTTTACAGGATCTGAATGAATCCAGAGCTTCCTTAAGTAATGTCGAGACAAAGAAAACAGCCACTGGGGAAGTAAAGTCAGCCACGGCAAGACCTGCCTAGATTCCTAAAGTTGGGGATCTGATCGGAGAAAATATTGTAGACAAGAAAGAATTCGGGCCATCCTATCGAAAGCCTGTACCTGTCCTGGCTGTTGAAGGATCAAGAACTGTATTTCTAATGCCTCTTGCCGGAAAAGAAAAAAGATTTGTCTCAATCGATGTGATAAAACCGCACTATGTGACCGATACTGAATAGTAGGCCTCGTGGGCATCTGAGTAGCTGATGTCCTCCTCTCGCTACAATACTGGAAGTTCAAACAGAAAGACTTATAACATTTGAAGAGTCACCTTTAAAATGCAACTGAATCGATAACAATGCAATATAACTACTTCCCCTTGACACAAACTTTCCAAATCAGAATGAAAGACAAATTTCAATTCCACCTAACAAGGATATCTACGTCAACATGCCTCAACAAGAGCAATCCACAAGTTCAACAAGACCTGCTGAGCTACCTAAAATAGATTGAACTGCATCTGGCTATTTCATAGACTTTGACACATTTTCATTGGATCCAAGTGACCCTGAAACGACGCCAGCCCAAATTTCTCGCAAACAACGGATCAAAGACCTTTTAGATTTCTTACAAAGACTTATTTAGTATCACCTTGGCTAGAGCTTTGGTTAATCACCGGTATACTATTTCTTCTTTTTTGGATAGGATTAGTAATTGTTTTCCATTTACTCATCAATGGAACTTATCTTCAACAGAGCTCTGCAAGTCAAAAGTAAACTTAATTTTAAAACCACATGTTTCGTATCATCGTGAACAAAGAGACTTGTCCTTTGTGAATATTTCAGCAGTCCCTATACCGGATGGTATAGTGTGGGACAAAGTAAATTATGATATATTTGGACCGACCGAGCTCTGAAAGGTTCCACATTTCTTTAAAATTTCATTGAACGATATCATTACCTCCAGTACATTTTCTGACGATTGGGATTTTGAAACTGTTAACAACTTATTGTCTGATTTAGAACAATCTGCCGCATTCTCTTGTACTGAAATGTTAGAAGACACATCAGATTTTGACAAAATGTATTGTTACCAACATTATGGTCATCATTTCTTGCATAAATCTAGCAAACCTAGAAATGTTTTCACATACCACCAGTGGGAACATTGCCATACACCACCGAAAAGTAGTTCAAAAACGTTTGCACAGAAGTTCTCATATTTTTCAGGGTTTAACATTTCTGACCCTCGTATTATTATAAGGTTGCACCTATATCAGCACAGAAAAATATATTAACAAACACCAAACAGATTTATTCTGCTTCCTTTATTACCCAGCTGTCTGAACAGGGTTTCGACTTATGGATGGACACTGTAGATTTAAAATCAATCTGGGGTTCTAGAGACGGCAAGTCCAGGGAAGAGAAGCACTATTTAGAGCATGCCTCATTCCACAGCAGATGATTTTTTGGAATGACACTGTGCAACAGACTTCCTGTCTTGGACTAGCAAAGAATAAGGACTTGAACATGCCTCAAATTCCAACACCGTTGAACACCGAGGGGAATTTTACATCAGATAGAGGGGCTAAGATGAATGACATTTTGCAATACAATAGATGAGACCCCAATTGGAAGGGATGGTTGGTTTGGCCCACAGACACAAACAGATGTCAGGAAAGATTCAGGGGTACCACCGAAGGGTTTAGTATCCATAGGCCAGACCCACGATATGTACAACGAGAACATCCGGGGGTAGTGACATCATATAGTGTTGGGAAGTTATGCCTCGATTGGCTAAAGACCTCAACACTACCACAGGTGAAGCAACACTTGTCCCTACTCACAGAGGATATGGACCTACGGGATTTTTTATTAGGTCCCAGAAAACCACATCAAAATGGCTTTTTATATGCTGTCTATAACGAAATCTGGAAAATCTCACAACAAGAAGCAGCAGAGAAATTAAGAGAAATAGATAGGATTAACCTAGAAAAGGCGTCAGCCGTAGTTGACAATGGCATGACTACGTTAACATCCAGGATATATTCACTGAGCAACATTGTATTTTCTGCTATCGAAGTATTAGAACAGGATTTGTCCATATTGCAACACGGACAGTCACAGTTACGTTCTATTATTTTGTTGAGCTGGACGCTGCAGTCATTGCATGCCGGTTATGTGCCTTGGCGTTTTATCAACAGTACGTCCTTGTTTTATGCTTACAATCTAACAGAAAAACAGATGTAAACGGCACAGAGGGGAGAAAAATATACAATGCTGCATATTGAAAAGCTGGATAGGTTACCCTTTACTGTGGCAGAGTCACCGTCCATAGAGTGGTTAATCCACGGCCATATAACATTACCGGTCGCAACTTTTCAGTTTCAGTATTGCCTAGAACAGCAACAGGCAGGCAGATATGAAAAAATGGGTAAGGAATTCATAAGGGAATCCTGGGATTTACCATACAGATTTCGATGCAGGAGTGGGGATCTGAAAGTGCTTCTAAGCTGAACTAACTGCGAGAACGCGTTAAGTGGATTTCTCATATGCCAGGATATTATGCTACACGGGGCTTGTAATGGGTCTGTGGCGAACTTGTCCTGTCATTTAAGAGGTACCCCGGCAGCTGTAATTAATCCGGTAATCAGGCTTCTCTCGAATGGGAGTTACTTAATGCTGAATGATCAAGGTTGTTGTGGGATGCTTCCGGGCATCGCATATCTAGCCACCGTGAGCTCCAGGGTTACTTGCTGTAGGCAAGTATTGTTTCCACCAACACATACAGTCAGGGAGGCGCCGTTATGGCCTTCGCTAAATGTTTCCTTTATACGGTTTGATACTCTGAGCAAAATGAAAGCCATGCTTTTACAGAAAACCGTGCCCTTAACCTCCGCCCGGGAGACTTTTGATCTCCAAACTGCAAGGTCCTCGGCAGAGATACAGGCCCTTATACGTACAAACTGCCCCTTCCATTTCACAGAATTGGTAAGTCGTATCTTTAACATGTCTGATACGACGGGTATTGTACACTTATTTAAGAACATAGTTTCAGGAATGTTAAGCACCTTTCAGACGGTCCTCGGAGTTATACCAAACTTTATGCATTCCGTCTTTGGAAGCATTTTTGGAGGTCTTCCGCTGATTCTGTTTCTAATAGTAGGAATCCTGATTGTTACCTTTCTGCTACGCAATGAACGTCCCAGCCACCAAGGAGATAGCAACAGCACTCCTGGAGCGCAAATACCGTGATTGCATGGTACAACATCTGGGCACACCTCGCCTACGGGAACTGAGCGCCTCTTGGTTCCTGTCCTTTAGACCAGTCTGGATGGACTGTGTCCTACCTGTTCTCCGATGCCTGTTCTGCAGAGAAGAATGCGTGTTGGACCTCTGTCTGACGCTTCCATCGGTTGCGCCACCGGACGTTGATGCTTTACTGGACCCGATAACGGCCCATGTTCTGCAGTGTCCTCAGCGCATTCCCATGTTGTTGGCAACATTCTTAGAGCCACCACAGGTAGTTTATGCTCCTGTTGGTATGGACACCGGCTCCTCCGCCAACACTCAGTCCTTGGATATGGCACAGGCTGCCCCGGCATCTGCTGCAGGCAGTACGGAAAATCATCTGTGCTCAATTGACATTCTTTGCGAGGTGTTACAGGGATCGTCAGCTGCGTATGCAGACAGCAGCAATGTTGCGTCTACCAGCAGTGACACATAAACATTTGGCATGTCGCTCGCTGGGAAGATTTGGCCTTTTACCTTTTTACGAAATTCCAAATTGAAACCTTTTGAGTTTTGACCTGCATGGCTTTCAGATGCTTGTAGTTGTTCGGACTATATAAATGGACACTTTAGGGCCACTGCTTCAATAATTTAAAAAAAAAAAAACTTTTTAAAGGGTTTTTTAATGCTTTTAACTTCTCTTAAAAGATGTTTTTATTATTTGTTGCGTACAAACCTCTAGACGCCTTGGTAGTACGCTAGAATTTAGTTATGTCGTCCAGTCGGATGAGGAGTGGGTATTATATTTCATATAGGTACCCCAATATAGGTCCGGTTAACATCATAACCCTTCACCTACATTCTCTCCTATACTACATACATAACGGATTTGAGGGACTGACCTTTTGCCTAGTTACAATACTACACACAGTACGTAGGGTTTTCCCTGAACATTGGCCTCATAAATTATGCATGAGGATTCTTAGTTTCTTGGAAACACAGCAGGACCACCATCTCCTACATAATAACTATGTATAAAGTTCATTCCTGACGTCATCCTAAGTCCGACACTGGCACAGCAAGGTAGAACCCCTGGGGATACCTTAGGGCAGTGGTTCCCAAACTTTTGACTCCTGAGGACCCCTATGAGTCACTACTGGGAGCCGAGGACCCCCAAGCAATTCGTACGATTTAAATTTCAAACATTAAAACAGTAATTAAAAAAAAATAAACACACGTGTGCACACCAAAACAGATACCCAAATTACTAAAGCTTTTAGTATTTTATATTGAAAAAATTTGCAAAATCGAAAATTTTTAATAGGAAGGTTGGTGCTGCATCTCGGCGACTAACTTTTCAATATTTGGCTTTATTTTAGAGTATGAGGCTCCTGGCTCCTGACGGGGCCGGACTGGAACCCAAAGCAGCCCTGGCAAATGTTGTCAGGCCAGTCCCCGTACGGTGCACACCAAGTGCAGTGAGGGAGCCTGGCCACTACAAAGCGGACTTTGGGGGGCTCTCCCACCAAGAAAATTTGGGGAAAAATGATGCATTCTACGACACATTTGTAATTATATATTGAATTGTATTCGCTTTCAAAGCATAGTAAATGATGACCTTACTATGCACCAATACAACAATCTTTTTGGGGCTCTTCCATGAATCCCTCCATATCATCCTCCAACAGTGCCTCTCTTCTTTCCATAGCACCTCTGTCACATGTATTTCATTTGTTTTATAGCATCTCTCATACTAGTGTAGGGTGTCAGAGCACTTTACATCACACACATACAGGAACAATGGGGGAGATTTACAAAAAAGTTGCGCAATGCAGCGCAGCCCCCCGCGAGGCTGCGCTGCGTTGCGCGACAGGGAGGGAGCAGGGGAGCGCCATATTTCCAAAGCTATGGCTCTCTCCTCCCCTTTCTCTTGCGCCAGCGCTGATTTCAGTAGCCCCGCGCCATGCACACACCTTAGCGCTGTAGCGCTAAGGAGTGTGCATGAGTGTAGCATAGGTTTTGTACAGAAAGGGTTCCCTTCCTGTATAAAATACTATGCTAGACACGAGGTAAAGCTTTTCCCACTTTATAGGCGTGCTGCACAGTGCAGCACGCATGTAAAGTCGGAAAAGAAAGGAGAAATGAAAGAATTTCTCCTTCCTTGTGCCTAGTTGAAAAGGGCGCAGTGTTCTCACGCTAAACCCAATCTACTGTTTTTAGTAAATTGGGTTTAGCGTGAGAAACCTTGGGTGGTTGCATGGGAACATGTTTAGTGCTGGAAAGTAAATTACAAAAAAAAAGATTTTGCGTCGTTTTGTGTCACTTTTGTGACGCAAACATGGCGCAAAGCTTAGTAAATCTCCCCAATGAATCATACGTGTGTAAATCAGTGTATAGAAAATGTTACATAGGGGAAAGGGGACTTCAAGGTGTAGGATTCACATGTCATCCATACTGGTAAGCATTTTTCAAGAGTGCTTGATTTGGAGAAGCACAAAATCTGGTTTCAGAATGTAACAGTGGTTAGCATCGACTTTAATTATAACAATTTAATTCTACCCAAACATACCTTTTTGGCAGCATCAGGATAATGAAAGACTGGGAAAAAAAGATGGCATACTAACTTGTACCATGCAGTTTGTACGCAGCTCTTTGACGGCAGTTCATAGCTGACGGTGCTAGATTATGATTGTAACTTATGAACTGCACAGTAACAAAAGAATCTCTGTGACAAAAGCAGTAACCCACTAAGCTATGCATATAAAATACTGTTTTATTAAAAATGCATGGTACACGTTCTTTGGAGCAGGCATATTAACCCTCTGCGCTACCTACCATCTCTCTCCAGCAGGTACATTAATCACTCGAGTTATCTTGACACTTTTATTGTTGTCGTAAAACTGCAGATTATACAAGGAACTTTGCATTGCTTTTAAGACAGCTGCCTGCGGACCCCCTGGGAATGTGTCAGGGACCCCTGGGGCTCCGCGGACCCCAGTTTGGGAACCACTGCCTTAGGGTATATAAACATCACATCTTGCTGAGATAAGGAGAGGAGATCAGGACTTCCCGGCCGACACACTGACGCAAGACGCTGAGGTTCCTGCATGCAGACACTCCAGCTCGCAGTGGTCTGACATCCCTTGCGGGGTGTTCAGCTCGAGACCAGAACGGGGGTCCGCAGTCTCACATCAGGTAATGGGGTTGGCTTTATCCTAGAGGGATTCTTGGCTTTACACCTACTCACATGCTAGGTACACTTAGGTACATCTAGTTAGGGTGCATCATAGGAGTACGCATTTTATTGCCAAGTATTTCATTTACCTACCTGTAGTTATGATTTTAGCAAAATGGTAGAAACCTACCATCTGCTTACTTTCTTAGTGCTGCTACTCATTTATCTATGCTACTGTCTACTGGTGATTTCAGTACACTTATTTTACACAAGAATAACGACTGTTCAATAATTGCTTATTGAAAAACGTCCCAACCGTTTATTCTGTGTATCTCTCTGAGAACAAGTAAGCACGAGTGACTGAGCGAAAAGTAAGTTACTGTTTCCACGGTCCTGAGGGATCAGGGTTGTCATGTTCGATAGTTGCCAAGAACTATTCTCTCTTTGGTAAGAGGAGGTTATAGTGGCATTGCGAGCTAGCTGGTACACAGGCTAACAACCCCGGTGGGGGTGTCTGGAATCAGCCTGGACACCAGTCCCGCAGTGTATGTTGTCTAAACGCGCAGATCCTATATAGGTCTTATAGGAACTACACGACAACATACCGGCCCATTGTACATTGGCTGAGTGTCCGTCTTAGCAGTATGACTTTGCTGATGCATGTCTATGCTTCTACATGTATTTTCACACGTGTTATGTATCGAAAGATCCAATACCTATAAAACACAGGTATACAGCTATTTGTATGTTTGTTTTAAGTATGATGCCACTAGCAAAAGTCACACATAGATGCATGCATGCTTTCAGTAATATGGTGAGACTTACAACTGTGACATGTGAAGGGTTTCTGCTTTACATTTGGCTAGGCCCAACACTCTCAGTAGTTGCTGAATAGTGAAGATGCAAAACAAAAGTGAGGATAAAGATATGCTGGCAAAGAGATTAGTGATCATGGTACTTGATATGAGTCTTTGGGAAGGTATAGTTGAAATACACTGTATATATTTAGGTGTGTTCGTGAAATGAGGAGTGCAGTCTGTTATGTTGAAAGGACTGCATGGTCTTGTGACTGAGGCACAGGGTTGAATTGGGATCGAAAATCGGCCAAGCGAACGCAAAAGAAATGGCCCACGTTTGCAGATTGTGCGTTGTCGGGAAATACTAGGGGGCGCTTTACAAGAGATATGTTTTATTAACTTCCGGGACATAAAAAAGAAATGGAAATTTTGCCTGCACACTTTGTGTACGGATTTGTTCACACTGGTGAACCACACCTGAATATAAGTGAAGGTAATTGTCAGGCTCCCTGCCCGTGCAGAATCAGCGTACATTACAGGGCCGGTAGATCGAGAGACTCAGAATGACAAGTCCCTCGACTCCCCCCATTCTCCGCCCCACAACACTTCCGCACCCTCCTGTTTGTAAAAGGAAGGTAACAGAGGCCCTTCTGCATTGACAAATACCACTTAGACCTTCACTGGTCTGTTGGCGGCATCTGTACAGCAGAGAGAAAGTCGCAATCGGTTTCAATGCTACACTACTGCATTCTGTCATGTCATGTTGAAAGGACTGCATGGTCTTATGGCTGAGGTACAGGGATGGCCCGGGGAACGTAAAATAAATGGCCCACGTTTGCAAATTGTGCCTTGTCGGAAAATACTGGGGGGGGGGGGCGCACTGTGCACGGGTTTGTTCACACTGGTGAAGGACACCTGAATATAAGTGAAAGTAATTATCAGGCTTCCTGCTCGTGCTGAATCTGCATACATTACATGGCCGGCAGATCGAGAGACTGGAATGACACGTCCCTTGAACCCCCCCTTCTCCCTCCACCGCTTGCTTTCCCCCCGTTTCTAAAAGGAAGGTAATAGAGGCCCATCTGCGTAGAAAATTATCACTTAGACCCTTACTAGGCTGCTGGCGGCATCTGAACAGCGCAGAGAAAGTTCTGAAAAGCACAGAGAAAGTCCCAATTGGCTTCTATGCTATATAAAAAGCGGCACACAGTTGCAAGTTACATACCGGCCCATTGTACATTGCCCTAGTGTCCGTCTTAGCAGTCTGACTTTGTTGAGGTATGTCTATACTTGTACATGTATTTTTACACGTGTTATGTATCGGAAGATCCGATATCTATAAAACACAGGTATGCATCAATTTGTATTTTTTTATGTATGATGGCACTAGCAAAAGACAGAGACACATGCATGCATGGTTTCACTAATATGGTGAGACTTACAATGTGACATGTGAAGGGTTGCTGCTTTATATTTGGTAGGCCAAACAATGTGAGTAGTCGCTGAAAAGTAAAGGTACAAGAGAAAACTGAGGTTTAAGACATACTGGCATAGGGATTAGTGATTAGGCTACTTTGTATAGGTCTTCCAATCACCCAGGCTCTATCTTTGCACTGAAGCAATCATGGAGGCACTATGCATATACTCATGCAATCGGTAAAGCACTAGTATTGCACTCAACTGTTCACTCAGGCACTACCTATGCAGTTATCTATTCCCTCAGGCACTACTGTGGCACTCCAATAATCCAGCCATTACTGTTACACTCATGATTTTACTGAGGCACTGTTCTTGCACTGATCTAAGCATTGAGACAATACTCTTGCACTCATGAAGTTACTCAGGCACAACTTATGCATTCATGCAATCACAGAACCACTATCCAGGCACTCATGCTATCACATAGGCACTAGCTATAGACTCATGCAATCAGTCAGGTATTACTGTTGCATTCAGCCATTCACTCAGGCAGTACGTATGCAGTGATTTATCACTCATGAAGTACCCATGCAGTCATGGAAACAGAGAGGCACTATCTATACAGACATCAAATTAATGAGGCATTATGTACACAAGCAGACTCCTAGCCACTACTCCTGCACTCAAGCATTTACTCAGGGACTGCTCATGTACTCATCCATTCACTCAGGCAGTACATATGCACTCATCCAATGATGCAGCCATTACCCTTCCACAGATTGTTCCATTCAGGTAGCACTGATACACTTATTGAATCATGCAGGTACTAGTGCTGCACTCAAACAATTACACAGGCCCTACTCATGCACTCATGCAATGAACGACACACTACCTATGCACACATTGACTTAATAACACATTACCTACAGAGTCGTGGAATGAATCAGGCACTACTCTTGCACACACCTATTTAGTCAGGCACTAGCCATGCACTGATGTATTCTGTGAAGCACTACGCATGCACTCATTCAATGACGCAGGCACTACAGTTAGATTAATGCATTCAGTCAGGTACTACTCATGCAGTGTTCTATGTAGCCAGACATTATTCTTGGACTGAATAATTTACCGACGCACTTGCCACGTATTTTCATACATGTTATGCATGTGAAGATCGTAGACCTATAAAACACAGGTATACATGTATTTGTATGCTATTTAATGTATGATGTTACTAACAAAAAGCACAAACACATGTATGCATGTTTTGAGGAATATGATGATACTTACAACAGTGACATGCAAAGGGTTCCTCTCTAGATTTGGCTAGGCCAAACACTCTTAGTGGTTGCTGTACAGTAAAAGTGCTAAAGAAAAGTGCGTTTTAAGACATCCTGAGAGAGGGATTAGTGATTAGTCTACTTTGTTGCATTGTTAGTGACATCCTATATGAAACAAGGATACAAATATATGTATGCATGTGTTTTATAGATGTACCATCTTTAGATGTATAACATGTGTGAAAATAGATGTTCAAGTACAGATATAACTGAGTCGCAAAAGCATGCACTGTTTTGAATTAGAGAGATAGCACTTTCCATTTCAAGAACACACCAAAATGTATACGGTGTACTTGAAGTGTACCTATTCACAGACTTATACAAACTGGCCTAATTACTAATTCGTTTAGCAGGATATTTTAAACCTCAGTTTACTCTTGTAGATTCAGTATTGAGCGACTACTCAGACTGTTTGGACTAACAAATATAAAGCAGCAACCCTTCACATATCATTGTTGTAAGTTTCTGCATATTCCTTAACGTATGCATGTATATGTCTGTGCCTACAAATAGATGTATGATGGCACTAACAAAAGGCATAGACATATGCATTTATGCTTTGAGGTGTATGGTGAGACTTACAATAGTAATGTTGCAAAGATTTGTGTTTTGAATTTTTGGAGTTCTCTTGCTTGTGTGTACAGTTGTCTGGAGTGTTTCTGCATGTCAGTTCTTTGTTTCTGCACATGTCTTGTTTCTTTGTGCATCGTTCTTCTGTGTTCCTGGAGCTCTACTGCATGTTTTTGTACTTCTGTTCTTTGTTTCGGCACCTTTTTTGCTTCTTTTTGCAGGCCTCTTTCCAGTTTTTGCAGGTCTTTTGCTTGTTTCTACACCTCTTTTCCGTGTTACTCCACTTCTGTTCCGTGTTTCTGTACCTCACTTTTTTCTGTAGAGGTCTTTATTCTTTATGCACTTGTCTTGCCACAATAACCAGGTCTCTTGCTTCTTCTGCACATGTCTTGCCTGTAGCTGCACCTCTGTTGGTTCTTTTGACTGTGATCTTGCCTCTTATTCCACCCATGTCGTATGTTTCTGCACCCCTTCTCTCTCTTTTAACATGTTTGTAACGTCTTTCAGCATGTTTGTTAGCCTGTTTCTGCAGCTGTCTTGCTTTTCTTTGTACCCCTCTTGCCTGTTTGTGTACCTGTATTCCCTGTTTTGGAATTTTCTTGCCTCTTTTTGCATCACTCTTCCATCTTTGTGCATTCTGTTGCATGTTTCTTTTGTTTCTTAGTTGAATGCTATTGTGTCTTTGTGCAGCTGTGTTGCCTCTTTTTGAATTTTTCACATTTTGTAGTAGTTGTGTTGTTGTTTGTGTGTTTCTTTTACTTTTTTTCTGTTATGTCTGTTTGTTTCTGTTTCACTACCATTTATCCTCTTTCTGCAGTTCTGTTGCTTGTTTATACACTTGTGGTTTTTTATTTGAAATAAAGAGAATAGCAATGTAAGTGTAAGTAATTGCTTACTAGTTAATATCCGTAATCATAAGTAATTATTTTAAAATAATTAACTGATGTAAGAAACTATTGAAACTGTTCTTTGCTTTTCAGAAAATTATTTTGTTTGCATCACAAACTCAAGTTGGCAAGAAAAGATGAAAAGAGAAGGAAACAAAAAAAACAGATCTACTTAAAGAAAAGCAAAAAGACTGCGTTACAAACAGGATAAAGTTTGTTCTGGTAAGAGCACTAAACACTTTCCTAAAAGAGTTGTCGAGAAATTAAAGGAACACAATACCAATGAAAGGAAAAAGAAGAGTTTATCAACAAAGCAGAAGGAGATTGACATTTCTAATGGTAAGAAAACATTAGGTTTTGGGAAAACAACACATGATACATGAAGACAAAAACAATTTCAACAGATACGTCAACAACTCTTTCGAAGTAGAGTAATTCAAAATTTATTAAAAGATTGTAAAAAGTATAAAAGAAGATCAGCAGCGTATAAGAAGAAGCAACATATTGAAACTGTAGGAGATACTGCTTTTGATTTGAAACGAAAATTATTTATTTTAATATTGAAGAGAATGAAAATATTGGATAAAATAATGAAGTTTATGAAAGACAAAAGCAAAAGAAAAAGACTTGTTAATAGAAGTAACTTTTGTAAAACTTTCACTAGCGAATGGAAGCACACTTCTACTACTGAGCCTTTCTTTAATGAAGAAAGCTACTTTCAACAGAACACATTAGCGTTTTCAGATGATACTTGTAGTCGATGCTATGAGATGAAAGATGGTTGTCCCATTCCAAGAGAAGAAATGGTTGTTTGGAATGCAGAAGAAGTGCAAGGGAAGCTTACACAAGCTCTTGTATATAAGTGGGATTGTAGCAGTATTTGCAGTATTCAACAGGAATCTACCGACATTTTGCTAAATTTTTTACGACAGTAGACAGTAGACAGAAGATTAGGATGTTACAAGGACAAGATCCATGTAATGTAAGAAAATATACTAAGTTGCACGGACATTCTGTGGCTTGTGTTTCAAGAAAAGAGTATAAAAGTACTTTTTTCATCACTAAAGAATGTTAGCGGTACACCACTCAGGAATGCGGAAGTTAGTAAGGAAAATGTACTATGTAAAAACTCCTGCATTATGTTTAAGTGAAATGAACACAGCTCTTTTACACGGTTCTTTATCAGATGTGCAAAAAATTTGTGATAATATACAGTTTCGTTTCTTTGGTTCAGAACAGCAGTGTGGAGAAAGTGAGAGCTTGATAAGTGTAGATGTTGAAGAACATGGGAAAGAGATTAGTATTGATGAGTTTGTAGAAGAAATTACAAAGTTTAAGACAGTGTGCTCTGAAAAACCAAACTATGTTTGTATTTGTTGTCGACGTACTCATTATAGTAGTCAAACTAGGAATGTTAATTTATATTTAAAAAGTGAAAAGGAAAACAATGATAAGTGGCAGCAATTTGGAGCTTACTTGTTGGTGGAAGGTCGATTTGAGTTGGGTACTGATCAACATATTTGTAAATATTGTTACAACAAATTAGAAGAGAACAAAATGCCAGCTAGAGCAGTACATAATAACTTAGAGTTAGTAGCTATTCCAGAGGAACTGGCAGATTTGAAGGCATATGAGTCAGTTCTTATTCAATCTGTTCACCCATTTCAAGCCATAATTCGTATGGAGCCTAAAACAGGTAGACTGCCACCAACAGATTTACAAAGAGGTCTGAAAGAAAGAGGTGTGTATTTACCTTTAGATTTTAAGAACAATATTGAAACTGTTGGTGGAGACAAAGAGGAAAATGAGGCAGTAGTTATTCTAGTAAATGGCGTGCCAACAAAGAGTCGAAAAATATGGCAAGAGTTTGTAGATGTTAATAAACTTCAAAAGGCTACGTTATATCTTGTAGAGAACAATATTTATTATAAAACTATCAATGTTGATGAACAGGTAATATGTTTTGAAGATGAATCAGAAATTTCAAGTGGCCAAATAGAAAAAGTGGACAAGTCCAGGAGTGAAGAGATTTATGAATATTACACGATACATCCTTTACATTCAAAAGAATTGATAGGAAATAGCATTGAATTATTTCAAATGAAAAAGGCAAAGGAAACTCCAATGAGTGTATGGGAAAAAAGCTTAGAAGCTCGTTGCTTTCCACAGCTGTTTTCTACTGGACAAGGTGGACGATTTGATGAACGACCTGTACGGATTCCAGCTTCAGAATACCGCTCGACAAGATTGTACTCTGAAGATCCTAGATTTCGACAGTGCATTCCATATATATTTCATCTTCTGTTTGAAAGTGATTTGTCTTCTCTTTCATATGCAGTGAACCACATATTAAAAACGGGAGTTTATCAATCACATGTTTCTGCAAAAGAATTCATGGACAAAGTTCAACAAAAAGATGAAAATTTAGAATCACAGTTAATTCATTTTATGGCATGTCAACGTGGTAGCAATGAATATTGGTTTCGTCGTCACGGTGAACTTAAGTGTATGTTAAGAAACGTAAGTACACCAACATGGTTTGTAACACTTAGCTGTGCTGAATATGCATGGGAAGATTTACTTGAATTTGTACGAGAAGCAAATTCCAATATAAAAATATTGAAATGAAGACACCTGGAGAACTGTGTTCATTGATCCTGTAAATGTGTGCAGGTATTTTAATCATAGGTTTCAAACTATGATGTCTTTTATCTGCAATAAAAATAATTGTCCTCTAGGAGAAGTTACTGATTTTTTGGGGTGAAAAAAATACCAAGCCAGAGGTGCTCCTCAAATATACATGCTATTATGGATAAAGAATGTTCCAAAATTTCGAACTGATACTGATGAAACTGTATTGTCTTTTATCGAACAGTATGTTACCTGTGACATTCCAAGAGAAGGAGCAGAAAAGAGCTTGATACAACAAGTTTTACATTTCCAAAGTCACCGCTGTGGAAAGTACTGTCGACGAAAATACAAGTCTAAAGGGAAATTTTATACAAAGTGTTGGTTTGGATTCCCATGTCCAATAATTTCTAAAGGAAGAGTAAATTCTTTTTTGTCTGCAGTAAGGCATACAATAACTCAGAAATCTCTCAAGAATACATACAACTTAAAGAGAACAAAACAGTCAAAGTATATTAATGACTACAATCCAGTTATTTTGAAAACGTGGAATGCAAACATGGACATTCAATATGTTGCAGATAATTCAATTGCCGTTGCACGCTATGTTAAATCATATATAACGAAATCAGAAAAGACAGAGATGAAAGAAATGTGGGAAGAAATTTCAGAAGAGAAGAGCCTTAGCAAAAAATTGTACAGCTTTAGATTGAAAATGCTTTCCCGCTGAGAAATTGGATCCTATGAATGTTTGGATCGCTTGTGCTCTTCAAGTTTATATTCAAATTCAAGAGGAATCATTTGGGTAAGTTTAGGCCTTGCCTGCACACGAAACAGAGTATTGAAAACATTCGAAGAAATCGAATACTTAGCACTGAATGAACCAGAAGGTACAGAAATTCTTAAAACTAATATGTTGGATACATACTATCCCAAAAGGAGTCCACATCTGGAAAAGCTATGTCTCTATGAAATACTTCAACATTACAGCTTTAAAAGAAATGTTACAGAAATTAAAGAACAAGGAAAATATGCAGTAATGGGATGTGACGGATGTTTAGTGAAACATGCCGAAGGAAATGTTATTAACCACAGAAAACTCAGTTACGAAACTCCAGATAAGAGAGAATTTTTCTATTTAGCACTTCTGCAACTGTTGAAACCATGGCGTAGAGAAATAGAATTACTTGGAGATTTTGACTGCTATGAAGATTCTTTTAATGCATGTAAAGATAGCATTGAATGCACAATTTTCCCAACATATCTTCAAATGTTAAATGATGAGATTGAACAAGAAAACACTATTGCAGCTGAAATAGACAGTTCTCAAGATAGTCAAAGTTCTGGTCCACTGAGTCAAGATCCACTGGGACAACCAATAATCAAAAATGAAGCAGTAATAGCCTTGAATGAGGTAGAAATTGCAATGCAACAAGCACAACAGGATAATATTACGTTGGAAAACTTAGAAGAACAACTAAATATTGAACAAAAAGAAATATATCTACATGTGACACAACAGATACAACATAGTTTGTTGCATGAAAAAAAAGAATGCCAATGTTCATCATTTAAACCTATTCTTAATTACATCAGTGGTCAAGCTGGAACAGGTAAAAGTTTTTAATTAAAGTTTTGACCAGTTATCTACAGAAAACTACAGATTCACATTTATCTTGTGTTGTAACAGCTCCAACTGGATTAGCAGCACACAATATTAAAGGGATTACTTTACATAGATTACTTATGCTACCAGTTGAACATGATAATTCATTGGAATATCAGAAGCTGTCAGGAGAAGCTTGTTATGAAGTGTCAAGAGTACTGAAGAAAATTAAACTTTTAATCATTGATGAGGTGAGCATGGTCTCAAACTTAATGCTTGCCTTTGTAAACTTGAGAATGTAACAGGTTTTGAAAACAGAGTATAATGTTCTGTTTGGAAGAAAACATTTAATTGTATTTGGAGATCTACTACAACTAACTCCTTTAAAAGGATAACCAGTTTTTAAAACACTTGTGCATGAAGACAGTAGGAAATCTTTGGGAAGTATTGGAAATGTGAACATTTGGTTAAATTTTGAATACAAAGAACTTATAAAGAATATGCGACAAGCAAATGATGAAGATTATGGAAATATTCTTAAGGATATAAGAATTGGTTTCTTGACGAAACATGGTAAACAAGCTTTAGAAAGTCATCTACTAAGGAACTTGTTTACAACTGAAAACACAGCGGCTGAAGTAATGTACAAGAAGATTGGAGAAAAGAAGTCTATAGTTTGTCTAATGCCTATACTGCAAGAGTGTTCTACATTCAATCAAGAGCTTCTGATACTGGAAAAACAAGAAATAGTTCAAATTCAAGCTCTTGATAAAATTGAACACCAGGGAGTGACTATTCTTCTTACAGAGAAACTACAGACTATATTGCACTCTTTGGAAAGGTCTGTATCTAAAACTGCAGGATTAGAAAAACTTTAGATGTATGTATAAACTGTCGGGAAATTTTACGGTGTAAATTGAATGTAGAAGAAGGTTTAGTAAATGGAGCAATGGGAAAAGTAGTTGATTTCATTAAATTTCAGAACAGAGATGGAATAGAATTTATGAAAATAAAATTTGATCAGATAGACAGATTGGGCATTGTGTTGTATGTCTTTTGCTTGTAAAAGACTTGTATGTTCGCAGAAAACAGTTTCCTCTGTCTTTAGCATATTCACTAACTATTCATAAATCTCAAGGTTTAAGTATAGACAGTGCTTTGGTACATATTGGAAGTACAGTGTTCAAAGAGGGAATGGCATATGTTGCATTATCTCGAGTAAGAACATTGTCTGGTTTGTATTTGATTGATTTCGATGACAAAAAGTTTAGTGCTTATGTAAATTGTGTAACAGAGTATCATCATTTAAGAAGACTTTATACACCGGATTTAGGTGAATATCCGATATATGAGAAACGTGTAGTGTGTCCAAAATGGACATATGTCAAATATTCAAGTGAGGTTGAGAAAAATAAAAAAATTGAAGAGAAAGTTAGTGTAAAGAAACAGAAAATGGAAACTGTTGATGACATTGTAGGATACCAGTTGGAAAATAGTTCAGGTATCAACTGTTATGCTAATGTGATTCTCAATGTTGTGTTTTATCTACAAGATCTTCATCACAAAATCATGGGAAATCATGGAAAAAGATTTTGTTCTTTACTACGTCATGTATTTCAACAGTTGGTGACTGACAGAAGTAAAATCCATACTTCTTCTGGTGTTCGGCATCTTTTGGATATATGTACTGGTTCTTTGACCTTTACTCTTAATATACAACAAGATGCACAAGAATTTCTAATGCTTATGCTTGGAGTATTAGAAGATGAAGGAATACAGATTGAATATTTATTTGGACTTAGTTACAGATGGGATCATAAATGTGAACAGTGTTCATTTACTTCCAGCACTGAAATAGACACAGAACGATTCATACACTTAACGATACCAGACTGCAAATCAGTACCTTTTAAAAAATTTGTAAAAGCGGCGAATCATGATATGAAATGTTCGCATTGTAAATCAGAGATGTTGTCTACATTACATTTAGAAAGATATGGAAAATAGCTCATTTTAATGCTACAACGTTGTAAAGGAAATGGAAGAAAACTGGAAAGCAAAATTAAAAATTTAGTTGCAAGTCAAATATCTATTTCTGGAAGAACTTTTAAAACAGTGGTTATTATTTTCCATGCTGGACCTACTACAACATCTGGACACTATACTGTGTATTTAAAGTGTAATAAAGGATGGACACATTGCAATGATGCCCACTTGGAATTTAAACCCACATTGCCTTACGAATTACCCCATTCATATTTGATATTTTTAAAGCCAGAGTTTTTAATACATAATTCGGCCTATTGGGAAGATGTGAACACAAATTAACAAATTCATATTGGATATTTTGGAACCCAAAGTTTTGACTACATCATTCGGCCTATTGGGAGGATATGAACAGAAAGTAGAGAGCACTGGAAACAATTACTAATTATAATTAGTGTTTGGGGTAATATTTGTGCTGATTGATATTGCATTTGGAAAGGAAATAGTTTATATATTTGTTCTGTATATTGTACCAGATGTGAATGAGAATGCACGTTTCGGAAATGTCCTTGTGATAAATATTAGACGTACTGTACAATAGGGATGTGATAAAGAAACTGTAGATTTAGGAACACACATAGCTACAGATATTGAAAATAATGCTCTATGCTGATTTGTTTTTTTTGTACAATATACTTGATTGTTTTTTTCCCCGCTGTTCCACGATGATACTACGTTGAAATCACTGTGTATAGTGAAGTTAAGTGGAATCTGAGAACAGTAAAAAAAGGGAAACTGAAAATGTTCCCCAAAAAAAAAAAAATGAATGTGTCCTCATGTAACGCAACTGATGCTATGTAAAGCGCTCTGATACCCGATACCTTCGGGTCAAGTTCGCGCTATATAAAACTCTGTAAAAAAAAAAAAAAATCTAAAATTATGTTGTCCTATTAAAAATGTAATAGTATAATTTATGTAATACATTACATTATATAACAGTTTTCTTTTTCTTCTTCATAGTAGGTAGTGCTGAACTTTGAAAATAGTTGTAATCCTGAATAGCACAATACTACTCTAAAATAGTTCAACGAAGTCATGTCTCTAAATTACCTAAAAAGGTAAGAATACATAACATAATATGTATGATAACGTGAAACAATCTTTGAAGTTCATATATATGTTATTTATTTGTAATAAAAATTATTTTTGATCCTTTATAATTTTTGGAAAGTTTGGTCGTGTTGCTGATGTCATCAGTTAGGTAGTTATTCTTTTACACAAACAATACCTATGCTCTCATGTAATTTCTGTAGCACAACTTTAGGATTAAAAGGATAACTCAGGCATTATCGTTGTATTTTTCCTTTTACACAGGCACAACCTATGCACTCATGGTATCACCCAGACAGTACCCCTGCGCTTATGCAATCACCATTAGAGTACATATGTAGTTATCCAATGAACCACGAACTAGTCTTGCACTCAACCATTCACTCAGACACTACCCATGGAGTAATCCATTCACTCAGGCTGTTGTAGGGATTGAGCCTAAGGTGACAACTAAGGGTACAAATATGAGACCATAGTAGGTAGGTATTGAGTCATCCTGTTACCTGAGTGCCCATAAGCCCCAAACCAACATTGCTATATTGTGTCATATGCTCTTCTTATCCCTTACAGAGAAACAAGTGATTAGAGAAGCAGCAATACAACACTCCTATATATCGCAGGAATTGCGGTAACAAGACACACACTTTCACTGTCACTGTTGAACTTGTAAGATCTCACACAGACATGAAACATTTTTCAATATTTATTTTATGTAGCGTGGTGTAACATGCAGTATATGTGCACAACAAGAATAAAAGTGTATGATAGAAATATAATTAGTCTAGCAGGTAGTCCATATCTGATAAATGTGATAATAAAAAGATAATGGAGAATAGAGTATACTGCGTAACCTCTCTCTACCTTGCTAAAAAAAAAGTATTATTATATAATAGAGCATCTCTGAGCTTTGTTTGCAGGCTACATAACTTTGAATATAGACGGAAAATTTAAATTATAGGTTGTGTTTCACTGTTCTCCCTCAAAACAATTCTGCCCAAGTGTGTGTGCCACCAATTCGTATATCCCATTTGTATCACAGTATGGCTGCTCAACAACAACTTCATTGTTTTT
Source organism: Calotriton arnoldi (assembly GCA_963921515.1). NCBI lineage: Eukaryota > Metazoa > Chordata > Amphibia > Caudata > Salamandridae > Calotriton > Calotriton arnoldi. The sequence continues at coordinate 191,305 of CAWUFW010015414.1, read as the reverse complement.
GTTTATACAGGTGCTAGGGCCTGACCAGAACAAAATATCTAGGGATATTGTTTATGGACTTTGCCCAGAATGTTGAATTTAAAGTTCCGAAAAATGCTCAAAAGAAACACAGCAGACAGTTCTCATGTGAAAAGTACGAATGAGGTATTTTGCTAAAATACCAATGAGGTATGTTGCTAAAATAAAGTTTTGTGTTATTGTGCGCAAAAGCGGGATAATGGCTGCAGGGCTCATGGAAACTTAGTGAAGTTGATAATGTCTCCAACAGCCAGGTCACACCCCTCTCGTTGGCCAACTCTGTAGCACCCAGGGAAAGAGAACGCAAACATAAGCTGAGCCAAACTGAATCTATAAATGCGAAATTGTAGAAAAAGTCAATATTTGAAAGTTCTCAAGGAACGAAAAATGAAATTAGAAAAAGTAAAAAAACAGTGTTCTTGAAGTGTAGAAATAACAGGCCATCAAATAGGGTTCCCATGCGCACTTATGGAGATCCATCGAAATGCAAGAACTCACAAGCACCGTAAAATGAAATCAGCTCCAAAAGGTCATCCGCACCTATCCAAGCAAAGAGGGTCGCCATCCAATTGAGCAAGCTGAAAGAACAGACATGTTCATCATAATCTTGTGCAATCAGCAGCATGTTGGGGCAACCTGCGTGATATTCGATGATACTCCACTGCAAGAGGCGCTGTGCATGAGCGCACGTATTGCAGCTCCCTCTTATTGCTTGATTAAACGCATCCTTCAAGCGTGTGTCTCCAGAACAGTCGTGGTCGTGAGCCAGCAATGGACTCACCAACAGTTCATAATCCAGGTCAGCTCGGGAAGTAGTGGAAAGGCAGACATCCAGCTCGCGTTCAAAGGGGCAGCGGAGACAGTAGAACACAGGTTGCACACAGGTGAAATAGACATAGCGGAAGTTCAGCCTATAGCTGATGCCAAGAGTCGCCAATGGCAGGCATCCAAAAAGTTGCATCATTCATTCACGGTAGAGATGCAATTGGCCTGGATGGGGCTGAGGCACAAGTCGGGCAGCCATTTCGTCGTAGGAGCTGAAGAACGAGCACTGTGCAAAGCAGCAAGAAGAGAAGGGAAACCCGCCAAGTGCGCTTCCAAAATTAGAATTAATAAAATCTGGTATTACTGTAAAAATAGTCTGAAAAGAGATAACAAGTCCGAAGTCGACTAGTTTAAAAAAAAGTTGTAGGCCTTCGGTTTGAGAGTGATTAAATATTTGGTGTATTAATTCTGCAAAATGTAGTGGGAGATCGGTTTTGAGCAGCGACTCAATGTCACTTGGTGGTTTAGCCACCTGCTATTTGAAGGTCTCACAAGCTCATTTGAGAGCCACTTCTTGTTGAAACAATAGCGCTTTGAGTCAGCGTACGTTATTAAAATCTGTTTTCAAAGTGGGAATGAAAGGCCATAGGAAACTATCTACAATCCCATGTGGGGGAGGAGAAAAGACATTGGAGCAACATGTAACACGTTGTGAAATAGTTGGTATACATGAGACGGCTGCTAGTAAGCCACAGCAGTTGTGGTTATTTAGGATAAGATAACTGCTGTTCGAAAGCACAATGAGTGTGGGAATAACAGGAGACACTGGAGTTTGTTTAAAAAAACAGTACAAATTACGGTCGGAAACGTTAAAATCTCAGTGTACTTTAATTTATTTACAAACTAAAGAATGTTCTATGGAACAATGACAGTGGTTCTCTGTTAGGAAAACCTATTTATCTTTATGCTGACAGCGAAATGCAAAAGCAACAATTCAAAATCATGAATAAAACTACTTGCAAGGGACTTCAATGTACCAACAGGGTAATGTTTCATGTAATGAAGGACTCACTAGCTATACACACATCCAATCAATCAGCCATTAGGAACGCAATCATGCAATCATCAAAGTTGTACTCTTGCACTCAATTATTTACTCAGGCCAGGGTCTGAGTCAGGGGTACACGCGGGTGGACGGCGTTCACCCTTTTTTTCCACAGGGTAAACGCTGTCCAACCCGCCAAGAATTTGGGCCCCACTGAATAATCTGCTGAACTTTCAGCAGCTCCTGCACGTTGTCTGCTTTCTTTCTGCAACAAGCAACAATGTGCAGGCTGGGACTGGGCTTTCTTATTTAAAACTCCTGCTGGGCCCATAACAAAGGTTGAATTTGAGGGGTAATCAGGCCTGATTTTGTTCGAGTCTCTTCACTGGGAGCAGCCAGAAGCCTCACACCTGATGCAAATGAAGCCGAGTGGAAACAAAGGCTCACACTTTGTTAGCACTTCACACATATTTAAGAGAGGCAGCTTTTCACTTTGTTCAGTCCCTGTTTAGGAGATATGCATGCACTGTAAGAATATCAGATGTGTTGGTGTTTCCCAGTATTTACAACAAAACAAATTGCATTTATATAGAGCTTACTTCTCCTGAGGAGGCGTTGAAATAATTTAAGTAGCACTATTTTTTCTTGTCTAGCCCTACTCATTCCAATACAGGGTGTCAGAGCGCTTTACATCAACATGCGCATATTACATGTACAATAAATTATATGTTGGTAAATGAATGTACAGGATGTGTTACATAAAACTGGGGGATTTCAAGGTGTAGAAGTCACATATCATCTTCTATAGCTCACTGTGCTATTATCCTCGCAATGCGCTCAAACGTACACATAATAGACCTGCTAGACATATATGTGAGGGCTTTAGATCTGATGTCACTTCTTGTGAAGCCACTTCCTATAAAGTCCGTTGCTTGTGATGCCACTTTCTATGATGTCAATTCCTGTGATGCCATGGGTGATGTCATGTGCTGTGATGTTGTGTGCCGTGATGTCATGCGCCGTAATGTTGCGTGCCGATGTTCTGCACCGTGATGTTGTGCGGCGTGATGTCACTTGCACTTGCATACTGTGTAACTAGGTTAGTCCCCCCACTTTCTTTTTTAGGAATTGTGCACAAACGTAGACAGTAGCCATGCACTGATCGGTTCCCTCAGGTTCCCTCAGGTACTACCTATCCACTGATACAATGACCCATGAATGACTCTTGAAGTCATCGTTTTACTGAGGCTGTACCCATGCACTGTTCTAAGCAGGTAGATATTATTTTTGCACTCATAGATTCACTTAGGCAGTAGCTATGCACTCATAGAGTAAAGTAGGCATCACTTATAGACTTATGTAGTCATGCAATTAGCCAGGCACAATTCTTGCAGTCAAGCATTGAGTCAGGCACTAAGTATGCACTCATGAATTCCCTGAAGTAGAATCTATGCACTTATCCATTCACTAAGGTACTACGGAAGCATTTATGCAATTATGCAGGCAATACGCCAGCACTCATAGAAACTGTCAGGCAGTACTGTTGCACTCATTCATTCACTCGAGGAGTATGAATGTATTTATGCAATTCACTAGACAGTTCTCTTATACTCATAGAATGCCTTACACATTAGAAATGCACTCATGCAATCATTCAATAGTACCCCCAACTTTTATACTATTAAAAAAATTATGGAAAGTTTAATTTATCACAAAATAGTTAAAAGAATACCTTAAACATTTTTTTCAAAATGTTCTGTTCCATTTGAAAATTCTGTAATGTAATATCACACTGTACAAAATTGCAAACAAGAAAACAATGTTAATTGAATGAAATAAGAATATAAATGTTAGCTCAGCTGTGTTATATGTGTTTTGTAAAACTGATTATAAGTATTTGAAAACTTTTTTATAAAATTAAAAAATGATAATACTAAAAAGAAAAAAATTTAAAACATCTTTTAATAAAAAACATTTTCCAAAGGAACAGTGGAAAATGAAACATAAAGCAATAGGGTTGACAAACGTTACAGTTAGGAATTAGTAGTTAAAAACCTTAGAAATTCAGTGAAAAAACCACAGGTTTCAGGGACGTTATAGTTAGGAATTAGCATTTAAAAAACTTTTGAAATTCAGTGAAAAAACCACAGGTTTAAGGGACGTTATAGTTAGTTGGACATTTCACTCGTAGAAAACCAGAGAAATTCGGATGTTATAGTTAGTTGAGCTAACTATAACTCACGCCCCCGCAATGCACTGCTGATGACGTCATATATTACATCACTCATGACATGGTCAGTGACATCACTGATGACATCTCAAATGACATCACTGATGACCTGTGTTTTTTTTCAGTGAATATATATATATATACATATACCTACTGCGGTCGCCAGTAGGTAGTTATAGTTAGGACCTAGTTTCCATAGGAAAAGCGTTTTTTGATTTGGCAATATCTTTGGCGCCGTTTGACGAATCTTTGCGAAATTTTCCAAAAAAAAGGTTCACTCAGGTCAGCTCCAGTCTTGAACGTTTCGGGGTGATTCGTCAAGCGGGGGCCGAGAAAAAAGGGGGGTCCCAAAACGCGTTTTCCCCATGTTAAATTCTATAGGAACTTTAGACACGACTACAGCCCGAACTGCTGAACGGAATTACACCAAATTTGGCAAAAAGGTAGGTCTTGGTCCAGAAAGCGACCTTTTTTTTAAATAGTGTAAATGTGTTGGCATCCATCTTGTGACTCTGTAACTGAGTCACAAGAAAAGAGAAAAACAAAGATAAAAAACAAGAAAAGGGGGCAGGGTAGAAACACCCTGACTCCCTAGGCCTGCTGAGGAGGTCCCACAAGGAACCCTAGGGCCAAAAAAAGCATTTTCTTTTTTTTTAAATGGATGAAGTTGCACTGGGTGTGCAAATACGGCAGAGAAACTAATAAAAAAATGAAGTGCGGGCTTCCGCGCTTTGTTTTCTATAAGCCCCCGGGTGGGCCAGGTCCCGGGGGCAATTAGTAAATATGTAGCGGGGCCCCGGGGCCCCCGCAACCCCGGGGACTGCCATCTCCCCAGGGCTATGCTAATTATATGCGGGTGCACTTAGCCCCCCCGCAGCCCCGGGGACCGCCACCTCCCAGGGCCGGCTCCTGCAATGTCCCAGGGTGCCCACCCCCAGGACAATGCCGTTTGCTATGGCAGGGCGGGAGCACGGCTCCCGCCCTACCATAGCAAACACTGCTTCACTTCATGGAAGCGAGAGCAGAAGATCTGCTCTCGCTTCCATGAAGTGAAGCAGATTGCTTTTGGACAAGGGGAGCTGCATGTCAGCAGCTCCCCTTGTCCAAAAGCAATGCCGGCTCCTGCAGGAGGCGGGGAGCTGGAAGGGACCGTGGGGGCATTGGGACTCCCCCCACAGTCCCCAACGCTGAGGCCAGGCCCCGGGGGATGGGGTCCCCGGGGTCTTTATTGGCCTGAGGAGGAGAGCACACAGTCCCCCTCTTTGAAAAGAAAAAAACAAAGTAGTGGCAGCCCCCGGGGGATGGGGTCCCCGTGGCCTTTAATGGCCTGAGGAGGGGGGCCAAGCGGTCCTCCTCATAATTTTTTTAGAATAACTGGTGGCAGGCCCCCGAGGATGGGGTCCCGGGGGCGAATATGGAATAATTGTAGAGAAGCAGTATTTTTTTATTTCGAGTTTGGAGTCGTGACCCCAACGCGGCTCTCAGCGCGGCCTCCCCGTGTAATCGCGATGGGTTCGTGACTCCAAGCAAATTAAAAAAAAAAAGTATATTTGTTTTTGAAATAGTAAGATTATATGTTGGGTTATAGGGTGGCTCTAAAAAGAGCTCTTGTTTTTATTTTGACTTTGTTGTAGCTACATGTAAGTGCGGATGCACAGCTTAAGGTTGTTGAGGAAGATTCTGTTCCCTTGATCTGTGAAGTGCACTCCATCACTTCTGTAGATGTCGTTCATATCAAAACGTAGTTTGTTATTGTAGATGGGCCCCATTCTATGATCTCTGAGGTATGCAGAATCAGCTTTATTAACATTTTTCCTAGCTTTCTCAAACTGTGGACAGAATTGATTTGACCAGTTCCATTTATGTCTTTGGCATATGTTAGAGTATACAAAGACAGTTTGAGGCAAAAGCAACATCAACTGTGCAAAGGTGTCCTTCATTAGCATTTCCAGACCTACCCCAGTCAATCTGCCTAGGTCATTGCCACCACAGTGCACAATCATGAGGTCAGGGGGTTGGAGATGAAAAAAGGTTTTAACCAAAGGCAACAATTGGTGCCACTTTAATCCTCTCTGTGCAATCCATTTAATATCCACATTTTGCAAAGCTAGGTCTTTGTCAATACCTCTGCATTCAGCATACCTTTTGCACCACTAAACTTAGCTGTGTTCAACCATCCACACTGTAAGCATCTTGAAGGGATGTCTGGAAGTAATGAAAAGATGTCTGTAGCTGAGGTAGTCAGTTGGTAGAATGAGAGGTATCTAAAATGGTGGACAAGATGCTGTTTTTTAAAAAGTAGAGAATTGATTGGCTGTTTAGGAACATTGTACACTCAAAAATAGGGTGCATGTTACTTTCTTTAAAAACGATGTTTCTTATTGGTTTGTTAAAAATGTTTGAAAGGTACAGTAGATAGGATAAGGCCATAATTTGCAAACGTCAATCACACCTGCTGTTTGTAATTGTAAGCATCTGTGCTGAACTTGAAGATATGGTGAACTTGTGACCTGTCAGTTCACTTCAATGTTCCATGACCTGTTGCTATGGAAACTGGCATTAGGCAGAAGGGGGGAAGGGTTGAATGTTATCTGTGGTTTTAAAATGTGGAATTGTAATTCATATATAAGTGATATATTATTAAAGTAAGATTTCCCAAGTCAGTACTAACTTTAGTAGTTGGTGTGGTACTTTTATTTGTAATATATTTTTGAACTCGTGTATGGATTCGCGGCTCCTTCGCGTCGGTGTACGGTGGAATCGCGACTCCAAAAAAATTCCAGAACCAGTTTGGGCACTTGTAGAAGTCAGTTGGTAAGGGTTAATATGTCTAACCAATAGAAATGTGTTTTACAATTTGAAATTATGTAGGAAGTAATGTGATTTGTTACTTACATTTATTTGTGTGGAGAAAGAGAGGGAAAGCTTGCCATTACTGGTTTTACCTTGTTGAGAGAGGTGCATTACATTGATTGTGTGCATAAGAAAATCTTTTATGAGTCTCTGATATTTCATATTCTACTAATCAATTTGGAAGGTGAGTTATATATTTCTAAGGTGTATTATGAATTAGCTTTATTTTTAAACTTTATAAATTATTGAAGAACTGTGATGTTTGAAATATATTATTAAATGTAGAGATGTGTATTGTAGCTTGTTTTATTGTAGTTAACCGCTTGACCGCGGCGCGGATTCCGCCACGGTGCTGGGCGTTCCCTTGAGTGGGCATGTCTGGGACAGCCCCCGGCTGTCCTCCGCACACGCCCACCGTGACGTCGGACGGCATGGAAAGGGTTAAATATTGTTTGAAATACATTTTGTATTGTAATATATGTATTTTGGAAGATGGATTGGTGATTATGGTAGTTTGTTTTAGTGTGTGCATATGTACATTTGTAGTATACCGCATAATTTTAGGTGTTGCTTTGAAATTGTAAGTGGAGTCTGTTAAGTTTTAAGGTGTACATGGACTTATGTCTCAAGTATATCTGTAGTTGTATATGTAAATTCATATGTCTTATACATTTGAAGGTGTATGATGTATAACAAAGAGGTGTTGTTGGTTTTTATGTGGTAGGCTCAAGACTGTGAGTAGTAGTAGAATGGTGAAGATGCAGCATAATAGTGTGGTTTAAAAGATGTTGAGATAAGGTATTAGTGACTACACTACTTTTTACAAATCTCTAGAGAGGTACAGTTGAAATATGCCACATAATTTTTGGTCTTTGCTTCAAATTCGAAGTTTGTTCTGTGAATTTTTGAGGTGTGCATAGTGTTGTGATACAGACATATGCATGTATGCTTTCAGGATGTTGCACTTTTACACTCACTCAGGCAGTACCACAGTGCTATTTCAATCTCTCAGGCAGTAACCATGCACTTATAAAATCACCCTGGCACTTTCTATGTACTCTTGAAATCCCCCAGATATTATCCCTCAACTTATGCAAATTACCTAGGCATTATGTATGTACTCCTTAATCCCCAGACGTTACCTTTGCACTCATGTAATCACCCAGGCATTACCTATGTACTCTGTAATCCCCCAGTTATTACTCCTACACTCATGCAATTACTAATGCATTAGCTATACAGTGGTTCAATCACCCAGGCACTATCTTTCCACTCCTTCAATTATTCTGTCAGGATCTATGTACTCCTCCAATCACTTAGCCAGTACCCATGCAGTTATAAAATTAGTCAGTTACTATCTATGCACTTATGCAATCAGCCACGCACTACCTTAGTACTCCTGCAATCACCGAGGTACTACCTTTGTTCTCATACAATCACCCAGGCATTACCCCTACATTCCTTCAATCGCCCAGCCAGTCTCTACTTGTATACGTATTTTCTTATATGTCATACATTTGAAAATGCATAATGTGTATCGAAAAGGTGTTGTTGCTTTTAATGTGGTAGGGACAAGACTGTAAGTAGTAGTAGAATGGTGAAGATGGAGCATAAAAGTGTTGTTTAAAAGATGTTGAGATAAGGTATTAGTGTCTACACTACTTTTTATAAGTCTCTAGAGAGGTACAGTTGAAATATGTCACATAATTTTTGGTGTATGTTTTAAATTCGAAGTTTGTATTGTGAATTTTTGAGGTGTGCATAGTGTTTTCCGTTACAGACATATCATGCATACTTTCAGGATGTTGCACTTTTTCACTCACTCAGGCACTACCATAGTATTACTCCAATCACTCAGGTAGGACCTATGCACTTATAAAATCACTCAAGCACTTCCTATCTACTCTTGTAATCCCCCAGATATTACCCCATAACTCATGCAAGCACCCAGGCATTAGGTATGTACTCCTTAATCCCCCAGTTATAACGCCTACACTCATGCAATCACCAATGCATTAGCTATACAGTCGTTCAATCACCCAGGCACTATCTTTCAACTCCTTCAATTATCCTGTCAGGATCTATGCACTCATCTAATCACTTAGCCAGTACCCATGCAGTTATAAAATCAGTTAGTTACTACCTATGCACTTATGCAATCACCCAGGCACTTCCCTAGTACTCCTCCAATCACCCAGGTACTTCGTTTGGTCTCATACAATCACCCAGGCATTACCCCTGCATTCCTTCAATCTCCCAGCCACTCTCTACTTGTATACGTATTTTCATATATGTCATACATTTGAAAATGTATACTGTGTATCAAAAAGGTGTTGTTGCTTTTTATGTGGTAGGGACAAGACTGTAAGTAGTAGTAGAATGGTGAAGATGGAGCATAAAAGTGTGGTTTAAAAGCTGTTGAGATAAGGTATTAGTGATTACTCTACTTTTTATAAGTCTCTAGAGAGGTGCAGTTGAAATATGCCACATAATTTTTGGTATTTGCTTCAAATTCAAAGTTTGTTTTGTGAATTTTTGAGATGTGCATAGTGTTGTGATACGCACATATGCATGCATGCTTTCAGGATGTTGCACTTTTTCACTCACTCAGGCACTACCACAGTACTACTCCAATCACTCAGGTAGTACCCATGCACTTATAAAATCACCCAAGCACTTCCTATGTACTCTTGTAATCCCCCAGATATTACCCCTCAACTCATGCAATCACCCAGACATTACCTCTGTACTTTTGTAATCATCTAGACATTACCTCTGCACTCATGCAATCACCAATGCATTAGGTATACACTAGTTCAATCATCCAAGGACTACCCTTGCACTCCTTTAATGACCGTGTTAGGATCTATGCACTCCTCCAATCACTTTGCCAGTACCCATGTAGTTATAAAATCACCTAGATATTTCCTTTACACTCTTCCAATCACTGAGGCACTACCACAATACTACTGTTATCACCTAGGCAGTAGTGACGTACTTATAAAAACACTGAGGCACTTTCTATGTACTCCTGGAGTTCTCCAGATATTACCCCTGAACTCATGCAATCACCCAGGAATTACCTATGTACTCCTCTAATCCCCTAGACATTACTTCTGCAATCATGCAATCATGAATGCATTAGCCATAGACTGGTTTAATCACCTAGGCAGTAACCTTGCACTCCTTCAATCACCTTGTAGGATCTATGCACTCCTCCAATCACTCAGCCAGTGCCCATGCACTTATAAAATCACCCAGGCACTACCTTTACACTTCTCCAATCACTGAGCCACTACCACAATACTACTCCAATCACTCAGGCAGTACCCATGCACTTGTAAAATCACTGAGGCACTTCCTATGTACTCTTGTAATCCCTCAATATTTACTCCTTAACTCATTGTAACACCAAGGCATTACCTATGTAGTCCTTAATCCCCCAGACATTACCCCTGCACTCATGGAATCACCAATGCATTAGCTTTACAGTGGTTCAATCACCTAGGCAGTACCCTACCACTGCTCCAATCAGCCTGCCAGGATCTATGCACTCTTGCAATCACTTAGCCAGTATCCATCCACTTATAAAATCAATCAGTTACTACCTATTCACTTATGCAATTACCCAGGCAGTACCCTAGTACTCCTCCAATCACCTAGGTACTATCATTGTTCTTATACAATCACAGAAGCAGTAGTCCTCCATTCCTTCAATCACCCAGCCACTACCCCTGAAGTTCTTCAATCACCCAGCCACTACCTATGAACTTATGAAATCACCCAGGCACTACTTTGGCACTCCTTGAATCACTCAGGCACTACAATAGTACTACTCCAATCAACAACGCAGTATCTTTACACTTATAAAATCATACAAAAACCAAGTTGCTCCTTCCGAGATGCTGGAACCCAAGAAGGGTGGTGTACACTCCGGCGGAGCGCGCCGGTCGTTACTATATCCAATTGAAAATCCCGTATAGTACACTCTCAGGAAGAAACAGACAGAGCACAAGCTAGGTATCCAAGATTTAATCCACACAACGCGTTTCGGCAAAAGCCTTGATCACGTGTGAAAAGTGCACAAAACCAGCCGTCACTGATAAAGTTTTTTTAGCCACGATCATCAACAAAATCAACAAAGGACAACATATGCTTAATTACCACCAGTTTACATGGCCGCCATCTTGGACTGGCAAACGAATGTCTATATAAATGCATTGCAACTTAAAAATAACAGGCAATATGATGCTTTGCCACATAATGCTCTATAACATACGTTGTTAATAATTAAATGGATGCCTCTTAACAAGATTGTTGAGATCGATATCGAATTAGATTGAATCTCTGTTTGCTACGCAACTGTATTTACAATATTGAAGCATCATGTATAATTACATAGTGCTACTGCGATCGTCAGAAACATAAAATATTTAGTGTGAAGTGGTGAGAAAAATGCAAAGTGCGCATTGCCTCTGATTGCATGCTTGAGCGTAAACTAAAGTGAAGAGCCAGATAAAGGAGAGAAAAGAGAGAAAGGACTTTGTTGGTATAGAATATACCAGACTGAAATCACATCCTCACTAAGCTCACATACAAAGTGTACTGTCTATATAAATACATTGCGACTTGGAAGTAACGGGCAATGTGATATTCTGCCACATGATGCTCTATACCATGATGTCATTAATAATTAAAAGGTTGCCACTTAACATGATATGTTAAGATCGGTATCAAAGTAGATTAAATGTCTATTTGTGGCACAAGTAAATTACAATATTGAAGCATCCTATTTGATGACATAGTGCCACTGCGAAAGAAAGTGTAAAGTGGTAAAGAAAATGCAAAGTGTACATTGCCTCTGAATTACATGCCTGAGCGTGAACTAAAGTGGAGAGCCAAGGAAACTGACTTTCCTGGTGTGAGATATACCAGGCTGATCCAAGCAACGTGATGCAGGAATCAATTGCCCACTGAGCTATTATACATAGTGTACTGTTGTGGGCTGCCGCTAGTAGAACAATGAATGTCCTGTTAAATACAAACATAGTGCTCATCCGAGCTGTGATCAGGCAAAGAGGCAAAAGGAAGTGGATGATCGTGCATGTAACAGTGACTGGCTGGTGCAAAGTGATTATACATAACAATGTGAACGGTGAGACGTCTGACTCTAGAGGAAAAGGGTAGGATGCCCGTGAAGATAATACCCTGTGAGAGGGCTCCTTCCTTTTCTCCTGCAAAAAAACATAAACAAAAATTAGAAGTTAAAACAATTGTAAATAAGCATTACAGTCCAACACCTAAGAATAAAATAGAAATTAAAAACATACAGTTAAGTATAATCTGCCGCACAGCATTGAAAGAGGAAGAACAGAAATATGCTAACAATCATAAAATTGGAAAAACTAGAAAAGCAGATGAATTATTTATGACCCTTCTCTCAAGTGAACAGAAAGTTCCTCATCGAGGTTCAATCCCCCGGGACTTTTAGTTTGAAAATCGATAATGTATCTAGATTCACGTTGCCTAAGGGCCAATACCCTGTCTCCACCCCTAGGATTCTTGGGGATGTGTTCAAGGATCAAATAACTCAATTCTGCAACATTGGAAAAATGTCTTTCCTGGCAATGGCGCGCCACAGGGTATTTCGGGTCGTTGTTGGTGACAGCCCTTAGGTGTTCAAGGACCCGTTTTTGGCTGTACAGGTCGTACTGCCAATGAACCAGAGTTTACAGGTACATTCAATAGCATAGACAACAAAACTGGTGCTGCATGTTAAAAACTGTGTGATTTTTGGGAGATCCCCCATATTCTAACACAGCTTTGAACAAGCTGTATTTGCACGCCTTGCAGTGGCCACAAGGATAGAATCCTATAAGACCATGTGTGATAGTTGTTGGATACAGGGTGATGTCATTTCTGACCACTAGATCGCGAATGTTTTTGTTCCGTCTGTATGTCACATTGGGTCTGTCTGTTATACTAGTGCCCAAAACATTATCGGACTTGAGGATATCCCAATTTTTGTGATAATGCGTTTCACTTTGTGTGCCTCAGAATTGTAGGTGAGAATAACACGTGTGTTTTCCCAGTCATCCTCCCCGATCTCACAGGGTTTTTCCTCTAGAGTGTGTTTTCTATCGACCACTTCTGCCCTATCTTTAGCTTTTTTAAGAACCCAGTTGGGATATCCCCGATTGTGGAATCTCTCTATGATGCGATCTCTCTCCTCCGTATATGCCTCAGTGTTGTTACAGTTTCTTTTCTTTCTTATAAAATCATCTAGGCAGTTCCTATGTATTCCTGCAATCCCCCAGAGATTACCCGTGCACTCATGCAATCACCAGGTATTAAGTATGTATTCCTCTAATCCCCTAGACATTACTTCTGCAATCATGCAATCATGAATGCATTAGCTATACACTGGTTTAATGAGCTAGGCAGTACCCTTGCACTCCTCCAATCACTTAGCCAGTGTTCATGCACTTATAAAATCACCCAGGCACTACCTTTACACTTCTCCAATCACTGGGCCACTACCACAATACTACTCCAATCACTCAGACAGTACCCATGCAGTTGTAAAATCACCCAGGCACTTTGTATGTACTCTTGTAATCCCACAATTTTTACTCCTTAACTCATTGTAACATCAAGGCATTACCTATGTAGTCCTTAATCCCCCAGACATTACCCCTGCACTCATGGAATCACCAATGCATTAGCTTTACAGTGGTTCAATCACCCAGGCAGTACCCTACCACTGCTCCAATCAGCCTGTCAGGATTTATGCACTCTTGCAATCACTTAGCCAGTATGCATCCACTTATAAAATCACTCAGTAGCTACCTATGCACGTATGCAATTACCCAGGCCCTACCCTAGTACTCCTCCAATCACCTAGGTACTATCCTTGTTCTTATACAATCACACAAGCAGTACTCCTCCATTCCTTCAATTACCCAGCCACTACCCCTGAAGTTCTTCAATCACCCAGCCACTACGTATGCACATATAAATCACCCAGGCACTACTTTTGCACTCCTTGAATCACTCAGGCACTACAATAGTACTACTTCAATCAACAATACAGTATCCATGCACTTATAAAATCATCTAGGCAGTTCCTATGTATTCCTGTAATCCCCCAGAGATTACCTGTGCACTCATGCAATCACCAGGCATTACGTATGTATTCCTCTAATCCCCTAGACATTACTTCTGCAATTATGCAATGATTAATGCATTAGCTATAGACTGGTTTAATGAGCTAGGCAGTACCCTTGCACTCCTCCAATTACTCTGTGAGGATCTATGCACTCCTCTAATCACTTAGCCAGTTTTCATGCACTTATAAAATCACCCAGGCACTACATTTACACTTCTCCAATCACTGAGCCACTACCACAATACTACTCCAATAACTCAGGCAGTACCCATGCAGTTGTAAAATCACCCAGGTACTTCGTATGTACTCTTGTAATCCCTCAATTTTTACTCCTCAACTCATTGTAACACCAAGGCATTACCTATGTAGTCCTTAATCCCCCAGATATTACCCCTGCACTCATGGAATCACCAATGAATTAGCTTTACAGTGGTTCAATCACCCACTGCTCCAATCAGCCTGTCAGGATCTATGCACTCTTGCAATCACTTAGCCAGTATGCATCCACTTATAAAATCACTCAGTAACTACCAATGCACTTAAGCAATTACCCAGGCACTACCCTAGTACTCCTCCAATCACCTAGGTACTATCCTTGTTATTATACAATCACAGAAGTGGTAGTCCTCCATTCCTTCAGTCACCCAGCCACTACCCCTGAAGTTCTTCAATCACCCAGCCACTACCTATGCACTTATCCTATGCACTTATAAAATCACCCAGGCACTACTTTTGCACTCCTTGAATCACTCAGGCACTACAATAGTACTGCTTCAATCAACAATGCAGTATCCATGCACTTATAAAATCATCTAGGCAGTTCCTATGTATTCCTGTAATCCCCCAGAGATTACCTGTGCACTCATGTAACCACCAGGTATTACGTATGTATTCCTCTAATCCCCTAAACATTACTTCTGCAATCATGCAATCATGAATGAATTAGGCATAGACTGGTTTAATTACCTAGGCAGTACCCTTGCACTCCTCCAATCACCCTGTGAGGATGTATGCACTCCTCCTATCACTTAGCCAGTGTACATGCACTTATAAATTCACCCAGGCTCTACCTTTACACTTCTTCAATCACTGAGCCACTACCACAATACTATTCCAATCACTGAGGCAGTACCCATGCACTTATAAAATCACCCAGGCACTTCCTATGTACTCTTGCAATTACATAGGCAGTATCCATACACTTATAAAATTACCTAGACAGTACCCATGCTCTTATATATTCTCTCACAGACTACCCTTGCACTCCTTTAATCATGCAGGCACTACCCATGTGCTTATGTAATCGGTGAGCTAGTAGTCATGCACTTTTTAAATTATCCAGGCACTATCTTTCCACTCCTCTAGTAACTCATGCACTACGTTAAATCACCCAGAGACTTCCTATCTACTCTTGCAATACCCTAGTTATTATACTTGCAGTGATGCAATCACCGAGGCATTATGTATGTACTTCTGTAATTCCCCAGATGTTTCCCGTATACTTATGCAGTCATCAACATATATTAACTAAACATAGCTTCAATCACTCAGGCACTACCCTTGCAGACTTTCAATCACACAGAGACTGTCCTTGCACTTATGTAATCACTCAGCCAGTACTCATGCACTTATAAAATCACCCAGGCACTATCTTTGCAGTCCTTCAATCAGTGAGGCACTACCACAGTACTCGTACCATCACTCAGATAGTACTCATGTACTTTTTAAATCAGCCAGGCACTTCCTGTGTACTCCTTAAATTCCTCAGATATTATCTCTGCAGTTATGCAATCAGTAATGCATTACATATATACTGGTTTAATCACTCAGGCACTACTATTGCACTCCTCCAATCACGCTGGCACTACCATTACAGTCATACAATCACAGAGACATTACCCATGCACTAATGCAATCACTTAGACATTACTCTTGCACTCCTCTAATCACTCACTTTTGTAGTGGTTCTTTACCATTGTAGTAATGCTGAGGGTATTGGGCCTATGCAAATATAAAGCGAAAATGTAAGACATATGTAAGCTGTAAGTGTCACTATATTGTGAAAATTATATATGGATGTGTCTGTAGCTTTTAAATTGAATGTATTTTTATATTTATACATGTGAATATTTGTGTATAATTATTTTAATAATATTAAATAGTTTTTAAAACTTTTCTTTTTCTCCAGATATTTTGCATAATTATTAAGACAGATTTAGCATGACAAAAAAGTGCAAAGGAAAAGACAAAAAAAAACTGTTGTATTTAAAGGAGAGAGAAAACAGAAATTAGATGAAGAACAACATGTGACATTAAAGAAAAAGTATTCTGGTAAGAGAACTAAAGAATTTGTGAAAACAGTTTTAAAGAATGTAACAAATTATCAAAATGAAGAAAAGAGAAAGAAAAGTACTACAACCAAACAGAAGAAAACGAAAAATGGACAAAAAGTGGAAAATCGGGTTATGGGAAAACAATCTATGTTGAAAGAAGGATGAACCAATTTTTTGACATTAGAAAGAGAACGTATAAAAGTAGAGTACTACAATATTTGTTGAAAGATTGCAGAAAATATAAAAAGAGATCAGCATTTTACAAAAAAACAACAGATTGAAAGTGTAGTTGAAAAGACTTTTGAATTGAAAAGAAAATTGTTTATATTAGTATTGAACAGAATGAAAACATTAAATAAAATAATGCACTTTATGAAGGAGAAAAGGAAAAGAAAAAGACTGGTTAATAGTAGGCCTGGGCGGTAAAATCCGCTCCGCTTGCGGAATTTGCGTATTTTTGGCAATTCCGCATTCCGCGGAGAACGCGGAATTACCGAAAACTCCGCGATTCGCAGCGTAGCGGAATTTTTTCTTGTTTGCGCTTTAAAAATACGTTTTTGCGCCCGCGGTAGCGACTTACCGGGATCCCTGCGTTCGCCGACGAGTTTTCCTATCCGTTCGCGTGCGCCATGAGATTTTGGTAGCCGGCCGTGCGATCCCGCGAGAGTGTTCGATCGCGAACACGTCATTCGCCGCGCCATCAGACACCGCAAGAGTGTGCGATCGCGAACACGTCATTCGGACGCGCCATCGGACATCCGGCGGAAGTTTGGTGAAGCTCGCAATGCCGAACACACAAAATTTGCAATCTGGAGAAGAAGAATATCTCGAGCAGCATAAAACCTGCTCTAAAATGATGATTTGGATGAAAAAAACTCCTCAGATTGACATTTGGCTGTACTTTTTTGTGCAAGGACTTTTTTTTTGGAGAGGAAGGAAGTGCTACAGAGTCTCCAACTTCCTGTTCCTGTCCAGCAGGCTCCTCCCAGTGCTTTGTCCATCTCCTGTTCATTTTTCATTTGGATTTTGTGCTGGAAGGATCACTCTTTGTGTCTGCTGCATCACATATCATTGGATTTGAGGACTTTTGGATTTGAGATTTTACAAGTAAGTTGGTGTTGTTGTTTGTTTGACTGGGGCATTGCAGTTGCTGCAACTACAATTTTGGTACTTTTCATCATTTACAAAAAAAAAAATTATTGTGGGTAGCCAGTAGGCCCAGAGCTAGTCATGGGTGCATGATGAAACAACTGTTCCTTTGGTGTGTGTTGAATTTATTTTAAACATCATTTAGGGCATGGATGGCATTGGATTGAATTGCAAAATGTGTATTTATGGGGTATTTCAGTTTTTGGGTGTGTGTTAAATAAATGCCTTTGTTGTGTGTGTGTGGTGTGTTGTGTACCTTGCACACCTTGTTTAGCCCTGTGAATTTTCGTTTTTGCATTTTATTGCATTAAAGCTGTGTTGTTTAGCATGCCTCCTTTGCCTGGCTATTATAGGCATGTTTCAGTTCATTGTTTTCCAGGCCTCCTGCTTGTTGCTTGTGACTGTGAGTGTCCATGTGGCTGGTGGCCATTTCTGGTGGTAGTTATAAGTGTGCTGCTTTTGCCATATAGGCCTGCATGTGTTTCTTTTGTTCCTTTTTGGCCTAGGCTTCTTGTTGTTGTGGGCCTGGCCATGTGGCTGGTGGCCATTTTGAAGCCATGCAGTGTGCTTTTACCATAGGCCTGCATTGTCTGTCTTCCCTTTGTTGTTGTTGTGGGCCTGGCCATGTGGCTGGTGGCCATTTTGAAGCCAGGCAATGTGCTTTTGCCATAGGCCTGCAAGCTTGTGGTCTAGTCTGCCAACCGGCCTTTCATCCAGTAGGCTCAGAGGTAGTCATGGGTGCATGAAACAACTGTTTCTGTGTGTTCTGTTGAATTTAAACATCATTTAGGGCAAGGATGGCATTGGATTGAAATGCAAAATGTGTTTTTTTGAGGTATTTCACTTTTTTGGTGTGTGTTAAATAAATGCCTTTGTTGCGTGTGTGTGTGTGTGTGTGTGTGTGGTGTGTTTGTTGTGTAACTTGCACACCTTGTTTAGCCCTGTGGATTTTCGTTTTTGCATTTTATTGCATTAAAGCTGTGTTCTTTAGCATGCCTCCTTTGCTTGGCTATTATAGGCCTGTTTCAATTCATTGTTTTCCATGCCTCGTGCTTGTTGCTTGTGATTGTGAGTGTCCATGTGGCTGGTGGCCATTTCTGGTGGTAGTTAATAAGTGTGCTGCTTTTGCCATATAGGCCTGCATGTGTTTCCTTTGTTCCTTTTTGGCCTAGGCTTCTTGTTGTTGTGGGCCTGGCCATGTGGCTGGTGGCCATTTTGAAGCCAGGCAGTGTGCTTTTGCCATAGGCCTGCATTGTCTGTCTTTCCTTTCTTGTTGTTGTGGGCTTGGCCATGTGGCTGGTGGCCATTTTGAAGCCAGGTAGTGTGCTTTTGCCATAGGCCTGCAAGCTTGTGGCCTAGTCTGCCAACAGGCCTTTCATCCAGTAGGCTCAGAGGTAGTCATGGGTGCATGAAACAACTGTTTCCTTGTGTTCTGTTGAATTTAAACATCATTTAGGGCATGGATGGCATTGGATTGAATTGCAAAATGTGTTTTTTTGGGGTATTTCACTTTTTTGGTGTGTGGTGAATAAATGCCTTTGTTGTGTGTGTGTGTGGTGTGTTTGTTGTGTAACTTACACACCTTGTTTAGCCCTGTGGATTTTCGTTTTTGCATTTTATTGCATTAAAGCTGTGTTGTTTAGCATGCCTCCTTTGCCTGGCTATAATAGGCCTGTTTCAGTTCATTGTTTTCCAGGCCTCCTGCTTGTTGCTTGTGACTGTGAGTGTCCATGTGGCTGGTGGCCATTTTGTGGTGGTAGTTTAGTAGTGTGCTGCTTTTGCCATATATGCCTGCATGTCTTTCCTATGTTCCTCTTGGCTTACTGCTTCCCTGAATGACGAGATGAGCAAATAATTTAATGCCAAACAGGTTCCACTTCCATTACATTTGTATTTTTGTTTTTGTTTTTCTTCTTTCCTATCCTCCCTGAGTGTACACAGTATACCATGAAAGCCCTTGTTGTCAAAGTCTCACAAATGGCTACACTGTTATGTTTTTATTTTTATAACTTAAACTGAGTTAATAAAATTTAATAATATAACACTAACAAGTGTGACCACCACACACTAAGTTATATATTATATTTATTTGTTTGTACTAGTAGTAATTGAACCACAACAACAAATGCAACATTTCACTGATGTTCTTCTCCTGGCTTCTTTGCTTTTAGGTGCACAAAAAGACAGAGGAGGAGGTGTCATCATCACCCGTTATACTGCCACACAGAAGTCCTGCTGTGCACCACGTCACGTCCACGTGTGACCACAGACATCTCTGCAACTTGTGCACCTGCGTCCTGCTGACATCAGAAGGAAGAAGATGGCCCCAAAGAAAGGTACCAGTACCTCCAGTACCAAGAAAGTTGCCAGTGAGAAGAAGGAACAGAAGAAGGAAGTGGCACTGCCACTTACCAAGACTGGTGTGCCGGCCAAGATGTTTTTTGGGAAACAAAAAATTACGCCTGCATCAGCGGTGTCCGGGGACCAAGCTGGGAGCAGCACCTCCGCATCAGCGGGCCCACCCCACCAACCTAGGCCCAAGCCTATGAGTGTCGCAGAGGTAGCCAGTCTACTAACGAGCAGTGATGTTGAAATGTCATTATCGCAAAGTAGTACCCAATCAACGCAGGCGGAAACTCAGCAGGTAAGTGGGCAACAGCAGCCGGAACAACAGCCGGAACAACAGCCAGAACAACAGCCGCAACAACAGCCGCAACAACAGCTGGAACAACAGCCGGAACAACAGCCTCAACAACAGCCACAACAACAGCCACAACAACAGCCGCAACAACAGCTGCAACAACAGCCACAACAACAGCCGCAACAACAGCCCACAATAGTAGTTGTTCCTCCTGAAGTAGGGGCAGTTCAGGAAATCGAGCTTCCTGCAGATGAAGAGGAGCAAGCCACTCTTTCAGAAGATCCATTGTCTTCCAGATCCCCAGCAAGCAAAAGGAGGGTTAGTCCATCAACTTCTTCTTCATGCCCTGCTTCTGATGATCTAGATGCCACTTGGAAGCCACCAACTCAGTCTGAGAGTGATACATGCCACAAGACAAGGCTAGGGAAAAGGAAGGTTCCAGAAAGCCTTAGAGTTATGGAGGTAGATGTAGAAGAGGGGGATGATGATGACGAGCCAGTCATCATGAACATCACTCCCGGCCCAGTGGAGATGGAGACCAACATTATTACCCTATCCCAAATCGTTGCGAGGGATGTAGCACGGATACCACCAAGACAGGTAACACCACCTCCAGCTTCCATATTTGCATTTGCTAAGGCCCGGCAGGGACCTACATCCAGCTCAACCACCACCTCAGTAGGTAGTGATACTGTAAGTGCACAGAGTCAAATTCCACGCCCACCCTCCAGTTCATCTGGCATTGAAAGTGGCACCTCCAGCAGCGCCAGAAAGTTCAGCTCACCAGTTTGGGACTTCTTTTCGGTTAGCAGTAAGGAGGAGAACGTTGCTATATGCTCAATTTGTCGACACACTGTTAGGCGGGGTAAGCTTGGTACAAACTAGGCCAAACAAGTCATCTCAAAAAACACCACAGGATCCAGTGGGAGGCTCACCTACTTCGCGTACAAAAAAGTAAAACTGCACCCTTTGCTGTTGGTGGGGATGAAGAAGTAGAAGAAGATATGATCGCGGTCCCCAGCAGTGTAGTGGTACCGCCCACATCCTCAGCAACATTTCAATGGCACCGTAGTAAGAAGAGTCAGACTCAGAGTCAGACTGAGACACCAAGGCAACAGAGTACTGCAATGATAAAAAGTGCGTCGTTGAGCCTAAATGGGTTCAAGAAGACAGCTGCACCGCAAAGGAAAATAATCCAGCCTACCATTGACAGCATGCTTAGGTCGGAGGGGAACTACGAACGCAACCACCGAACAGCACGTTTGTACAATGCGAAGCTGGCTAAAATGTTAGCGCTGGACCTTCTCCCTTTTTCTTTTGTGAAAGGGGTGGGTTTCCTTGAATTTGTGTCAGCCATCTGCCCTAAATGGAAGGTTCCCAGCCGGTCCTATTTCGCCAGAGTTGCTGTTCCAGCACTACATCCCGATGTGCTGGAATTGCTTGGACAAGCTTTGCAGCAGAGTGCTGTTCACAATATCCACCTGACAACAGACATGTGGACCAGTTGCCAAGCCACTGATTACATGTGCATCACTGCACACTGGATCTCTTTTGTGGGCGTTAGAGAAAAGATATCTGAAGCAGGTGCTGTTGACACTGCTGAGATTTTTCATGCTACTCGGAAACATGCAACTGTAGCCATGTTCGCCATTGAGAAATCTCATACTGCTGCCAACGATTTGGAAGAGTTTAACAGCAAGGTCTTTGAATGGCTGCGCCCAAGAGGGCTTAACATTGGTTTTGTTGCCACGGATAATGGCAGTAATGTACTTAAGGCCATGAAGGATGGTGCCTATTTCAGGGTCCCGTGTTTGGCGCACTGCATTAACATTATTGTTCAAGACTTTCTGACAAAAGAAGCCATAGTCAGCAACTTACTGACCACCTGCCGAAGAATATGCACACATTTCAGCCATTCTTTTAAAGCCCGGAAGCAGCTGAGGATCATTCAACGTGACTATAGAATGCCAGTCGACAGGGCATGGAAACCGCCTTGTTAGCAGTAGTTGAAGAAAGTAGAAAGATTCTGGACGCAGGAGGGGCATCTGTCATCATACTTCTCGATCTGAGCGCAGCATTTGATACGGTGAATCACCGTATTCTGATTCACCGTCTTGGGAAGTCGGGAGTCATCGACACTGCATTGAAGTGGCTGCGTTCTTTCCTGGAAGATAGATCCTTCCAGATATTTGAAGATGAGATGACCTCGAGATCAATGCCTCTGCGTTGTGGAGTACCTCAGGGATCCTCCCTGAGTCCGACTCTTTTAATGTGTATATGGCCCCTCTGGCGGATATTGTAGCCCCCTTTGGAATCCAAATGGTGACTTACGCCGATGACACTCAATTGGTCGTCACGCTTAATCAAGCCAAGCAGCTATCCCAAGACCTCCATTCATGTCTGGAGGAAGTCTCCAAGTGGATGGGAGCGTCCCACCTTAAACTCAATGGAAATAAAACAGAGATTATGATCCTGGGTAATCCTTCCAATGTTTCATTGAGTACCATGTGGCCAGCATGTATGGGACCAGTCCCAACGCCCAGGAGTGAGATAAAGAGCCTAGGTATCTGGCTAGACCAGAATTTGACTTTCAAGGTGCAAGCTAGGAAGACAGTGGCAACTTGCTATGGACTGCTTAGAATGGCCCGCAAAGTGCTTCCTCTTCTTCCTTTCCAAGCCAAAAAAATATTAGTCCAATCCTTGATATTGTCCAGAATAGACTATGGAAATGCACTCTACTTAGGGGCCCCTCTGGCAGTAATTATGAAACTGCAAACGATTCAAAACTGTGCGGCCACATTATTATTTGGAATATCAAATCGCCTCTCTGCGAAACCGGCCTTGCGGACCCTTCACTGGTTAGTGAAGGAAAGAATTAGCTTCAAGGCCCTTTGTATTGTCCACAAGTCTCTGCAAGGGAATGGGTCTTCCTTAATCTTGAAAATGTTTCGTCGCTACAAGGCCCCCAGGGAACTGCGCTCGGATGAGCTTCACTTGGTGGAGGTCCCAAGGATCAAGAGGGCGAGAAGTGGCGGTCGCCTCTTCTCACTTAATGCGGCCAAACTTTGGAACGCCCTACCACTTCATTTACGCAGGGAACCCAGCCACTTCTCTTTCCGAAGGCAACTAAAAACCTTGCTATTTCCCTGAATGTTCTGCTAATGGATTCTGGTTCTAGCCAAGCGCTGGGAGGCCCCCGGGTAGCCATGCGCTATATAAGTGCCTTTTCCATTCCATTCCATTCCATTCCAGTCAAAGCACTCATCCAGGAGGTGGCAACACGTTGGAACTCAACTTATTACATGCTTCACCGTCAGTGTGAGCAGTACAGACCAATCAATGAATATGTCATGCAAAGAGGGGATGCTACTGTGAAAGGCATGACCCTTCAGATGGACCAATGGTGCCTAGTTAAATGCCTGACAGAGATTCTTCTTCCTTTCGAGGTCTTCACACGTGAAGTCAGCAAGGAGGACTGTACTATGGGCCAAGCTATCCCATTGTTGCACATGCTAGAGCAACAGCTGAAGGAGGTGTCTGAAGCGTACATAGGTGTGGAGGAAAAAAATAAAGCATATGAGTTGGTGGAGAGCTTATCCCGTCGCTTAGCTGAAAATACAAGGGTGCAAACTAAGATTGTGTCAGAAAAACATTACATTTGTGCCACAATTCTGGATCCACGGTACAAATCGGCACTGAACAGTAAGACATTAATTCCTTTTTCAGAACTGGAGGTTGCCCGGTACAAACTTGGATAGCTGAGGCAGCCAGTGACTTTGAAAATGAACGGCTGGTAATTAAAGGCCCGCTACTCAAACCCACAACAAGTACTGCAGAAGGGCATCCGGCGTCAAGTTCCACTTCAGAGCCTGAGGGCAGTGCGTTTGGCTCAGAGCGGTCACCAACACTATCGACAACAGCAAGAACCGGATCATCAGCCCCAGTAAAATCGGCACAGGATTGGTATTTACAGCAAGGGCTTGCTAGGTCCAGTGCTGATGCAAAGACAAAAGAGGCCAAACAAAGTGTAGCACCCCTGAACATTGAGCGGATGGTCCAGGCCTATCTGGATGACCCAACAGAGGTCTACATTGATCAAAACCCATTGCGGTATTGGTATGGGAAAGGGGCCAATGGCCAGTGCTCAGCAGGCTGGCGATAAACTATCTGGCTTGCCCTGTCGCAAGTGTCTCTTTTGAACATGTTTTCAGTGCTGCTGGTGCCATTGTCTCAGTGAAAAGGACCAGTCTCTCGCCCAAAAACGTGTAGAGGTTAACCATGATCAAAATGAATCAGCACTTTATACCACCGAATTACACAATACATGAATCAATGCAGGAAGATGAGGACAGCGACTTAGGTGACGGAAGTAATGTGTTAGATGATTACCTACTTCTGGTTGAACCCCCAGAGTTTGAGGTCGAGCTATACTTCCCTGACAACTAGGCTTGACCTTCTTACTTTCTTACTTTCTTCCTTCCTTATTTACTTTTATTTGTGTGTGTCTGTCTTTCTGGTTCGAAACTTCGAATCACAACAAATCCATCACCACCGTCTTCTAGTCTTTTTATTGCCATATTGGAGTTGCAGCTGTCTGCATTTAACTGAAGTCCACTCCTCCGAGTCCTACTCCTCCATCCTCCTGACTCGCCCTAAATCCATTTCCCTCAAGCCAGAGGATGATTGGATGTAGAATAATAGAAGTAAAAAGAAAATGTTGCCTCGTTGAGTCCCTCCAAAAGAAGTGGAACATGATGACTACTATAGCTATCCTCCTTTCCGAGCCGAGAGACACTGCCCCTTAACTTAAGATGAGAAGGAACAGGTAATGGATGATGGCATGCATTGGACGCTGACTGAGTGATTGGTGTGTGTGCTGTTGTTGTTTGTTGTGCATGAAGTGAATTCATTGTGTACTATTATTTAATCTACACACTAAAAGTAACTCAAGTCAATGTTTCCCTTCTTGTTTTTTAATAACAAAATTGCATTTTGAATATGGAATATGGACTCACTCTGTACACTGCACACTGAGTTGGACAACACCATGATGATGACCACAGTGACATAATATCTTCGCAGTCACTCAGTAGGATCGGAGATGATTGATGGAATAAGTCAGGGCGTTTCATGAGTGGCATAAAAGGTAAACAAGTCAACAACAACCACAGCAGACCTACATGTCTGTGTAGTGGTGGAGTCGAGTGTAGTGGTATGACTGACAGCGGTGCATTGAGTTAGTCACTTAATTTGGAAAATGCTATGTTGCTGTATATGTGCTTTGTCTGCCTCTGTCAAAATGTAAGCTAAATGGAGGATCGGTCACGGGTGCCGTGGGCCTGCTCTGTCCTGTTGTTGTTGTAGGTTAATGCTGGAAACAGAGTAGACATGATGTATCCATACCGCCTCTGAAAGTGTTCTTGTTGCACTCCACCGTAATTTATGCATTTTTTTTCTCCTTGATTTTTCAACATCCCATTTGTTTTTCCATCTACAATTACAGGCCGGCCCTTACCCTGTGCTATACTGGGAAAAACAACTCACACTTACCTTACCAATCCGCATCCACCAGGCAGGCAGTGGCGCACCCAAGATTGATGGACGGAGCGTCCATGGAAGGGAGGACCAAGAGGAATGCCGAGATGCAACTTCCCAATTTGACCAGGATAACATACAGTAACAGTATCAACATTCATCATCTTTTAAATAATTTGATTCATTTTTTATCTTCAATCGTTACGACTGTGTGTTGTTGTTATTATGTTTGCTCTCTGCTTATAATTCATCCCTACAGCTATTTTTTTATTTTCTTTGCTATCTTTAAAAGTAAGCCCGGTACAACAGAACAGAAACTGTATGTAATTTGGGTCTCTCTGAGGGCAGACAGGCAAGGCAAATTGCATAATATACTGCTGCCCTGTACTGTCTAATTGTCTAGTAGTAGTTAGTAAGTACTACTTATCATTAACCATCAAGTTATCATCATCATGCATGCATTTCCTTTTTCTCCCTTAACAGATTTATGGATATGGTCGTCTGCCAAGATTGTTTTTTGTTGTTTGTCCATGCGTAGTGTTTTTCTTTGTCAAACCTTTCCCCAAACCCCCCTTCCCAACCATTCATCAAACCCTAACCCTCTCCCCCCGGGCTGTGTGATTTATATTGAGGTGTGACTAAATTAATTGCACACCAATAATTGATCACACGCTTGCTGGGGCGGATGTGGTGAAAGCAACACTAATTCAATTTCAAGGCAGGGAAAGGATCTTCTTCTGCTTGCCCACCCATGCTCAGTATATTTGCAAGTCAATTTTTTTTCCAAAGGAGCCTAATCCATCATAATTAATTTCCGGCATCGATTGGATTCATCAACATCCTCCTACACAGCACTAAAGGTTACGCTTGTGGCGAGTGACTCGACACAACCACAGTTTGTAACTTGTTGTACTAGGCTATCCCCGCCACCATTATGTTTTATTTACTTCGTTCTACTACTCCTCCCAGAGTCTCTCTCAGGCGACTGACTGTCTCATTTTCTTTTTTTGCAAATGCTACTGCCAGTGTCTACTACTACCACCACAACCATGGCATCTCCATTCTCTTGGGAAACCAAACCATCATCGCCATGCAGCCATCGCTGTGCCTAACTTAAACATCAATCACAGGTAAGATAGGAAATTTGGGGGAGGTATAATAATGGACTAGGAGGAGAGACTGACAGTACTAGTAGGACAAGTCACTCAGTGAGGGGTACTGCATCTATCTGTTTGTGTGTTACAAAATCGGCAGATTATTTAAATCAAACACTGGCTGCAGCAGCAAGGAAACCATGTGACGTAAAACAGTAACCCCCCCCACAAAACATTAACAACGTATGCTATGTTTAAGTATAAATATAATTTAATACCCTAACAAAAATAAACTATGTAAAAAATCCCACAACACCCGACCCACCCTCTCCCTAACCCCAACCAATGCCCAAAATGAGAAAGTCCAACCAATGTCCAAAATGTCCATAATAATAAACCCCAACGCCCAATTCCCACCCACCAAAAAGAGGATTAAAAAAGGGGCAATCCAACAGGGTCTTGAAGTTATCAGCGGGCTCTTCTGATCTCCTTCTCCAGGACCTTGATCTTCTTCTTAAGCTCCTCTAACTGCTCCTCTAGACGTGCATTTTGGAGGAGCATGCGGCGCGCATATGCCCTGCAGTTGCATCCACAGGGGGAGGCAGTAGTGCTGGATGTTGAAGTGCGGCGGCGGGTGGCTGCCTGACCGTGGCGCCATACCACTGGAGGGGCCTGGCTGGGGCCCGGGGCATTGGAGGAGGCTGCAGCTGCTGCTGCCTCCTCCTCCTCCTCCGCCAGAACCACTAGCCGCCGGTATTCTTGGCAGATGGCCTCCAGCTTCCGGCGCCGGGTCATGGCTGCCAACTCCTTCCTGGTTGGTTTTGCTTGGGAAGGAGGAGCTATATCAAGAAAGAAAAAAAGTCTATTGTAACCAATACTCTTAGCAAAACAGTAACACATAATTAATTCAACACATAGTGGCACAGTAGCACTAACAAGCACAGTACATAACATTTGTGGTATGTATCTATCCTCCCACTTCCTCGGCCTCTAACATTTGTGGGAGTTTCAGGCATTATACTAGCACTATGGACTCGAGTACACAGTACACCAGTCTTCTTCTTCTCTCTTGTTTAGCGAAATTACGTAACCTTGTTGTAGCCGGCATGCCAGCTCAGTAAGCTTGCGCCCAAGACGAACATACTCGAGTCATGACGCAGACTCACGTTAGTTTTATTTACTACTGTCTGCAGGTGGGGAAGCTCGTATTTTTCTATTATGGGTGGCACTGGCCATACTCTGTTACATCAAGGGCAACTGCTCAATTTCACTTTCACCCTACCCTGACTACTACAAAAAGGCAGATGATATCTGATCCAATGATCATTGCTTATATATGGGACGACATGAGGTACTTTGTTTTGATTGTGTAACCAGCCGATAGGCCACCCATGGCAGGATGGCTGACACAGTCAAAAATAAATTAACATAGGTAGGGAGTGGTCCTCGGAGTCGGAGGAAGGCGCTTGATAACTACATACATACACAATATATATGCTGTGCTTGCAAACTACTGTGAGTCAAGGGAGTATTCTGAAAATACAACTCATATTCTCCTTGGCTTTGCTACTCTGGCACGGTTTATTTTACATTCTCTTCAAACAAAGACTCTTCATCCAGTGACAGTCTCCACCTATGCTATCTATGATGAATACCATCCAGGCATCCATCCATCCATTCATAGTAAACGTCTATCATTCTTCTTAATCTCTCAACAAACCTTAGTTTGTTTCACCAACAACAAACATTTATTCTTTTTTTTTAAACCACCACCCATGCGTCCTTCCTTTCTTGCTTGCCTTGGCTTTGAGTTTGACCCAAACACCACTGAGGATTCTTGCTATCCACCCATACAGTTTCACCCACCCAGGAAGGCATCTTTTCTTTCACCTTGTGCCCATCCTTCAACCACCCATGCATCTGATTCCTATCAGCCACCTATGCATGCATCCCACGTATCCTTCTCTGCCAGTCCTAAATAAATATTACATCTCGCCCGTCCTTCCTCCTTCCACCCTTCTTTCCCTTTTCGTTCAACACATCCATCAAGGTCATCTGATCTGTCTTTTAGTCTTCTCCATAAAACTTTCACAGCTGAGTTGAAGTCAGATAGAAGAGGCCATTGGTTACTCAACTCCCGCTGCTAATGCTATTGCTAATGCTAAGTAAAGGGTGTCTTCTTCAACCGTTGTTCACAACAACTTCTTACTTACTAAGTCTCAACAGTACAGTGTACACCCTTGCAGCGAGTGTAATGTCAATAAGCAAGGAATATAACTTACCACTGCCTCCACTGCTGCTGGCTCACCCCCTGCAGCTCCTGCAGCTGCCGCATCTCCTGCTCCCTCCGAAATGGCCACGTCGCCATAGCCGCTGGCCCCGGCACTGGTGGTCGGTAGTACGCCTAGAAAAAACATTACACATTTTTTAGATGCCATATACACCTCGCCCTATTTATTCTTTTTCACTAGCAAGATTGAAAAAAGTTAATACATACATATACAACATACATCACTAGTACAAATCGGGTACTAGAATAGAGTAGACACTAGTAGTGTTATATGGTCCCTAGGGTCATTCTAGTCTTTGCTAAGTTAGCCTGAGCCATGCAACCATTTTAGCTTTGTGTCTTTTATTTTTGCGCACATTACCTCGCTGCTTGCTGTGTAAGACGCCTTTGAGCCCCCATGAGCTCATACTGCTACTGTCTGAGCGCTGCGTACAAGGTCGAAAAACAAGCCACTTTGTTAAGGAGTTCTGGTCAGTCCGTATTGATTAGCCATAACATGCTACACTTTTTGCCACGACTGAGAAATGCTTGCATTATACTAACGTGGACCATTTTTCTCATAACAGGCGTAAGATTCCCTTCTACGAACCAGAGCTTTCCGGAGCTTATGATGTAACCAGTACTTCTAGGTTCTGAAGTGAGGGGTCCCCCAGAATTCGCTCAGAGATCTTCATTTATAATTTTATATAAACTATATTCCTACCAAGGGGAGGGTGGTTCTTCCACCACTGTTCAGTTATCATGATTTCCCTTTTGTCTTCTATTGACTTGTAGTTGTAACAATGTTTATTGTTTTAATCTTATGCATTTTGCTGTTGGTGCTGGCTTGTATACTGCATTATAGAACAACGTACAGAGCTTGTTAGTTGAAAATAAACCTTTTGAACTTACATAGACTCTGTGGTATTTGGTGTAGACTTACACGAGTGAGTGAGCGAAAGGGTGTGCATTGCTTCCGCGACTCTGAGAGGTCGGGAGTGTTATGCTCTGGGTTGTCTAATCATTGGGTATCTTCGGGGGGTTCGGGGAGCTAATGACACACTATAGCTAGTCGGTCAGGGGATTGTGGGTTCTGAGGTGTGACGAAGGTCCAACTTCCCATCACCAATGTCCTTTTTTCTTGTGCATAGTTCTGTATGTGCAGAATCCCTACAACAGTAGTAGTATGTCCTATCCTATCAAAAATAGTACAATATCTGGTTAAGCATTTTGTTGGTGGGAATTGTCGAAAAGCCTCAAGATTAAGAAGACTAGAAGAGGACAACCCAAAGGACTGGACCCAGTGGCTAGAGCTATTGGTGAATCTGAGTTTTATTTAAAACCTTTTAAATAAAGAGTGGCCAACTGGGCAAGCTTAGCTACAGAAAGACTAATAGTAGTAGTACAGAGAGTCATAGCAGAGGCAGCAGGGATAACAAGAATTTAGAAACAGATAGTCTAGATCGAAGAAGATTTTGTAAAAAATTTAATTTGGTAACCGTTCGGAAAAAATAAGGTGCAGTAAAAGTTAGGGAAGTATAATTATTAATATTAACAACAGGAAAACTTACTGGGGCCAGCAGCAGAGCATTCGGTAGAGGAGCGGTCCTGGCCATCAGCTGCTCCCGCCGACTCCGACCAATCAATCAATCAATCACAAGATTTGTAAAGCGCACTACTTACCCGCGAGGGTCTCAAGGCGCTGAGGGACAGGAACGGGGTGTTGCCGCTACTGGTCGAATAGCCAGGTCTTGAGTCGTCTCCTGAAGGTCAGCAGGTCTTGGGTCTGTCGTAGGTTGAGGGGAAGGGTGTTCCAGATCTTGGCGGCGCGGTGAGAGAAGGATCTGCCTCCGGTGGTGGTTCTCCGGATGCGCGGGACGGTGGCCAGGGAGAGGTCGGCGGAGCGGAGCTGACGGTTGGGAACGTAGAAGGAGAGTCGACTGTTGAGGTAGGCTGGGCCGGTTTTGTGGAGTGCCTTGTGTGCGAGTTTGAAGGAGATTCTCTTGACGACGGGGAGCCAGTGCAGGTTTTTCAGGTGGGGGTGATGTGGCTGTGGCGTGGAATGTCGAGGATCAGGCGTGCAGAGGCGTTTTGGATTCTTTGCAGTCGTTTGATGAGCTTGGTCGGGGCTCCTGCGTACAGGGCGTTTCCGTAGTCGAGTCTGCTGCTGACGAGGGCCTGGGTGACTGTTCTTCTCGTGTCTGTCGGGATCCACCTGTAGATCTTGCGGAGCATGCGGAGGGTGTTGAAGCAGGAGGAGGAGACTGCGTTGACTTGCTTGGTCATGGTGAGCGTTGAGTCGAGGATGACTCCCAGGTTGCGTGCGTGGTCGGTTGGTGTCGGGGGTGCCCCTAGTGACGAGGGCCACCAGGAGTCGTCCCAGGCTGATGGGTTGGAGCAGAGGATGAGGATCTCCGTCTTGTCTGTGTTCAGCTTAAGTCGGCTGCACTTCATCCAGTCGGCAACGGCTTTCATTCCTTCGTGGAGGTTAGATTTGATGGTGAGGGGGTCCTTGGTGAGGGAGAGGATCAGTTGAGTGTCGTCGGCGTAGGAGATTATGTTGAGGTCGTGCTGTCGGGCGATGCGTGTGAGTGGAGCCATGTAGATGTTGAACAGTGTCGGGCTGAGGGAAGATCCCTGGGGTACGCCGCAGATGATCTCGGAGGCTTCGGATCGGAATGGGGGGAGGCGGACGCTCTGGGTTCTGCCGGAAAGGAAGGAGGTGGTCCAATCCAGGGCCTTGTCTCGTATCCCTGCGTCGTGGAGGCGTGTGCGTAGTGTGTGGCGGCAGACAGTGTTGAAGGCGGCGGAGAGGTCCAGGAGGATGAGGGCCGCCGTCTCACCGTTGTCCAGCAGGATCCTGATGTCGTCTGTGGTGGCGATGAGGGCGGTCTCGGTGCTGTGGTTGCTGCAGAATCCTGACTGGGAGGGGTCCAGGATGCTGTTATCTTTGAGGTAGCGGGTGAGCTGTCTGTTGACGATCTTCTCGATGACCTTAGCTGGGAATAGAAGCAGGGAGATGGGCCAGAAGTTCTTGAGGTCGCTCGGGTCCGCCTTGGGTTTTTTGAGTAGGGCGTTGATCTCGGCGTGTTTTCAGCTCTCTGGGAAGGTCGCGGTCTCGAAGGAGAGGTTGATGACGTTGCGCAGGTGGGGTGCGATGGAGCTGCCGGCTTTGTTGAAGATGTGGTGTGGAAAAGGGTCTGACGGGGAGCTGGAGTGGATTGTGCCCATGGTCTTGATTGTGTCCTCGGTGTTCCCGTTGACCCATGCTGTCAGGGGGTCGGGGTCGATTGGGTGCGGTGGGTCTGATGTGTCGATGCCTGTTGGGGTCGTCCGGGAGTCGAAGCTGTCGTGGATGTTGGTGATCTTGCGGTGGAAGAAGGTGGCGAGGGAATCACACAGGGCTTGCGACGGCGGGATGTCGTTGGCATTGAAGCTGGGGTTGAAGAGTTCCTTCACGATGCTGAAGAGCTCCTTGCTGTTGTGTGCGTTGTTGTCGAGGCGGTCTTTGAAGGAGGTCCTCTTGGCGGACCTGATGAGGTGATGGTGGTTGCGGATGGCGTCTTTGTGGGCTCCGCGGCTGTCCGGCGTCTTCTCGCTGTGCCATTTGTTCTCCAGTTTCCGGCAGGTGCGCTTGGATGCTAGGAGTTCCGGAGTGAACCAGCTGGCTCTCTTGCTGGTGTCTTTGTAGGTTGGTTTTTTCAGCGGGGCTAGGGTGTTGGCGCTGTTGTCCATCCATCGTCTGAGATTGCGGGCGGCGGCGTCGGGGTTGGAGGGGTCGGTGGGTGGGCTGAGTGCGAGGTTTGTCTGGAGTTGGTCTTCGGTGACTTTGCTCCAGCATCTGCGGGGGATCTGTAGGGTGCGGTGGTGTGTGGCGGGTTTCCGGAAGGTGAAGTGGATGCAGTGGTGGTCGGTCCAGGTGAGTTCGGAGGTGTGGCTGAAGGAGACATGGGAGCTTGAGGAGAAGATGGCATCGAGAGTGTGTCCGGCGATGTGGGTCGGCGTCGTGACGAGCTGTTTCAGTCCGAGGTTGGCGAGGTTGTCGATCAGGGTGGAGGAGTTGCTGTCGTTGTTGTTCTCCAGGTGAAAGTTCAGGTCTCCGAGGAGGATGTAGTTGGTGGAGGTCAGGGCGTGCGTGCTGATGAAGTCGGCGATGGAGTCGCTGAACTGGAGTCGGGGTCCGGGGGGTCTGTAGATGAGGGTGCCTCTTACGGTGGTGTTGGGATCCGTGTGGATCTGGAAGTGCATGTGTTCGGCGGTGCTGAGAGTGTCGTCAGTGCTGTTCGAGACTAAGCCTGGGCGTAGTTCACGAAGTAGCGCTACGCGATGCTACGCAAAGTGCAGTTCGCACTACGCGAGCTACGCGTAGCACTACGCGAACTGCGTAGTGCGCTGTTCGCAATGATTGCACAGTGCCGGATGCTTGTCCGCACTGTGCAATCATTGAAAACGGCATCTTGCACAGTGCGAGCTGTCTTTACTGCCGCTCGAGTAGATTTTTACTCGAGCGGCAGCTTTCTCAACGCGGACTGGTAGTTTCTCATCGCGAGCGGTCGCGAGCATACGCGACCACTCGCAATGAGAAACCTGTCATCCCCGCGTTGAGAATCTCGCCGGGAGGTTTATTTTCCACGCTCGCGATCGGCAACTTGATGTTGCTGATCGCGAACGAGGAAAAAGTCTCGCCGGGATGTAATTTTGCTTGCTCGCGGTCGCCAACTTGACGTTGAGGACCGCGAGCAAGCAAAAAATGACCGCTGCACTACGCTACGCGTGTTTGCACTGTGCTACGTGCAATTCGCGTTGTGCGAAGTAGCGCAAACTTCGCAAACTACGCGAGCGTAGCGTAGTGCTTTGCCCAGGGTTATTCGAGACCCTGATGGTGTCTTTGTGGACGATGGCGATTCCTCCTCCGATTCCGTTGGTGCGGTCTCTGTGGGTGATCTTGTAGCCGTCGGGGATGGCTATGGCGATGTCAGGTGCGGAGGATTCGTTCATCCAGGTCTCTGTCAGGAAGGCGACGTCCGGTGATGAGGTGTCGAGTAGGTCCCAGAGCTCGACGGCGTGTTTGCGTGCTGAGCAGGTGTTTAGTAGGATGCACCGGAGATGGTTGAGGTCCTTCTTGGCGGGAGTCTCGGGCTCTCCGAGGCAGGTGAAGCTGCAGTTCCGGCAGGTGAAGGGACCATGGGTGCGTTTCGGGGCGGCCTTGAAGCAGGTGGAGGCCCGTCCTGGGTTGAGAGCGATGAGGGTGCTGGCGTCGTATTGGAGGTGGTCTTCGTGGCGGATGCGGGGGCCAGAGGTTCTGACGCTGGGCGCGGTCCAGGCGCGGACGGGCGCAGACGGGCTTGCCTTAGGCACGCCTTCGGCGCGCCAGCGGCGCGCCCGCTGCGCGCGTCCACTGCGCGGCTGCACAGCGGCCGCCATATATGGGGAGGTGGGAGGGAGGAGCAGCTGGGAGGCAGGAGGCAGGGGCAGCGAGTGGTCAGCGAGGGGGGCGGGGCCGCAGGGGACACAGCACCGGGAAACGGGAGGGCGAAGGGGTACAGAAATCAAAAGGGGCACAGGGGGGCACAGAACGAAAAACAGTGCACAGCAGTGGGGGCACAGAATGGAAGGGCAAAAACTGTGGAAAAGCAGTGGGGGCACAGAACGAAAACAGTCACAGCAGTGGGGGCACAGAACGGAAGGGCAAAAACAGTGGAAAAACAGTGGGGGCACAGAACGAAAACAGTCATAGCAGTGGGGGCACAGAACGGAAGGGCAAAAACAGTGGAAAAACAGTGGGGGCACAGAACGAAAACAGTCACAGCAGTGGGGGCACAGAACGGAAGGCCAAAACAGTGGAAAAACAGTGGGGGCGCAAATATCGAGGGGAAAGACAGTAACAGTGATGCTCACAACGACAGGAACCTACCTACGGCCTACCACTGGCCACCAGGGATGAGGCGCAGGTGGTAGCCTGCGGGTGGAGGAGGGCCTCAGATCAGCAGCAGCAGGGAGCTGGACGCACAGGTGGCGCTGTGCGGATGGGGGGGCGACCTACCCAGAGGACAAGGGTCGCTCACCTCACCACGCAGCGGCCGCCATATATGGGGAGTTGGGAGGGAGGAGCAGCTGGGAGGCGGGAGGCAGGGGCAGTGAGTGGTCAGCGAGGGGGGCGGGGCAGCACGGGACACAGCGGCAAGAAACGGGAGGGCGAAGGGGTACAGAAAACAAAAGGGGCACAGGGGGGCACAGAACGAAAAACAATGCACAGCAGTGGGGGCAAAGAACGGAAGGGCAAAAACAGTAGAAAAGCAGTGGGGGCACTGAACAAAAACAGTCACAGCAGTGGGGGCACAGAACGGAAGGGCAAAAACAGTGGAAAAACAGTGGGGGCACAGAACGAAAACAGTCACAGCAGTGGGGGCACAGAACGGAAGGGCAAAAACAGTGGAAAAACAGTGGGGGCACAGAACGAAAACAGTCACAGCAGTGGGGGCACAGAACGGAAGGGCAAAACAGTGGAAAAACAGTGGGGGCGCAAATATCGAGGGGAAAGACAGTAACAGTGACGCTCACAACGACAGGAACCTACCTACGGCCTACCACTGGCCACCAGGGATGAGGCGCAGGTGGTAGCCTGCGGGTGGAGGAGGGCCTCAGATCAGCAGCAGCAGGGAGCTGGACGCACAGGTGGCGCTGTGCGGATGGGGGGGCAACCTACCCAGAGGACAAGGGTCGCTCACCTCACCACGCAGCGGCCGCCATATATGGGGAGTTGGGAGGGAGGAGCAGCTGGGAGGCAGGAGGCAGGGGCAGCGAGTGGTCAGCGAGGGGGGCGGGGCTGCAGGGGACACAGCGGCGGGAAACGGGAGGGCGAAGGGGTACAGAAATCAAAAGGGGCACAGGGGGGCACAGAACGAAAAACAGTGCACAGCAGTGGGGGCACAGAACGGAAGGGCAAAAACAGTAGAAAAGCAGTGGGGGCACAGAACGAAAACAGTCACAGCAGTGGGGGCACAGAACGGAAGGGCAAAAACAGTGGAAAAACAGAGGGGCACAGAACGAAAAACAGTCACAGCAGTGGGGGCACTGAACGGAAGGGCAAAAACAGTGGAAAAACAGTGCGGGCACAGAACGAAAACAGTCACAGCAGTGGGGGCACAGAACGGAAGGGCAAAACAGTGGAAAAACAGTAGGGGCGCAAATATCGAGGGGAAAGACAGTAACAGTGACGCTCACAACGACAGGAACCTACCTACGGCCTACCACTGGCCACCAGGGATGAGGCGCAGGTGATAGCCTGCGGGTTGAGGAGGGCCTCAGATCAGCAGCAGCAGGGAGCTGGACGCACAGGTGGCGCTGTGCGGATGGGGGGCGACCTACCCAGAGGTCAACGGTTGCTCACCTCACCGCGCAGCGGCCGCCATATATGGGGAGGTGGGAGTGAGGAGCAGCTGGGAGGCGGGAGGCAGGGGCAGCGAGTGGTCAGCGAGGGGGTCGGGGCCGCAGGGGACACAGCGGCGGGAAACGGGAGGGCGAAGGGGTACAGAAATCAAAAGGGGCACAGGGGGGCACAGAACAAAAAACAGTGCACAGCAGTGGGGGCACAGAATGGAAGGGCAAAAACAGTGGAAAAGCAGTGGGGGCACAGAACGAAAACAGTCACAGCAGTGGGGGCACAGAACGGAAGGGCAAAACTGTGGAAAAACAGTGGGGGCACAGAACGAAAACAGTCACAGCAGTGGGGGCACAGAACGGAAGGGCAAAAACAGTGGAAAAACAGTGGGGGCGCAAATATCGAGGGGAAAGACAGTAACAGTGATGCTCACAACGACAGGAACCTACCTACGGCCTACCACTGGCCACCAGGGATGAGGCACAGGTGGCAGCCTGCGGGTGGAGGAGGGCCTCAGATCAGCAGCAGCAGGGAGCTGGATGCACAGGTGGCGCTGTGCGGATGGGGGGGCGACCTACCCAGAGGTCAAGGGACGACCCCGTCTTCTTGCCCCTGGGTGCTGATCATGAAAGATGTAAGAAAGAAAGAGACAAACATGGATGATTGGTGTGAAACAAATAACATATTTTTAAAAACGCTCAAAAAAACATTTATGGAAGCAACAATTGCAATAAAATTGACCTATCTAATCTGGTCGACTAGTATTGCTGGATTCGCGGACCGTCTAGTTATTATTTATGAACACTTATCCTGTGTTCCATTCTGATTCCAGAATACTAACTAAGCCTAAGTACCACCTAACCTAGCCCACCTATTCCAGACGGGCCAATTGTTCACTAAGTCTGCATTTCCATTTATTTTAGTCCTCAAAAATGCATAGATGGAGGACACATGCATAAACTTTTGCATACACCAAATTGTTGGTTGGTTGCTGCTGATGTTCTGCTAGTGATAAGCCTATTACCACTCACTAAACAAACTACAAAAGGTTCTACTAAGGACTGGGGTAAGCAGCACTCAGCAGCACGTGACGTGACAGAGGATGCGTCACGCAGACCACTAAAAAAATTACCAACTAATACTGGTAAGTAACTAAACCTATCAATCCACCACTATCTCTTCTTAGTGGCAGGAGGACAAAGGAAGGACTAGAGTCTCTCTAGCATTACCTAACTTAAGTTCTCTAAAGTAAACTCTTACATAATCAGGCCAAGCGAGCGCAAAGTTGCAAACAAGTAAGATTAGTAGCGCCGAGCACCTGTGTCATAACATTCATAGAAGATTTTTAAACGTAATTTACCTGCAATGTAAGCAGCAGCATTCTTGCTGTTCGGAAAAAAAATATATTCGCAATATATAACACAGAGCAGAAGAACAAAAAGTAGTAATATTAAATAGCTACTCACCAAGCCCCGGGACCTCCACTCCTAGCAGGTCCAGCAGGTCCTGCTCCCGGTCCAGGATATCGGACCACTGGTGCGTCAGCTGGGTATCGGTGCACCGGACACCAGAGCAGCAAAACACTGCCCGGCGCACCTTTCCCCGCCGCCTACTGCTAGGGTTAAGGGGAAGTGGCGCTGCACAAAAAAAACAAGTGCGGCCACCTCCGCCTCGCTAAAGATGTCCCTAGCCTGCACCCCTTGTGGGCGCCGCCTTCTGCAGGGAAGGTGGTCGCGGCTGGGGCTACGAGTAGTAGCCTTGCCCTTGCCCTTGCCCTTGCTGCCCTTGCTCTCTCCCTTGGCCATGGTTATGGGACTCGGGGGG
The DNA here is from genome assembly GCA_963921515.1 of Calotriton arnoldi. Classification (NCBI taxonomy): domain Eukaryota; kingdom Metazoa; phylum Chordata; class Amphibia; order Caudata; family Salamandridae; genus Calotriton; species Calotriton arnoldi. The sequence goes on along the minus strand of CAWUFW010015414.1, from coordinate 153,000 downwards.
GGCGAAAAGAAAAGGGAGGAATTAGAAAAGTAAGTAAAAGAAATGAAAAAAGCAAGTTATAGAAAAAGAGTGAAAAAGTAGTAGAAAAAAGTCACAAAAAGTAGAAAAAAACTCAAAATATAGAATCAGGAAAATAGAGAGATAGATAATAAATAAAAAGATTTTAAAAAGTGTACAGAAACAAAGGATTGCAAAGATAGAGGGAGGATAGAAAAGCAGGCCCAGAACCATAGCAATAGAGTGAAAAACAAGATGGCCGCGCCCATTGCGACCGCATGGGCAGGTTCGCGCGATATTTCTCCCCCCGAGCACGCAAAAAGCGTTGTGAACACGTAATACGCGTTCCCGAACAGGAAATACTCATCGCGAACGGGCGGTAGCACGCAATACGCGACCCGGAACAGGAAATAGCATCGCGAACGGGCGGGACAAGTGAAAAACAAGATGGCCGCGCCCATTGGCGACTGCATGGGCAAGTTCGCAAGATATTTCCCTGTGAGCACGTAAACAGCGTTCCCGAACAGGAAAAACACATCGCGAACGGGCGCAACAAGCAATTCCGCGTGCTCGCGGAATTCCGTGTGCTCGCAGATATTTTTTACCATTTTGCGGAACTTTGCGGAACGCAACTACGCAAATTCCGCCCACCCCTAGTTAATAGAACTAACTTTTGCAAAATATTTTCTGGGGAATGGAAGCACACTTCTAGTACGGAACCTTTACTCAATGAAGAAAGCTATTTTAAAAAAAATACATTAGTTCACGCAGTTGATACCAGTGGTCGTTGCTTTAAAGTTAAAAACGGTTGTCCAATTGAAAAAGAAAAGATGGTGCCTAGAAATGTTGAAGAAGTAATAGCTGAAGAAGTTCAAGGGAGACGTACACAGGCTCCAGTGTTTAAGTGGGATTGTAGTAGTATTTGTAGTGTACGACAGGAATTTATTGATATATTACTAAATTTCTTACGAGATTATGGAAGAAAAAGTGTAAAACAGAAGATTAAGATGTTGCAAGCACTAGATCCTTGCAAAGTGAGAAAATATACTAACTTGCAAGGGTCATTCTCTGGCTTGTCTTTCTAGGAAAGTGTGTCAAAGTCGTTTTCATCATTTAAGAATGTTAGCAGTACATCATTCAGAAATGTGGAAGTTAGTAAAAAGATTATACTATGTAAAAAGTCCTGCATTATGTCTAATTGAAATTAACACAGCTCTTTTGCATGGTTCGGTGTTGGATGTAAAAAAAGTTTCAGATGATATACAGTTTCATTTCTTTGGTCCTCAAGAGGAGTGTAGAGAAAGTGAGAGTTTGATAAGTGTAGGTGTTGAAAAAGAGATGGAAATTACTACTACTGTGAAGTTTGAAAAAGAAATAACAAAGTTTTAAGATAGTTTCTGTTGAAAATCCAAACTATGTTTGTATTTGTTGTCTACGTACTTACTATAGAAGTCAAACTAGGAATGTAGATCTACAAACTAGGAATGTAGATCTATATTTAAAAACTGAAAAGGAAAACAATGATAAATGGAGGCAATTTGCTGCTTCTTTGTTTGTGGAAGGTCGTTTTGAGTTGGGTACTGATCAATGTATTTGTAAATATTGTTACAACAAATTAGAAAAAAACAAAATGCCAGCTAGAGCTATATCTAACAACCTAGAGTTGGTAGCTATACCTCCAGAACTGGTAGATTTAAATACACATGAGTCCATTCTTATTCAATCTGTGCACCCGTTTCAGGCTATAATTCGTATGGAGCCTAAAACAGGTAACCTGCCTCCAACAGATCTACAAAGAGGTTTAAAAGGAAGAGTTGTGTATTTACCTTTAGATTTTAAGAAAAATATTGAAACTGTTGGTGTAGAGAGAGAGGAAAGTAAACATGTAGTAATTCTAGTTAATGGTGTACCAACAAAGAGTCAGAACATTTGGCAAGAGTTAGTAGATGTTACGAAACTTGAAAAGGCTACATTATATCTTGTACAAAACAATATTTGCTATAAAACTGTAAATGTGGAAGAACAAGCAATATGTTTAGAAGATGAAACAGAAATTTCAAGTGGCCAAATAGAAAAAGTGGAGAACTCCAGGAGAGAAGAAATTTACGAACATTATAGTATACACCCACTACATTCAAAAGAAGTGATAGGAAATACTATTGAATTATTCCAAATGAAGAAAGCGAAGGGAGCTCTCATGAGTATATGGGAAAAAAGTTTGGAAGCTCGTTGTTTTCCACAGCTGTTCCCCACTGGAAAAGGTGGACGATAGGATGAACGACCAGTTCAGATTCCAGCTTCAGAATATCGTACATTAAGACTGTACTTAGAAGATCCAAGATTTCGACAGTGTATTCCATATTTATTTCATCTTCTGTTCGAAAGTGACTTGTCTGTACTTTCATACGCAGTGAACCATATATTAAAAACAGGAGTTCATCTTACACATGTTTCTGCAAAGGAATTCATGGACAAAGTTCAACAAAGAGACGATCATTTAGAATCTCAGTTAATTAATTTGATGGCGTGTCAACGTGGTACTAATGAGTATTGGTATCGTCGTCACGGAGAACTTAAATGTATGTTAAGGAACTTAGGAACCCCTACGTGGTTTGTTACGCTTAGCTGTGCTGAGTACACATGGGACGATTTACTTGATTTTCTATGACAAGCAAATTCAAATGTAAAAAACATTGAATTGAAGACAGCTGGAGAACTGTGTTCCTTGGATCCTGTAAATGTGTGCAGATATTTTAATCATAGGTTTGAAGCTATGATGTCTTTTATCTGCAATAAAAATAATCCACCTCTTGGAGAAGTTATTGATTTCTTTTGGAGAAAGGAATACCAAGCTAGAGGTGCAACTCATATTCATATGCTGTTATGGATGAAGAATGCACCAAAATTTGGAACTGATACTGATGAAAGTGTTTTGTCTTTCATTGAAAAATATGTTACCTGTGCCATTCCAAAAGAAGGAGGAGAAAACAACTTGAGACAGAAAGTTTTACGGTTTCAAAGTCATCAATGTGGGAAACATTGTCGATGGAAATACAAATCAAAGGGAAGATTTTATACAAAATGTCGTTTTGGATTCCCACGTCCAGTAATTTCAAAAGAAAGAGTCAACAGTTTCATGTCAGCAGTAAGGCATACTATAACTCGAAAATCTCCAAAGAATACTTACAACATAAAAAGAACTGAAGATTAAAAGTATATTAATGACTACAATCCAGTGATTTTGACAATGTGGAATGCTAACATGGATATTCAGTATGTTGCAGATAATTCGATTGCTGTTGCTCGCTATGTTACATCATATATAACCAAATCTGAAAAGACGGAGTTGAAAGAAATGTGGGAAGAAATTTCACAAGAGAAGACTCTTAGTAAGAAATTGTACAGCTTTAGATTGAAGATGCTTTCTCATCGAGAGATTGGATCCTACGAATGTTCGGATCGATTGACCTCTGCAAGTTTATATTCAAAGTCAAGAGGAATCATTTGGGTAAGTCTTGGTCTTGCTGCAACATGAAATCGAGTTTTGAAATCTGTACGAGAAATTGAATACTTAGCATTGAATGAACCAGAAAGTACAGATATTGTTAAAACAAATATGTTGGATACGTACTATCCTAAAAGGAGTCGACATCTGGAAAACATATGTCTCTAAGAAGTACTGCAACATTACAGATTTAAAAGAAATGTTACAGAAAATATAAATGAAGAAAAATATGCAGTAATTGGATGTGAAGGATGTTTGGTAAAACATGCCAAAGGAAATCTTATTAACCACAGGAAACTCAGTTGCGAAACTCCAGATAAGAGGGAATTTTTCTATTTAGCACTTCTGCAACTTTTCAAGTCTTGACGTAGTGAAGCAGAATTACTTGGAGAGTTCGACTGCTATGAAGATTCTTTTAATGCATGTAACGATAATGTTCAAGGCACAATTTTCCCTACTTATCTACATATGTTAAATGAAGAGATTGAACAAGAAACTACTATTGCAGCTTAAATAGCTGGAGACAGTTCTCAAGAAAGTCAGAGTTTTGCTCCACTAAGTCAAGATCTTCTAGGACAACCAATTCTTGAAAATGAAGCAGCAATATCCATGAATGAAGTAGAAATGGCAATGCAACAAGCACAACAGGATATTATTGAGTTGAGAAACTTGGAAGAACAACTAAATATTGAACAGAAACAAATATATCAGCAAGTGACAGAACAGATACAGCATGGTTTACTGCATGAAAAAAAAGAATGCCAATGCACATCATTTAAACCTATTCGAATGTATATCAGTGGTCATGCTGGTACAGGAAAAAGTTTCTTAACTAAAGTTTTAACCAGTTATCTACAGAAAACAACTGAATCACATTTATCTTGTGTTGTAACCACTCCAACTGGGTTAGCAGCACACAACATTAAAGGGATTACATTACATCGATTACTCATGCTACCAGTTGAACATGAAAATAAGTTGGAATACCACAAGCTATCTGGAGAAGCTTGTTATGAAGTCTCAAGAGTACTGCAGAAAATGAAACTTCTTATCATTGATGAGGTGAGCATGGTCTCAAACGTAATGCTTGCCTTTGTACATTTAAGAATGCAACAGATTTTAAAAACAGATTATGATGTTTTATTTGGAGGAAAACATGTAATTGCATATGGCGATCTACTACAACTAACTCCTGTGAAAGGACAACCAGTTTTTAAAACACTTGTCCATGAAGACACTAGGAAATCTTTGGGAAGTATTAGAAATGTAAACATTTGGTCTCATTTTGAATATTAAGAATATGCGACAAGCAAGTGATGAACATTATGGAAACATCCTTCAAGATATAAGAATTGGTGTTTTGACAAAACATGGTAAAGAAGCTTTACAAAGTCGGCTACTAACAAACTTGTTTCCAAATGAAACATAGCACCTGACATAATATACAAAAAAATTGGAGAAAACAACTCTGTAGTTTGCCTACTGCCAACACTGCAAGAGTGTTCTACATTTAATGAAGAACCTTTAAAGCTGGAAAAACAACAAATAATGAAAATGGAAGCCATTGATAAAATAGAACACGAAGGAGTTACAATTATTCTCTCAGAAAAATTATAATCAAAATTTGATTCTTTGGAAAAGTCTACATCTAAGACTTCTGGTTTTGAAAAGACTTTATATGTATGTGAAAACTGTCGGGTAATTTTACGGCGTAATTTGGATGTAGAAAAAGGTTTAGTAAATGGAGCAATGGGAAAAGTTGTTGATTTTGTTAATTATAAGAACAGAGATGGAATTGAATTTTTGAAGATTAAATTTGATCAGATTGACGAGGTAAAACAGATTGCACGTTGTGCTGTTCGTTTTTTGCTTGTAAAAGACTTGTATGTTCGTAGAAAACAGTTTCCTCTTTCTTTAGCATATGCAGTGACCATTCATAAATCTCAAGGTTTAAGAGTTGACAATGCTTTGGTAAATATTGGAAGTACAGTGTTTAAAGAGGGCATGGCATGTGTTGCATTATCTCGAGTAACAACATTATCTGGTTTGTATTTGATTGATTTTGATGAGAAAAAAGTTAGTGCTGATGCAAATTATGTGAAAGAGTATAATCGGTTAAGAAGACTGTATACTCCTAACTTAGGTGAATCTCCCATATATGAAAAACATATATACTATGTCCAAAATGGAAATATGACAAACATTCTAGTGAGATTGAAAAAAAGAAAACAATTCAAGAGAAGCATGAAGCTGCCAAGAAAATGAAAATGGACTCTGTTGATGATATTGTAGGATACCAGTTAGAAAATAGTTCAGGTATCAACTGCTATGCTAATGTAATTATAAATGTTGTCTTTTATCTAGAAGATCTTTATCATCAAGTTATGGAAAATCGAGAAAAAAGATTCTGTTCTTTATTACATCATCTTTTTCAAAAGTTGGTAAGTGATAGAACTAAAATCCATACTGCTTCTGGCATTCGGCATCTTTTGGATATATGTACTGGTTCTTCGTAATTTACACTTAATATACAACAAGATGCACAAGAGTTTCTTATGTTTATGCTTGCAGTATTGGAAGAAGAAGGGATTGAAATTGAAAATTTGTTTGGACTAAGTTACAGATGGGATCATAAATGTGAAGAGTGTTCATTTTCTTCTACCACTGAAATAGACACTGAACGATTCATATATTTGACAATACCTGATTGCAAATCATTGTCTTTTAACAAATTAATAAAAACAGCTAATCAAGATATGAAATGTTCTCGTTGTAAATCAGAAATGTTGTCAACATTGTCTATAGAAAGATTTGGACAATATGTCATTTCAATGCTACAACGTTGTAGAGCAGATGGAAGAAAATTGAAAACCAAAATAATTTTTTTTGTGGCAAGTCAAATATCAATTTCATGAAGAACTTTTAAAGCAGTGGCTATTATTTTCCATGATGGACCTAGTACAACATCTGGACACTATACTGTGTATTTAAAGTGCAATAAAGGATGGACACGTTGTAATGATGCCCATTTGGAATTCAAACATCGGTTGCCTTACGAATTACCAAATTCATATCTAAGATTTTTGATGCCAAAGTTTTGAAAACATCATTCGGCGTATTGGGAAGATGTGAACACGAATTAATGAGTTTATTTTGAATATTTTGAATGCAAATAGATTTAGAAACATTATTCGGCCTATTGGGAAAATGTGAAGAATTAGTGTTTGGATTATTGTTTCTGCTAATTCTTATTGCGTTTGAAAAATTGTGTTTCAAACAAGTAGTTTATATATTTGTTCTTTATATCATACGCGATGTATATGAGAGTGTATATTTTAGAAAACTGTAGATAGGTAAACAGATAGTTGAACTTGTAAATATTTTCAACACAGATTTGGGTTATTTTTACAATCTCACTGATTGTATTTTTTTCCCCGCTGTTATATGATGATCAACATTGAAATCACTGTGTATGGTGAAATTCAATAGAATCTGAAAAAATGCAAAAAAGGGAAACTGAATATGTTGTGTAATTCTAAAATTATGTTGTGTTCTTAAAACTATAATATTATATGCAATAACAGTTTTTTTTTTACAGAAAGTAATACTAAAGTTTGAAAATATTTTAAATTTAGTTTACAATGAAACAACTGTAAAATAGTTTCAATGAGTTTGATATCTACTTCAATAAAGAAGGTAAGATGAAATAATGTAATAAGCATAATAATATGAAGTAATGTTTTCAGTCACTTTTATTGCAGTCATTCATTTTTTCAAACTCTACCAACTCACTCCTCCAATCACCTCGGCACTACACATGCACTCCTTCAATCACTCAAGCATTACCTATGTACTTACAAAATCACCCAGGCATTACCAATCCACACCTTTAATCACTCTGCCAGTACCCATGCACTCCTGCAATCACCCAGACATTACTCCTACAGTCTTGGAATCACCCAAGTATTACCTATGCACTCCTCAATCATCCAGATATTACTCCTCCACTTATGGAATCACCCAGGCATTAGCTATGCACTTTTCCAATCACCCAGGCACTAACCATGCCCTCATGCAATCACTCAGGCATTATCTATTCACTCCTGCAATCACCCACCCATTAGCTCTAAAGTCATACAATCACCCAGACATTAGCCATGCACTTTCAAAATCACCCAGGCATTACCCATGCACTTACATAATCACTCAGGCATTACCAATACACTCCTACAATCCCCCAGGCACTACTCATGCACTCATTCAATAACCCACATACTACTCATGCACTTATGCAATAACCCAGGCACTACTCATGCACTAAGCCAATCACCCAGGCACTACCCATCCACTCTTCCAATTACCCAGTCAGTACCTATGCACTCATCCAATAACTCAGCCACTACCCATGCACTTATAAAATCGCAATGTACTACCCTTGCACTCCTCCAATCACCCAAACACTACCCATGCACTCATGCAATCATCCAGACATTACCCATAAACTCATGCAATCATTCAGTCATTACCCATGCACTCTTCCAGTCACCCATACAATATCTCTGCACTCATGCAATCACCCAAGCATTACCCATGCACTTACAAAATCACCCAAGCAATACCCATGAACTTACAAAATCACCCAGGCAGTACCCATACACTCCTCCAATCACCCAGATTCTACCCATACAGTCTCCCAATAGCTCAGGCAGTAGTGTTGTACTCCTATAATTACTCAGGCAGTAGTCATACACTTATAAAAACATACAAACACTACCTATGCACTCATGCAATGACTCACACATTACCTTTGCAATTATGCAATCACCAAGGCATTACCTATGTACTCATATAATCATGCAGGTATTACCTATAAACTCCTTCAATCATCTAGACATTACCCCTGCTTTCATACAATCACCCAGGAATTACCCATGCACTCCTTCAATCACTCAGGCAGTGCCCATGCACTCATCCACTCATCCAGGCACTACCCCTGCATTCATGCAATCAGCCAGGCACTACTGATGCACTCATCCAATCACTCAGGCACTACTATTGCACTCATCCATTCACTCAAACACTAGCTATACAATCAACCATGTACTCAGGCACTACCCATGCACTCTTCCAATCACTCTGGCACTACCTCTGCCCTCATGCAACTAGCCAGGCACTACTGATACACTCATACAATCACTCAGGCACTAGTATTGCACTCATCCATTCACTCAAACACTAGCTATACAATCAACCATGTACTCAGGCACTACCCATGCACTCTTCCAATCACTTTGGCACTACCTCTGCCCTCATTCAACTAGCCAGGCACTACTGATGCACTCATACAATCACTCAGGCACTAGTATTGCACTCATCCATTCACTCAAACACTAGCAATACACTCATCCATGTAATCAGGCACTACCCATGTACTCTTCCAATCACCATGGTACTACCCCTGCACTCATGCAATCAGCCACATATTTCTGATGCACTCATCCAATCACTCAGGCACTACTATTGCACTCATTCATTCACTCAAACACTAGCAATACAATCATCCATGTATTCAGGCACTACCCATGCACTCTTCCAATCACCCAGGTAGTACCCATGCAGTGATCCATTCAGTCAGGCTCTACCCATGCACTCATCCAATCACTCAGGCACTACTATTACACTCATCCATTCACTCAAACACTAGTGATATACTCATCCATATACTCAGGCACTACCCAAGCCCTCCTCCAATCACCCAGGCACAATCCATGCATTCATGCTATCACTCAGGCATTACCCATGGAGTGTTTCAATCACTCATGCAGTACCCATGTACTCCTCCAATCACCCACTCATTACCCGTACACTTATGCACTAACCCAGGCATTACCTGTGCACTCATGCAATCAATTCAATTCAATTTCAATCTTTATTTCGATTTTAAAAAAACCATAAAAGATTACATAAAAACATCATACAACAATACTTAAAAAGGGTAACCCGCCCATTAACACACATTTTAAAAACGATTATAACAGTTTCTTAAAACCCAACTACAAAGCTTCACAGGACTAGCTAAAATCAAACATCTGATTATAAATTGATTAACATTACATATTCGTTAAAAATACCTAAAATTTCAATCCCAATCTCTTTCTTGTTAAATCAACACTAAAAAGGTATCTACTTACACTAAACACAATAGTTTGTGTTGTGTCTGTTCGCAATACTCTTCCTGCCTCATTACATAATCTAATACCCAAGAGTTGACAGATTGGTTTAATCCACTTCCTCCTAGCATGTATGTAGGCTGGACAAAAGAATAACACGTGTAATTCATTCTCTTTTGCACCTGTGTGACAGATATCACAACAGCCATTGTTTACACCATCTACGCTACGTACCCATTTCATAGTATTTGCTTTAATTTGCAAAATCCCGTAGCGGAATTTAAGATAAAGAGATTTGGCAAGTTGTGGTTGAATTTCATCTAGAAAGGACTCGAATTTGCCATTTGGTTTTATTGCGAGGAACCTAGTAGATAAAGTACCTAGTTTTGGACAATGTAACAAAGTACCTTGTACAAATGCCCAAAAAGTCTGTTTCAACTGCTTTTTTGATCCCAACGACAAACCCTGGGGTTCTTCCCAAAAATGTTTTAGTCCTAATTTATAAAACCAATCCTGTATATGATTCAGCCATAATAACCTTGTGGTATTTTTTATTCTAAAAATTTCCTCCAACCCTTCTCTATAATGAGCAAGTTCATCTGTGGCCCACAAACGTACTCCAAAATAATAGTGGCCGCAAAGCCGCATACTGGTCAATGCGGCGAATATTTAGGTCTATTATTACTGGTATTAAAGGTGTACGTTTTGGCAAACATAACAATTTCCTTAAAAATGTGTTCTCATACACCATAAAACTATTCTTTGTCGCATGACCCCACAGTTCAGCCCCATATAAGCAAGCAGGTTGCACCCTATATTTATATAACTCCAATGCAGGAGAGACAGCTTTAGATAAGCTGCTCTCGTGCATCCTTACTATTGGGACTGAATTTTGAATTAATATTGTTTTACTTTTATCCAACTGTGGTCTCCAGTTTATTTTAGAATCCAGAGTAATACCTAAATAATTAAAATTTTGCACATATTCTATCCTCTCATTTCTTACAGTTAAATTTTTTTAAAAGATTTGTGCGGATTAACAGCCATGTATTTCGTTTTAGTAGAGTTAATTTCCAAGCCCTTTGTTTCACAGTAAGTTTCAAAAGTATTAAGTAAGTGTTGCAGACCTTTGGGGGTTTGTGATATTAAAATTGTATCATCGGCAAATAAAAGTGCCGGTACTGGCACCCCCCAACTTGGGAGAGTCATGCTCGCAGCCCAAGAGATATTCAGGGATATCATTAACGTACAACGAAAATAAGGTAGGAGCCAGCACGCAACCTTGCCTTACCCCCTATTTACTTGTATTCGATCAGTAAGTTCGCCATTTGGCCCCCATCTAACCCTTGCAAAATTATCCTCGTGTAACCTAATAATCTGCAAGAGGATTTCCCTGGGACACCCTGATCTTTTAGTGATTTCCACAGGAGATTTCTGGGTATGAGGTCGAAGGCTGACTTAAGGTCTACAAAAGCTATGTACAAATGACTTTTCTTAACTGTAATATATTTCCAAATTATACAAAGAAATCTAAAAACCTGATCAATAGTGCTAGTTTTTGCTCTAAAACCTGCTTGATACTTTGATAAAATGTTATACTCCCCAATCCAATCGGTCAATTTATTTAGGATTTGACGTGCATATATTTTTTGTAAAACGTCAATTAGACTAATCGGCCGATAGTGCGACGGATCCTGGCGGTTACCCTTTTTAAAAATAGTTGTAATCTCTGCACCCCTCCACGTTTCAGGGATTGGTGCACCCGATGCAACTGTATTGCACAAAAGATTAATGTAGGGAGCCCAAATCTCCTTTTCATGCCTCCATAGGTCACCTGGTATCTTATCAGGCCCAGGGGCCTTCCCTTGTTTTATTGCATTTATTGCTACTAATGTTTCCGCTAAACTAAAATATAGAGGGGAATCACTTGAATGAATAACAAGTTCTTCAAAATTAAAATTAATATCTTTTTTAGTAGTTGAGTATAGTTTTGAAAAGTGGGTTACCCATGTGTTTGCATCAAGAAAAAGGTCCTTGTTACATTTCCTTTTTTGTTACCTTTTGATAGTAAACGCCAAAAGGTAACCTGGTCATTTAGTTTACATGCTTTTATCAGTTCAGACCAAATATTGTCCTCCCAACTTTTCTTTGCCTTAGTTATCACCCCTTATAGAGAATCCTTTTTTCCCTTAGGGTTGCTATGTCCCTATCCTTTGATGCCTGAATCAAATCCTTTTTGCATTGCGACATTCTTTATTATACCATGGGTTCTCTAACGAGGCTAATTTAGATGTTCCCTTGTTTTTTATTTGTTTTGGGGCCTTACTTAATATTGGTTCAAGTCCCTCTACCAACCTATCATGCATTTCCATGATTGGTATCTCTGTTAATGGCAAGTTAATATACGGAGAAACTATTTCTATATAGATTTCATAAATTTTTTTAGTGATCTTATCATTCCCCAGAACCAAAGGCCATCTAAGTGCTCTACGGTTATTCGATACCAAGGGCTCAATTAGACTATGACAAGAGTCACGTCTCCTTGAGTGATTTTGTCGAAATAGGGAAGCTGAGAGCGTCAAACATAAAGGACGATGATCACTCTCTATTCTGTCTTCCACAACCAAGTCTTGCAGCATGGACCATAAAGGGACAGAAACCAATATATAGTCTAAATAGCTTTTAGAGTTGCCCCGCATAAATGTAGGTAAATTTGGATTATCAGAAGTTAATCGCCCATTACAGGCGCGTAAACCATGAGCTGAAACCAACCTCAGTAACTGCGCTACAGCACATGTACACGAAACCACTGGGGTGCTGTTCAATGCTGGAATATTGTTGGCCAAATCCTCATCTTCAAAGATGTTTTCGAATCCAACCACTGGTTCAAATTTTCGATTAAAATCACCCCCAATAATTATCAGAGCACTCTTGTTTATTCTAGTTAGCATTTGATCCAACTGCTCAATAACTTGAACATCTTTACTTGCTACACTTGGTCTGCTATATATATTAAAAATGTAGACTTCCCTTTTATCTGGTGCTAAAAACTTAATTCCCAATATATCTTTACTAGGGGAATCAATTTGCGTAAACTCAGCGCCCAAAGTAATTTTTAGCCAAGTAACAAGGCCTCCCGAGGGCCTTCCTCTCACAGAGGGAGTTGCAGCAATGCTAAAAGTTTTAAACCCTACTTTATGGGGGTTTCTATTGCCCAGGTTTCTTGGAGGAGGACTATTTCACTCTGACCTATATAATCCTGCCATGTTACATCCCTTTGATTTTTCTTAATCCCTGCAATATTCCAAGAAGTCAACTTTATCTCTGATACACGTTCCTCGCTATTTTGATCACCGGTAAACTTCTCACATCCATTCTCCAAACCTAATGTTTCCTCACTATTATTACCATAGTTATTAATAACAAAATTATCATCATTTAATATAAGTTCCTCTCCCTGAGAGACTGATTGATCTTTCACAATATTCGCTATATTTACATCTGCTATATCATTTATGAGTTCTCCAAATTTCCTATATGCATTTACATTCAGAGTGCTGTTAAGTTTAACTATCTGGTTCCCTTCATAAGTGCCAGTATGTACCTTAAGGGGCATATTATCATTTTCTGTAATTCCCATTTCCATAGGGATAGTTAAAGCAACAGTAGGCGTCAATACAAGAACACCATCATTAGGTTTGGATCTTAAGTCTTTGCAGGTGATTATCCTTGTCTTCTCCTGTCCTAAGTTGAATAGTCGTCAGTCCTGGAAATCCAGGTCTGACAATGCTAAAAACCTATTAGATTGTATAACTAATGGGAGTCCAGTAACTTTGATCCCACCTTCCGGCTTATAGAAGTATCCTAAAGAGAGTGCACTGATATCAGTCTTGGGGGTAAAAGTTGCATCACAATAGTGTAAGAGTTGATGAACCATCTTTGGTCTACGGAAATTGACCACAATGCAATCACCTCTTATGTTCTTAATGGATTGTCCTATCCACCCTACTCTACGAACCATTATTATCTCCTGAGCATTAGATGGATGGAAGTTTTTATGTTTGGTCAACCAATCAAAAGTTTTGTTCCATAGATCAATCCAATTTTCTTTCTGCCCAACCCTCAAGGGTGGAACCCCTGTCAAAATCAAAACATAAGGACATGATTCCGGGGAAGACACAATATTTCAGTATTAGGGACTTTAGAAACATTTGATTCACTACTTCTCTGGCACCCAGCAAGAGAACCAGCGTCATACATTTCACCCATAGTTGTTACATGTCCCTTCTGTACACCTTGTGAGACTATCGCATCTGAACCCTCGGACAGGGGAACCAATCTATTTACCCTCTTCTTATTCTCATTTATTATAGCTATATTCTCATCTTGGTTAGCTGGTGGACAACTAGCAATCACTGATCTTTGGTCCTCCCTTTCTACTCCAGTAGGTAACACGGTAGGTAACACACCTACAATGTTATTACTTAGGGTATTAATTGCTGACTCGAGGAGGCTGATTTATAAAAACATTTTTCAACCAGATCGCTAACACAGATTAAAGCTGCTCCTATCCCAGGATCATTCACTCCTATAGAGAACTCAGTCATAACTCCCTTATTGCTAGCAACTTCCTGCGTTGATGACAATAAGGTTAACTCTGTTTGTGTACCAACAGAAATATTTTTCGGTAAACAGAAGATGCCAGTAGTGCCCTTGCCCCTAGATTTGCTTGACTCTATATTCCCTTTTTTTTATTTAACCGTGGCTCAATCGTATCTTTGGTCACAGTTTTTGCGACCCTAGCCCTAGTAACTCTGTCAGGAACCATCGAAGAACTTAATATTTCTTCAGAGGAAGGTAGAAAAGGGATAGAGTTCAATGGGGCACTTGTTACAATATTCGGTGGAGTCTCCTGATCAACACCCCTCTGTACAGGTGAAGGGATACCAGTTATTAAATGTCTCTGTAAAATAGCGGGGTCTAATGAAAGACGTCTCTCAGTCAGATGAATTTCGTGGGTTAGGAGTGACTCCGCTCTTACTAAAAATGCGTCTAGTGTGCCAGCAACCCCTTTGCGTTTTTCCATTTTCTTTAGATGGCTAGTTAGATCAAACAACCCAGGTATTCTCTATGTTAAGACTCCTACACAGTACCTTGCGTATTTCCACAATGGTAAGGCGCACAATTTGAGCTCCTCAGAGGGTTGGCCCAGCCCAGCCTCGGTCTGTCTCGGACGGTCTCAGACGGGCCCGCCCTTGGCCCGGGCTTCGCCCGGCACGTCCCGCGCACGTCCCGCGCTGCGGGTGTAGAGGCTGCGCTTTATGCGCGAAGATGGTCCGGTGCCTCCCCTCGTTTAACGGGACCCGAAACACCTGGGCAGACTCGCGTTGCACCCTGGATGATGTAGTCCTCCAAGGGTGGTGAAACAGGATACAGCGTTTACAGCAAAGACCAGCAGTGACCAGCAGTGAAGGCAACAACGTTTGAGTGACAACGGGACCCACGCTGCGGGGGTAGAGGCTGCGCTTTATGCGCGAAGATGGTCCGGTGCCTCCCCCTCGTTTAACGGGACCCGAAACACCTGGGCAGACTCGCGTTGCACCCTGGATGATGTAGTCCTCCAAGGGTGGTGAAACAGGATACAGCGTTTACAGCAAAGACCAGCAGTGACCAGCAGTGAAGGCAACAACGTTTGAGTGACAACGGGACCCATGCAATCACTCAGGCTCTATCCATGCATTCATCCATGCACTCAGGCACAAACCCTGCATTCTTGCAATCAGTCAGACAATACACATGCACTCCTCCAATCACCCAGGCAGTAACCATGTACTCATGCAATCACCCATGCACTACCCATGCACTCATGAATCACCCAGGCACTATACAAGTACTCCTGCAATCAGTCTGGCAGTATCCTTGCACTCATGCAATCACTCAGGTAATTTTTGTATATGTGGTTCCATAAGAACCATTTTTGTTAAAAACTATTTTGTATTTTCTAACAATTTTTTCTTTCGTTTGTTTTTGACTTTTTTAAAACAAAACTAAATTAAAGAGTCCATTATAACTATTTGAAAAAAAAAAGAAAAGAAAATTTGGGAGCACGTAAAAAAAAATTTAACACTTGTGTGTTTTAATTGCATTGATTACCACATCAATGCATTGCTCCCCAATGCACAGTTTTGCAGCGCACTTTTTGAAATTAATTGTCACATCCAGAAGCTCAGGGAAAATGTGTGGCCGAGGTGAAGGTGGAACTCCTGCTGATGAACTAGATGGAGCATTTGAGTCAACCTGCGCAGCTTGTTCATTTCTCTCTCTCTGTGAGATTTCTTTGGCCAAACGCATTGGGTGAATGGTCTCCAAGTGTTTCCTCATGGAGGATGTTCTGCAGGAGCTACTTTTTTTTTGGATCCTCTCGAAAGCACTCTTTGGCATTACTTGCAAGTAACCTTTCTTGCATTGACTTTTTTTTCACCCTCTGGCACTGTAAAGAAAGCCCAAACCACACTCTCTTTTATTTTCTTCACAGGCTCCTCCACATCATCTACCTCTTCCAGGAGATCTTCTGCTGGATGACTGGATGCCATTTTTTCAAAAAAAGAAGTCGAAAACACACTCAAAAAAGAAATTGCAAGAAGCTACAAAAAACAGGTCTTGCCAGGAAGACAGACAAATAATAAGGGACATAAAATAGGTGTTGGATCCTCCCATTAAAAGAATGAAAAGGTTTTAAACCAATCAGAAGTTTTCTTTTCAGGTCAAATGGAGTCGCGTAAGGTGCGCGCACCCATCGCTTCCACGTCGTGCACCCGTAAAATTTTGTATACGTAATTATAAAGTATAAATAGATGTTTATAAAATATTTTTAAAAGTATATTAGTGAAAGTGTTTATACAAATCTGATATTTGAACTGTGTATAGTGATATTTCCCACTTTGAAAATACGCAGAAGTCGCGACCCCGGCGCGACCCCGGCGTGACCCCGGAAATACGTGCAGGGCGGGGTCATGCACCCTACGCGCATACGTCACTCACTCGTGAAATTTCGTACAGTTAATAGTGAACTAAAATATACTGTTTGCAAATTATTTAGAAAATTATATTAGTGAAAGTCTTTAACCAAAACCGGTATTTATAATTTCTACAATGATATTTCATACTTATAAAATTACGCCGGAGTCGCGACCCCGGCGCGACTTTGGTAACACGTGTCAGCTGGGTTAGTGCATCCTTAAACCGCGCACCCATTGTGTAGGTTCGCGCAGGGTGCGCGACCCCTGTATACATTTTTTAAAAAAAAGCATAACCATACAATAAAACAACTTTCACAGTATTAAAAGCGTTATTTCAAGTAAATATAAATTTAAGTTGTACGTATAAATAACAAAGTATATTTTTAGTAGTGTATAATATATGTATTTTAAAAGAGTGATTTTAATTCTAGAAAAAACATTTTAGAGAAACAAACTATAATTTAAAGAAGAAAAGTTCAAAAATATACTTCCAATCATTTTTAAAAAGAAGGAATTCTAAAAACACTTACAAATATCGTAGAAAAGGTAAGCTTAAAATAATTATATAGTTAAGATTTAGCATTTGAAAAACCTTTCCAATTCACTGAAAAACCAGAGGTTTCAGGGACGTTACAGTTAGAAATTAGCATTTAAAAAACCTTTGTAATTCACTGAAAAAACCATAGGTTTCAGGGACGTTATAGTTAGAAATTAGCATTTAAAAAACCTTTGAAATTCACTGAAAAAACCACAGGTTTCAGGGACGTTTTAGTTAGAAATTAGCATTTAATAAACCTCAGAAATTCACTGAAAAAACCACAGGTTTAAAGGACGTTATAGTTGGTTGGACATTTCACTCGTATAAAACCAGTGAAATTCGGCCGTTATAGTTAGTTCAGCTAACTATAACTCGCGCCCCGCAATGCACTGCTGATGACGTCACATACTACATCATTCATGACATGGTCAGTGACATCACTGATGACATCACTGATGACATCTCAAATGACATCACTGATGACATCACTTATGACATCGCCCAGTGACTGTGTGTTTCTGTAAAGTTTAAGTATGTTTTATATATATATGCCAAGGTGTATTGAAGAGTAAGTGGGTGTATAAGTGTTTGAATGGATTATTTAGTAGGTTAATATATATATATATATATATATATATATATGAATATATATATATATATATATATATATATATATATATATATAAATATATATATATCTGTGTGTGTGTCTATATATATTTATATAAATATATATATATCAAAGGCTCCACTAGGCACTCAAGGGTGAATGGATACATTTTATTTATGCAAACGCGTTTCGGAAAACATCCTTCTTCAGTGCATCAAATAATATCACAAGCGCATGACATTGACTTCCTTAAATACTGCAAGCACCTAACTCATTGGTGTATTGCAAGTCATAGAAAGCAAAAAGGGAAATGTGTTCTTTAATTTTTGGCCGCCATATTGACCGGGCAATTTTCTCCGTGATAGTCAGTTTATATAAAACAGTAATGTTCCACGTGTCATTGTCAAGCATCTCCCAATGCCGTACGCGGCTCGTCATGCGCCATTCTCCTCTCGCCTCACCGCTGTTGATGGAACAAGTTGAAAACGCTGGTGGCAGTCCAATTCCCGCTCAACCAAGGGTTTGGATAGCCCTCAACAACAGTTGGCGTACCTTCCTTCCAGCGGTGGTTCAGGCAGCGAATAAATCACAGCTCCAGTTCCCACCCACTGCTGCCGAACTCTTTAAGGCGGGTGCCATTAAACGTGATGGTAGGTATCACGAACAATATCAAAGGCTCCACTAGGCACTGACGGGGTGAATGGATACATTTTATTTATGCAAACGCATTTCGGAAAACATCCTTCTTCAGTGCTTCAAATAATATCACAAGTGCATGACATTGACGTCCTTAAATACTGCAAGCACCTAACTCATTGGTGTATTGCAAGTCATAGAAAGCAAAAAGGGAAATGTGTTCTTTGATTTTCGGCCACCATATTGACCGGGCAATTTTCTCCGTGATAGTCCGTTTATATAAAACAGTAATGTTCCACGTGTCATTGTCCTCATTGCCAAGCATCTCCCAATGCCGTACGCGGTTCGTCATGCGCCATTCTCCTCTCGCCTCACCGCTGTTGATGGAACAAGTTGATAACGCTGGTGGCGGTCCAATTCCCCCTCAACCAAGGGTTTGGATAGCCCTCAACAACAGTCGGCGTACCTTCCTTCCAGCGGTGGTTCAGGCAGCGAATAAATCACAGCTCCAGTTCCCACCCACTGCTGCCGAACTCTTTAAGGCGGGTGCCATTAAACGTGACGGTAGGTATCACGAACAATATCAAAGGCTCCACTAGGCACTCACGGGGTGAATGGATACATTTTATTTATGCAAGAGCGTTTCGGAAAACAACCTTCTTCAGTGCTTCAAATAATATCACAAGCGCATGACATTGACTTCCTTAAATACTGCAAGCACCTAACTCATTGGTGTACTGCAAGTCATAGAAAGCAAAAAGGGAAATGCGATCTTTGATTTTTGGCCGCCCTATTGACCGGGCAATTTTCTCCGTGATAGTCAGTTTATATAAAACAGTAATGTTCAACGTGTCATTGTCCTCATTGCCAAGCATCTCCCAATGCCGTACACAGCTCGTCATGTGCCATTCTCCTCTCGCCTCACCGCTGTTGATGGAACAAGTTGATAACACTGGTGGCGGTCCAATTCCCGCTCAACCAAGGGTTTGGATAGCCCTCAACAACAGTCGGCGTACCTTCCTTCCAGCGTTGGTTCAGGCAGCGAATAAATCACAGCTGCAGTTCCCACCCACTGCTGCTGAACTCTTTAGGGCGGGTGCCATTAAACGTGACGGTAGGTATCACGAACAATATCAAAGGCTCCACTAGGCACTCACAGGGTGAATGGATACATTTTATTTATGCAAACGCGTTTCTGAAAACATCCTTCTTCAGTGCTTCAAATAATATCACAAGCGCATGACATTGACTTCCTTAAATACTGCAAGCACCTAACTCATTGGTGTATTGCAAGTCATAGAAAGCAAAAAGGGAAATGGGTTCTTTGATTTTCGGCCGCCATATTGACCGGGCAATTTTCTCCGTGATAATCAGTTTATATAAAACAGTAATATTCCATGTGTCATTGTCCTCATTGCCAAGCATCTCCCAATGCCGTACGCGGCTCGTCATGCGCCATTCTCCTCTCGCCTCACCGCTGTTGATGAAACAAGTTGATAACGCTGGTGGCGGTCCAATTCCCGCTCAACCAAGGGTTTGGATAGCCCTCAACAACAGTCGGCGTACCTTCCTTCCAGCGGTGGTTCAGGCAGCGAATAAATCACAGCTCCAGTTCCCACCCCTTTTCTGTTGGGCTCTCCTCTTCCTCTGCTTCCGCTTGGCCATGGGAGGTTTTAGAGATGGATTCACATTTTTGCACTGTCATTACAACCACTTGGACGATGCACTGAGAATGGCCACTGGGTCTATGAAGCAATTTGTCAGAAGTTGAACCTGAAAAAGTTATAAACCTCTCTTCTTTGAATTTGATATGCAGTCTGACAACTTATATTGTGTACATTTTTAAATTTTTGATTTTAAAATAAGCAGAATTGTTTATTGGGCCACCGGACCAGTGAATAATTTGCGAAAGAAAAAGATAAGCTACATGTATTAATGCTATCCACCCTTACGCAGTCTGCCAATTAAGAATGTTTTGTTGTTAAAAGAGCAGCAAGAATGTCTTGTTATATATTATATTAATTTTGATTGCAATATGTCAGTGATCCGATTGTAGGGCACGCTCTATACAAAAGACCAAGATTCACGTATAGGAAGGGTCGCAGTTTGAGGGACATGCTTGTTCATAGCGATATATCCCAAACACAACATCAGGGTGTTCACAACTTACATGGGTTTTTTCCATGCGGGCATTGCAAGGCATGCCGCAATAGCTACATGGTTAAGGAATATACAACACCTGGGCACAATAAGACCATGAAAATAACCCAATTTTTGACCTGCAGTTCCACCTTTGCAATATATGTTCTAGAGTGCCCTTGCATATTAAGATACGTAGGGAGCACCACCTTTATGAACAAGAAGAGGGTATTGGAACATATAAGAGCCATCAACAACAGAGACACACATCATACCATTGCCAGGCTCTTGCAAGAATATCACCTATCCAACAGTTCCTTTTTGAGTTTCTTTGCTATTGAGCAAATACACAATGGCCCCAGGGTTGGCAACCGTGTATTGAAGCTCCACAAACATGAATCCAAGTGTATTTTGGAGCTCGAAACCAAGCATTTTCGGTGGGGGGGCACAATCTGGATGAAGAATTAGCGATACATCTTCATGATGATTAATTGCAGGTTCCTACTCATCCTCTTGTCTCGGCTTAGTGTATAACATATTTATTTGTAATGCATTGATTTAATCATTGTACAATTTTCCATTTTTCTAATCATGTTTATTTGTTTTCTCTTTTTCAGGAAGAAAGGAAGGGAACCACCGATGGTGGAGGGAGTTGGCACACGGGTTCCCTACCCTTTTCTTCTTCATTCACGGGCACTTGCATCTGGGAGATAAGATTTATTTATTTTCCTTGGTTCTTTATTGTCTTAAAGCAGTAATTTACCATTTTAGTACACCCTGGTGGACTATGTCATGTTCTGTGTACATTCATACTTTGCCTTACCTGTCGCCCTTTGGGCACCTTCTGGATTATGCTATCTGCCACTTGGCTCATGCATTCTCTTTAAAGAATTGTATCTGTTGCAATTCATTGATACACTCTGTATTCGGCAGGACAAGCAAGCAAGCATTCCGGCAGGTCATGCATGGCACCATGTGCACAAAAACATTTGCCTCTTTGTTTGTACCATACTGGCACGATGTCTGTGACCACTGCCTTAAGCCACTATGGCGCACAGTACCACTACCCATTTCTTCAGTGACTTTACACATTTTTTGTTTCACTTTTAGCACTTTTGCAATGTGTACTTCAAATGTATTTACGAGTGTATCCACAAATGTATATTCTTTACGATATACTCTGTTGCATGGTGCATTTAAAACAGTGTATTTCATTTATGAGTACATGTTCCAGGATGGCCGCCCATGCTGGGTAACGCTTTCAGCCACTTGGTATGAATTCCTTTGATTATGTATGTACTAGGATATGTAATGGACCCACTTGTTCTTATCGTTGTGTGATCAAGACAGTTTGTCTGTCGAAATGCGTTACAACTTAAGACCATTAAAGTTTTCACTTGACGGCATTTCCCGAGCGTGCATTTTACTTTTGAACTTTTGTGTGACTATTTACCAGCAGGCTCCGCCGGCTTCACGCACCACCTCCCTACGGGCCCTGGTTCCAGTAGGAGTTCTCTTGGTTTTGCTATACTGTGAGAGGAATACTTATTGAAGACATTATGCTGGACCAACTAATAACAAACGTTATGATGGCGGTGCTTTAATATGTGCTATACAGAAAGAAACTAAAGTCTTTTTTCTCTTTTATCACCCTGTAGAGAGTACGAGGGGAAAGCTATTTAAATACCTACATGTGAATGTCTCTCTTCCGGCTAGCATTTGAGAAAGGCACTGAAGCAAAAACGCGTCATGCTTGGTTGAATCAATAAATTTAGAACTGAACCCGTAGAGTGCTCCGTCTGGTTCCTATGTAGAGCCATTTGTTGGAAATATGAATACGTGCAAGCCACTTGCAAGAAGGAGGCACCCGTCTTGAAAGTGTTCGGCAGTTTAAGTGGCTTTGGTGGATTGTTTATAGTATAACTGCCACAACCGCTGCAGCCCGGGAAGTACTGATATACCTGCTGAATTACAGGACATGACCACATGGATTGGCAAAAAGTCCCAGAGACAAGCGCCTTCAGATATTTGCCAACTCTGTGGGTAATGTGCGGCTGACGAAAGGGTTTAAACACGGAATTATTACAACAGAGTGACATTTGCCAAAATGTTGTGTATAGCGCACAGTGACAGAGAATAAAGCACTGGTTTTGTAAAGTATTAATCTACTGTGATAGGAATACTTACTGAAGACATTATGCTGGACCAACTAATAACAAAGGTTATGTTGGTGGCGCTTTGAGATGTGCTATACGGAGAGAAACTGAAGTCTTTTTTCTCTTTTATCACCCTGTAGAGAGAACAAGGGGAAAGCTATTTAAATACCTACAAGTTAATGTCTCTCTTCTGGCCAGCATTTGAGAAAGGCACTTAAGCCGAAACGCGTCATGCTTGGTTGAATCAATAAATTTGGAACTGAACTTGTAGAGTGCTCCGTCTGGTTCCCATGTGGAATCATTTGTTGGAAATATGAATACGTGCAAACTACTTGCACGAAGGAGGCACCCGTCTTGAAAGTGTTCGGCAGTTTAAGTGGCTTTGGTGGATTGTTTATAGTATAACTGCCAGAACCGCCGCAGCCCAGGAAGTACTGATATACCTGCTGATTTACAGGACATGACCACATGGATTAGCGAAAGCCACTGAGGCAAGTGCCTTAAGGTATTTGTCAGCTCTGTGGGTAATGTGTGGCTGACGAAAGGGTTTAAACATGGGATTATTGCAACAGAGTGACATTTGCCAAAATGTTGTGTATAGCACACAGTGACAGAGAATAAAGTGCTGGTTTTGTAAAGTATTAATCTACTGTGAGAGGAATACTTACTGAAGACATTATGCTGGACCAACTAATAACAAACGTTATGATGGAGGCGCTTTAAGATGTGCTATACAGAGAGAAACTGAAGGCTTTGTTCTCTTTTATCATGTAGAGAGAACGAGGGGAAAGTTTTTTAAATACCTACATGTGAATGTCTCTCTTCTGGCCAGCAATTGAGAAAGGCACTGAAGCCGAAACGCGTCATGCTTGGTTGAATCAATACATTTTGAATTGAACCCGTAGAGTGCTCCGCCTGGTTCCTATGTGGAGTCATTTGTTGGAAATATATATATATATATATATATATATATATATATATATATATATATATATATATATATATATATATAACCAACTGGCAGTTGCCAGCAGGTAGTTATAGTTAGGGCCTAGTTTTCATAGGAAGAGCGTTTTTTGATTTGCCAATGGCACGCTGTGACTCGCGAGGAATACTCTCCTTGGAGCTATATGTAGATACGGATAGTATATGGGCTAATTGGAATACAGGATTAACAGGAAAAAGAAATTTGTGGTGGCTACAGACGTTAGGAGCTATCGAGATTTCTGAAGCAATTTAAAAAGCGGTGTCGATACTTCTGAGGATATACAGGTTTGGTTCCACTACTCTAAATGAGTTGGGGACGCGACTGTTGGATTTTATTTCTTGGACTCACCTAAGCTGCACAGAAGACGCACTTTCTCCCTTTCCCTGGCCCCTGCTGCATGTTTTTGCACACGTAACTTTGCCATACTCCCAGCAAGGGAGCGGGAGGTGCCGCGATCGGAATAGGAGGAGCTGCCTCATTGCCGACAGCTGGGAAGTGGTGCTGTAGCAACATAAAGGACGCCAATGCCTCCCGCACTGCGGGACGCGCGCGGGACGTGCCCGGGCAAAGACCGGGCCAAGACGGGCCCGTCTTAGCCCGTCATAGACCGACAAAGGCCGGGCTGGGCCACCCCCGTAAGGTTAATTCGAACTGATTTACCTTTTTTGTATTTACACTATTGTACCTTTTGTTAGTGCACGTTAATTTAGGTCATTATGGGCAAAAGGAAGGTGGGTTCTGCACCTATTAGTACCTCTGGAGTGGGTGGCCAACAATCCTTGATGACCTATCTGACAGGAGCCATGGGGGCTATTGAGGAACAAATTAACTCTGTTGAAGAAACCCTTAGGCAAGGCAGGATGAGCACATTGCCTACATCCATTACCCAGGCTAGTTCACCTGATACACCTTTAATTATTGCTTCTGAGGGGCTAGCTGTTCAAACACCTCAGAATGGATGCATACAGGAAATATCAGAACACATTTATGTGGGTGACTCAGAGTACGATTGTCAACCCCCCTTGAAACGATGTAAAAATCCAGAGATCAATGAAGGCTATTATGTTTTTAATCATGCTAAATATATTGGTAATAAACCATTAAACAAGAAAAAGAGAAATCCTGGCAAACAGTTAAAATTAGGAGAAGGTAGTAGGTCTGCCAGTCTAGGGAGACGCACAGTGAACAAACTATTAGAGGGTCAAACTTCAGAAATTGGCAAAATCACTAGTAAAATTGATTATCTCCATAATTATATGGTTGGCGCTCTGGGGAAATTAATAGAAAGAGTGGAAGCTATAGAGGGACACTTAAAAGGTATCAATAGGGCGACTCCCGGTAAGGCTAGTGTATTACCTGACACTTGTCAACCCTCTAGTTTACATACTAAACTCCATTTAAATAATCCCCCATGTAGTATTGCTCGAGTAGAAACTACGAAGCCAAATTCTATGCCCAGCATAGTAAAGCCAGCCGGATTCAGACACATATCCTCCCTAAATAAGTCGCAAGTTAAAAGTGATGCTAATAAGACTGTAAGCCATAAGGAGGAGTAAAAAATAGTGCAGGAGAACACATAACAAGATCTATGGAAACTACTGAGAACCAACTAGACTTACATTACCACCAGCTGCTACACCATATGTAGTAATATTAGCTAATGTTCCGCCTTTACATATAGCTGTGTATGAATCTTGGGAGGCCTTACGGAATAAATCCCTCTCTTGGCTAGGGGGACAAACTGGTTTAACAGATGCACTTTTTGCAAAGTTTAAAATGGCTAGACAGGTCACATGGATGGGGAATAATCGTAAAACTTTACAGGGTGATTGTATTGTGTTGACTCTTAGCGATCCCCGCCTGGTACGTACGGTTTTGACAAGGGTGGGAAACGTACATATTAATGACTCTGAAATTAATGTTTTACCCTTAGGCTTTTTCTATCAGCCCCCAGCTATTAACCATCATAGAACTCAAATAAGGGGCCCTCATCTTAATATGTGGAGCCCCTATAATGTTCCGCTTCAAAATCGCTATGAGCTGCTAACTACACTTGAAGATATAGACTGACTGAGTGTACAGAATACGGGAGGGGATGGCCAAACAAGCCCTGATAATATATTAATACTTAGTGATATCATACAAGACCAGAATTCTGGGCAAATGACCATCTCTAGTACGGGAAATGATTATAACATACTTCCCCATCAAAGACATGAGGCCCTGCACACTACTAAATGTAATAATATTACTCCTGGCGGGGAGGATGAAACCAGATTAAAGGACATAATGCCAAGACTAATAGGGGTAGAACCCCACACTTTAGAACTAAATACTGAGATTGTGGGTAGCCAGGATGGCAGAGAGATGGTATGTAAAATACTCTTTGGAACATTGCAGGGTTGTCCATAAAAGCATCTGAGCCCCAATGGTTAAAATTTATAAATGAGTATTCTATAATTTGCTTACAAGAAACTTGGCTGGTCAATGAAAAACATATTAATGGCTATCAAACATTTCATACACCGGCGGTTATTAGTTGCCATGGGTGTAATAAGGGTGGTCTATGTATCTATGTTTCCAACTCTGAGAGGGTGAACAAACTGAAATTTATTACCAACACAGAGTATTATCAGGTTTTAGTAATGTATATGACAGGAGGATTTTGTGTCGTGTTACTCAATTTCTACAATAATATCCCCAAAGGGAAAACAATGAGTGTATTGACGACATTACATAGAGATCTGAACAAACTACAGGATGAGACGCCCGGTGAAATATGTATCATATGGGGGGTGATTATAATTGTTTTCTGTGTCAATATAGCCAAAAGGGTATCTGCGGCTTAGGAAAAGATAAAGAAGATATGCCATCTCACTTTGCACATACGTTGGTGGGGGATATGTTAAATGAGATTGTTTTCCAGTTTGACCTAGGTTATGCTAATGATTTATGCATTCCCTCAGTACCTTTTGAGCCTACTTTTAATGGCAGAGGTTGTAACTCCACTATTGACTTTGTTTTAGCCTCAAATCGATATGCCAGAAAGATTCGCGTTTTTAAAACTCATAGTATTGCAATGAGTGACCACTATCCGATTAGCATTGACTTTGTTGTTGGGAACAATGTTAGGGCTAAAAATGACATGGGTGTACAATATACTCCCAAAATTAGACTTGCTAGCACGAATGGGTACTCATTAAAGTGGTCAAAAATAGATCCTAGGGTTTTTATTAATCTACTTATAAAAAGGTCCAAAGAAAACTTTAAAACTTGTCTTACAGAGGAAAGGGATGATGAAGATGTTCTAAATGCCTTCGGAAATATAAGCAGAGAAGTCCAGAAAATACTAACAGTGGAACAGAAACAGAGTATGAATAAAAACCAGGGCTGGTTTGATCGAGAATGCAGTAAGGCACACAAGGTATTGAAGATGGCGCTACACAAGACAAATAAAAGCCCTGAGGAAATACAACAGGCCTGATTTAAATATCGCCAAGTATTAAAAAACCGAAAGGTGCAGCTTAGAGTAGAGGCATGGCAAGCCTTACATGATGCATGCCTTAGGAAAGACAGTAGCAGCTTTTGAAAAACGGTCAATGCACCCTTTTTCTCTACAAGAGATACTGACAATATAGATATTGCTATCAGTGAGGATAGGTGGGTCCAGTATTTCACCGGCTTGTATAATGATGTGCCTAAGATCCATGATGATGTAGACATATTAACCGCGCCACTTGACGATAGTGCCCAGTCCTCAGTGTTTCCTATAGATATTTGCTTCTCTGTGAAGGAAGTAACTAGTGCCATAAACGAGAGTGCCTCTGGCAAAGCGCCAGGGCCGGACGGCGTCCCGGTGGATGTCTATAAAACTAACACTGAACTGTGGGCACCACTCTTAACTAATGTTATAATTCAATGCTGCCGACATGGCTTTATCCCTTCTTGGTCAGATGCAATAGTGGCTCCTATTTTCAAAAAGGGCGATAGAAACGAACCAATGTGCTACCGTCCAATCTCCCTTTTGGATTCCCTTTTAAAAGTGGTGGGAAGGGTAATTTTAAACAAGCTACAATTATGGGCTGAAGAGACAGGAGTACTATCTAAACTACAATATGGGTTTCAAGCAGGTCTCAGCACTATTGAGCAAGGACTGAATCTAAGCCTCATAATAAGCAAATACACCATAGCAAAGGAGGGAAAATTGTTTTTAACATTCGTAGATTTGAGCTCCGCATTCGATTGCGTAAAGCATGAAAAGGTATGGAACGTACTTGAAACGATGGGAGTTGACCCACCATTACTTATATTTATTCGGGAATTTATAGGGAGGCAGGGGCTAGGGTAAGGTTTGGGAAGCAGGGGGAGTGTTCTGCCAAATTTTCAATGAGCAAGGGAGTGAGGCAAGGCTGTGTACTTGCCCCGTTTCTCTTTTCGTTGTATATTAACAGTCTTGGCCAATATCTGATCGAGCATCTTCAGGATTATCCGATCATTAATAACACTCCAGTCCCAATTTTGCTCTATGCCGATGACGCGGTAATAATGACACGGACACAAATAGGGTTGCAAAGAGCTGTCACAAACTTTGTATTTTTTATGCAAGAAAGGGGATTAAACTTGACTATTAGCAAGACCTATACAATGAAATGTGGGAAAAAGGCGACAAAAAAATGCAATGTTTTCATTCAAGATAAAAAAATTGAATGTACGGATAAATTCTCATATTTGGGGATCACTTTTGATCGCACGGGGTCTTGGTCTGCAGCTATACAGGCTAGAAAATTACAGTTAACTAGAGCTATAGGTGCAGTGATTAACTTCTCTAGAAAACTAGGCTGCAGACCTATCCCGGAGTTATTAACCATATCTAAATCAAAATGCCTTTCAACAGCTATGTATGGGTCAGCCATTTGGGGATTTGCAGAAGTACAAAATTTACAACGCTGCGAAAATGCATTTATACGTTACCTTTTGGCAGCACCAAAATCGACTGCCAATTTCATTTGCCACTCTGAACTTGGACTGCATTTTCTTACTGATACGATAAAAATGAATCCATTTCTGCTTTGGCACAAGGTTTGGGTATCAGATGAAACTAGTTTTAATCGTGATGTAATCATGGATTGTGTAAGATTAGATAGGGCTATCTCCATACCCTGGCTTGGCTTTATCAAACAAATGGCTAACGAAATTGGTCATCCTGAATACTATGAAGCACCAGAGAGCATGGTTTCTATCTTGAGAAAGGCGCTAAAAGTAGAGTGTCTGACTTATTTAGAGAATAAGAGATGGAACACAGAAAGGGAAAAAACAACTGTGATGGACAATCAATTGATGTTAAGTTGCTCAGGTCTACAGCCCTATTTGATAAAGGTACCTGGAAGCTTTGATCGTATGCTCCTGACACGCTTGCGGCTGGGGATATTACATAGAATGATTACTTTTCCCGAAGTCAATGATTGGGCACGAAATCTACATCCATGTCCGTGTGATGGCATCTCAAACCAATCCACGATGCATACCATTTTATTTTGTAAATTTTATACACTACAGAGGAAAAGGTTTTTAATACCAATTTAAAAAAATATGGGTCTAAAACAGTGCAGAACTGCTTATTTGAAATTACAATCTTTGGAAAATGAACTGATTATGGCGGTTGTATCCTCTTTTTTAAAAAGTGTTATTAGGTCCAGGAAAACAATGTAAAGATGAAAGTCATGCTACCCTGCTTGATAGTTATGCATTGAAATGCTAGTATAAGGTGAAAACAAGATTTCCAAACAGTGTCCGTTAGTATGTGGTATAATCATGTATTGCCTCTTTTACTTGGAATTAATTTTGTAAATATTACTCCTATGGCGTAATGTAGAGATAGAAGAACGTGAAAGTAGCGACCGCTCTTTTAATCAAGTTTATGATGTGATATAAATGAATGTGTATCCTTTTTAAAATGTGCTTTTATGATTTTTTATCTAAAAATCGAATAAAGCTATTTTTGATTTGATCGATTTGATTTGCCAATATCTTTGGTGCCGGTTGACGAATCTTCGCGAAATTTTCAAAACTAATGGGGCACTCCGGTCAGCTCCTGTTTTGAAAGTTTTGGGGTGATTCGTCAAGCGGGGGCCGAAAAAAAAATGGGGGGTCCCAAAACGCATTTTCTCCATGTTAATTTAGATAGGAAACTTTAGACAAAGCTACAGCCCGAACGGAATTACACCAAATTTGGCAAAAAGGTAGTTCTTGGTCCAGAAAGCGACCTATTTTTTAAATGGTGTAAATCCGTTCAGTAGTCCCTGAGAAATTCAAAAAATAAAACATATCGATATCTGAGCACCGAGGAGGATTCGCAAACCCTCCCGGGCACGAGCTTCATTCTGATTGGCTGTCAACACTCCAAACAAGGAAGTGTTGGCAGCCATCTTGTGACTTGGTAACCGAGTCACAAGAAAAAGGGTGAAAAAAAGATGAAAAACAAGAAAAGGGGGCAGGGTAGAAACACCCTGACCCCCTAGGCCTGCTCAGGGGGTCCCACAAGGACCCCAAGGCCCCAAAAAAGCATTTATTTTTTTAAAAATTGCCATATTCGCGCTGGGTGCGCGAATCAGGCCAAAATCTTTTGGGCTCCCGGGCTTTGTTTTCTATAAGCCCCGGGTGGGCCAGGTCCTGGGGGCAATGCCTAATTAATTAGTGGGGGCCCGCAGAGGCCCCTGCAGCCCTGCAGCCACCTCCCCAGGGCTTAGTTAATTGTATGCAGGGGCACGCGGCCCCCCGCAGCCCCGGGGACCATCACCTCCCTGGGGCTATATTATAATTGAGGGGGGCCTCGTGGGCCCCCCCAAGTCCCGGGGACCACCACCTCCCCGGGGCTTCCTTGATTAATGAGGGGGGCCTCGTGGGCCCCCCTAAGCCTCAAGGAATGCCACCTCCCCTAAGCTTCCATTATTAATGAGGGGGGCCTCACGGGCCCCCCCAAGCCCCAGGGACCACCACCTCCCCGGGGCTTTAAAGACTTGGGAGGGGGGCCACGTGGCCCCCTCCTGGAGCCCTCGATGGCCCTGGGGACCACCACCCCCCAGGGCCGGCTCTTGCAATGTCCCGGGGTGCCAACCCCCGGGACATTGCTGTTTGCAATGGCAGGGCGGGAGCACGGCTCCCACCCTGTCATAGCAAACTCTGCTTTGCTTCATTGACCGCTTCAACGAAGCAACGCAGAATTGCTTTTGGGCAAGGGGAGCTGCATGTTAGCAGCTCCCTTTGCCCAAAAGCAATGCCGGCTCCCGCAGGAGGTGGGGGGCCGGCTGGGACCACGAGGCATTGAGGGCCGGCCCGGAGGATGCGGTCCCGGGGCCAGAAGTGACCAGGGAGGGGGGCCATGCAGCCCCCCTCCCTTTTAAAAAAAAAAAAGAATGGGGGTCCCCATGGCCGAAATTGGCCTGGGGAGGGGGGCCGCCCGGCCCCCCTCCTCAAATAAAAATAATGTAAAAAATGGGCAAGCCCCGGGGGATGGGTTCCCCGGGGCCAATAGTGGCCCAGGGAAGGGGGGTCACGCGGCCTCCCTTCCCTATAAATATTTTTTTTTAAAAGAGGCCATGCCCCGGGCGATGGGGTCCCTGGGGTCAAAAGTGGCCCAGGGAAGGGGGGCCACGCGGCCCCCCTTCCCTATAAATATTTTTTTTAAAAAGAGGCCATGCCCCAGGGGATGGGGCCCCCGGGGCTGAAAAAGGCCTCGGGAGGGGGGCCACGCGGCCCCCTTCCTGTTTTTTTTTTTTTTAAAGGGTCAGGCCCTGGGGGATGGGATCCCCAGGGCCCCAAAAATATTAAAAGAAGGGGGGCCACACAGCCCCCCTTCTAAAAATATATTTGAAAAAAAGCCGGCATCTCTCCGGAGACCTCGCCCCCTCCCTGCACCACTCTGCAAATGCGCCCCCTAGCGTGTTCTAAGTTGGGGAATTAAGTCCCCTGGAATACTGAGGGTCCCTAGGGGCCAACTAGCCCACCAGGTACCGCCAATAAGCGCCACACAGCTGGATTGCAGAGAGGTGGTCTGAGGCCACACCCCTTTTTACACCACTCTGCAAACATGCCTCTTGGTGCACTGCTGGTGGGGCAATGAGGTCCTCTTGTGTCCTGAGGACCTCAGGACACAAGTGGACTTCATCCCCCGAGCAGCAGTGCGCCAGGAGCCGCGTTTGCAGAGTGGTGTAAAAAGGGGGCATAGCCTCGGACCACTCTCAGCAATCCAGGTGTGTGGCACTTACTGGAGGTACCTGGTAGGCTAGTTGGCCCCCAGGGACCCTCAAGAATGAAGGGGACTAAATACCCCAACTTAGAACGCACCAGGAGGCGCGTTTGCAGAGTGGTGGGGAAAGGGGACGTGGCCTTTGTCCACCTCTCAGCAATCCCACTGTGTGGGGCTTACTGGAGATAAGAGGTAGGCTAGTTGGCCCCTAAAAGACCCCCAGCAGCGAAGGGGACTTCAATCCCCATCCAAGAGCGCGCCAGGGAGCGCGTTTGCAGAGTGGTGGGCAAAGGGGGCATGGCCTGCTATGAGAACTTGGCAATCCTGCTGTGTGGGACTTACTGGAGGTAATAGGAGGGGCAGTTGGCCCCCAAGGATGTCCTTGGGGGCCAACTACCCCTCTTGTTACCTCCAGTAAGTCCCACACAGTCTTGATTGCTAAGACGTCTTCGGAGGCCATGCCTCCCTTTCTCCACCACTCTGCAAACACGCCTCCTGGCAGACTACGGGATGGGGAAGAAGTCCAATTTACTCCTGAGGGACTTTGGGGGCCAAGAAGCCCTCCTGGTACCTCCTGTAAGTCCTACACAGTGGAATTCCTGAGCTCTGGACTGAGGCCCAGCACCCTTTCTCCACCACTCTGCAAACGCGACTACTAGTTAAAGAAGTTTTTGCAATGTAATAGGTTTCGCATTCGCGAGAATTAGAGCTCTTGGCGTTGTAAATGTAAAAGTTTTTTACTTATGTTTTTTGGAGTGGAGTGGATGTACGTTGTGTGTAGTGGAATTATGTGGTATGTTGTGCAGTGAAATTATGTGGATAGAAAGTATGTAGTATTTAGTGTATAGGAATTATGTAGAGTGGGATTATGTGTTATAGAGAGTAATTATGTAGTATGGTAGTCTGTGTTGTGGAGTGGTAACATCAGGTTTAGTCTTCCTCGTTTCCATAGAAGCTCAACTATGAACTCAGTGAGACAAAAAAAAAAAGGAATCACTGAGGAGCACTTGTGGACCTAGACAGAGGTATGAGCACGGCCGCTGGAATTATGCGACTGTTTGGCTGCACCGATTTTCACACAATTATACATTTTCTACTTTAGCCACATAATTCATCATCTGCTCCCTAATCTGCAGATTTTAACAAAAAAAGCCTTGTTTCTAGCTCAAACAGCTCAAACGTTACCAAAAATGTAGCGACAAGTGTTACAGCGTGGTGGAAGGCCCTTTGCAAACCTAGAATGGTCACCTGTTACTTATTACTAAATGTGGGTGTTAAATTGGTACTAATGGTGTGTAAGCCAATCTTGCTTCCTTCTGCGCCCCTCTTGCCTCTTTCTGCATTTCTGTTGCTTCTTTCTGCACATTTCTTTCTTTTTCTGTACTTCTCTTGCCTCTTTCTGCAAATCTCTTCTACTTTCTGCATCTCTCTTCCCTCTTTCTGCATGTCTGTTGCCTTTTTCTGTACCTCATTTGCTTCTTTCTGTATCCCTCTTGCCTCTTTCTGCACTCTTCCCTATTTCTGCACCTCTCTTGCCTTTTTCTGTACCCCTCTTACGTCTTTCTGCACCTCTGTTCCTTCTTTCTGCACTTCTTTTGTTTCTTTCTGCACCTGTCTTGCTTCTTTCCGTACCCCTCTTGCCTCTCTCTCCACCCCTCTTCCCTCTTTCTGCACTTCTGTTGCTTCTTTCTGCACTTATCTTGCTTCTTTCTGCACCTCACTTGCCTCTTTCTGCACCTCAATTGCCTCTTTCTGCAGTTCACTTGCCTCCTTCTGCACTTCACTTGCCTCTTTCTATAACTCTCTTGATTCTTTCTGCACCTCTCTTGCCTCTTTCTGCACCTCACTTGCTTCTTTCTGCACCCCTTTTGCCTGTTTCTGCACCCCGCTTCCCTCTCTGTGCAACTCTCTTGCCTCTTTCTACACCTCTCTTTCCTCTTTCTGCACCACTCTTGTCTCTTTCTGCTTACTTCGTGCCTCTTTCAGCACCTCTGTCGCTTCTTTCTACTGTTCCTTTTTCTCTTTCTGCACCCCTCCTGCCTCTTTCTGTACCCCTCTTGCCTCTTTCTGCACCTCTCCTACCGATTTCTGCACCCCTCTTGCCTCTTTTTCCACCTCTGTTGGTTCTTTCTGCACCTCTTTTGCTTCGTTCTGCACTTCACTTGCCTCTTTCTGTACCCCTCTTTCTGCACCTCTGTTCCAAATTTCTGCATCCCTCTTGCCTTTTTCTGCACCCCTCTTCCCTCTTTCTGCACATCTATTGCCTCAGTCTGCCCACCTGTTCCCTCTTTCTGCACTCCTTTTGCCTGTTTCTGCAACTCTCTTGCCTCTTTACGCAGTTCTTTTGCCTCCTTCTGCACCTCACTTGCCTCTTTTTGAACCTCTGTTGGTTCTTTTGCACTGCTCTTGCTTCTTTCTGCACCTCTCTTGCAAATTTCTGCACCCCTCTTGACTCTTTCTGCACCCCTTTTACCTGTTTCTGCACCTCTCTTGCCTCTGTCTGCACCTCTGTTCCCTCTTTCTGTACCTCTTTTGCCTGTTTCTGCAACTCTCTTGCCTCTTTCAGCAGTTCTCTTGCCTCCTTCTGCACCTTTGTTGCTTCTTTCTGCACTTCTCTTGCCTCTTTCTGCACCCCTGCTGCTTCATTCTGCTCTCTCCATGCTTCTTTCTGCACCTGTCTTGTTTCTTTCTGCACCCCTGGTGTCTCTTTCTGCACTCGTCTTCCCTCTTTCTGTACCTTTCTTGCCTGTTTTTGCATCTCATGTGCCTCTTTCTGCACTTTTCTTGGTTCTTTCTATACCTCTGTTGCTTCTTTCAGCAATTCTCTTCCTTCTTTCTGCACTTCTCTTGCCTGTTTCTGCACCTCTCTTGCCTCTTTCTGCACCTCTCTTGCCTCTTTCTGCACCTAACTTGCTCCTTTCTACACCCGTCCTGCCTCTTTCTGTACCTCTCTTGCCTCTTTTGGCACCCCTGTTGCTTCTTTCTGCACCTCTCTTGCCTCTTTTGGCACCCTTGTTGCTTCTTTCTGCACCTCTCCTGCCTCTTTCTGCACCCCTCTTCCCTCTTTGTGCAACTCTCTTCCCTCTTTCTGCACCACTCTTGCCTCTTTCTATACCTCTGTTGCTTCTTTCTGCATTTCTCTTGCCTGTTTCTGCACCTCTGAGTTAGAGGTAGTTTTAATCCCCCTGCCCTATTATGTACTAGGGTCTTACAGGGGAGGTCATGCCAATCACATGGGTACCCCAACCCATAGTGTACCCTAGTGTATGTAGATGTTTTCAGCATAGCACTGGCTCCGGGTCTGGTTAGTCAGAGTCAGTTACCACCAGTACCAGTCAGCAAAAAGTTGGGGGCACAGGATGACTTTGCAACAAGGCCTCTTTCTGCACCTCTGTTGGTTCTTTCTGTATATCTCTTGCTTCTTTCTGCACTTTTCTTCATCTCTCTGCACTTCTGTTGCCTCTTTCTGCATTTCTCTTGCTTCTTTCTGTGCCTTTCTTCCTCTTTCTGCACATGTCCTACCTCTGTAGGCATAGTTAGAAATTAGCATTTAAAAAACCTTTGAAATTCACTGAAAAAACCATAGGTTTCAGGGACGTTATAGTTAGAAATTAGCATTTAAAAAACCTTTGAAATTCACTGAAAAAACCATAGGTTTCATGGACGTTATAGTTAGAAATTAGCATATAAAAAACCTTAGAAATTCA
This sequence comes from Calotriton arnoldi, assembly GCA_963921515.1. Taxonomy (NCBI): domain Eukaryota; kingdom Metazoa; phylum Chordata; class Amphibia; order Caudata; family Salamandridae; genus Calotriton; species Calotriton arnoldi. The sequence continues at coordinate 117,290 of CAWUFW010015414.1, read as the reverse complement.
CTGAAAAAACCATAGGTTTCAGGGACGTTATAGTTAGAAATTATCATTTAAAAAACCTTAGAAATTCATTGAAAAAAACACAGGTTTCAGGGACGTTATAGTTCGTTGGACATTTCACTCGTACAAAACCAGAGAAATTCAGCCGTTATAGTTAGTTGAGCTAACTATAACTCACGCCCCCGCAATGCACTGCTGATGACGTCACATATTACATCATTCATGACATGGTCAGTGACATCACCTCCGACCCTCGGTCTAGGTCCACTCTCTCCCCACTGCTCCGCTGTGCCGTCTCTTGCCTCCAGACCCGACCTCCTCCTTGGGAGGTTCGAGGCTGCTGCCCTCTCCTAAGCCTGCTGCCCGCTCCAACTGGGACCAGACTGCCTCCAACCACCGTAACCTTTCTCAGCCGTTTTTTTTCTTAATTTTTTTTCTGTTGTGCCACTGTTATTGTGCCCATCTGTGTCATGCTCTAATTTCACCACTGTTTTTATTTTCTCGTGCCTGCCTGTTCCTTTTGCCTTTCGCCGCTGCTGCCCCTGCGGCCCCTCTCCCCCGGAATTCCCCCCCGGAATTCCCCTCCGGAATTCCCCTGCTCCTGCCTCCCAGCCTCTCTTCCCTCCCACCTCCCCTACTTAATGGCGGCCACTGCGGGGGAGCGCGAGTAAGACCTCCGACCCTCAGTCTAGATCCACTCTCTCCCCACTGCTCCGCTGTGCTGTCTCTTGTCTCCAGACCCCAACCTCCTCCTTGGGAGGTTCGAGGCTGCTGCCCGCTCCTGCGCCTGCTGCCCGCTCCAACTGGGACCAGACTGCCTCCAACCACCGTAACCTTTCTCAGTTGTTTTTTTTCTTAATTTTTTCCCTGTTGTGCCAGTTATTGTGCCCATCTGTGTCTTGCTCTAATTCCACCACTGTTTTTATTTTCTCGTGCCTGCCTGTTCCTTTTGCCTTTCGCCGCTGCTGCCCCTGCGGCCCCTCCCCCCCGGAATTCCCCCCTGGAATTTCCCCCCCGGAATTCCCCCCCGGAATTCCCCTGCTCCCGCCTCCCAGTCTCTCCTCCCTCCCACCTCCCCTACTGAATGACAGCCGCTGCGCGGTCGCGCAGCGGACGTGTGCAGCGGGTGTGCCGCTGGCGTGCCAAAGGCAAGCCCGTCTGCACCCGTCCATGACCCGACCGCAGCCAGTGCCAGGAACCCTGGACCTCCCACTACCCATCGCTATCACACCACCACCCTCCTCGCACTCAACCCTGGAAGACTTAGAGAATGCCAACAGGCCTCGCCGAACATGACCCATGGCCAGTTCTCCTGCCTCCACTGCCGCCAGACCCTCACCGCCACCCCGGCCTCCAACACCGCCGACACCAGCACCGGCGACACCCTAAAATGCATCCTCCTCAACGTACGCTCTGAATACAAACACGCCATGGAAAGCTGGAACCTACACGAGTCTCTTTCGCCCAACATCGCCTTCTTCACAGAGACCTGGACCAACGCATCCTCCGCCCCCGACATCAGCACCGCCATCCCAGACGGATACAAGATCCAGAGGAAAGACCGCCCCATCCACCCAGGAGGGGGCCTCGCCATCGCCCACAAGATCACCCTCCACCTCACCACCTCCAGCGAAACCTTCCCCTCTGCCAAACACCTGCACTTCAAGATCCAGACCACCCCCAAAGCCACACTCCGAGGAACCCTCATTTCCAGACCCCCCGGCCCCCGAACACCCTTCGCCACCACCATCACCGACTTCATCGCACCCCACGCCATCGCCTCAACAAACTACATACTCATTGGAGACCTGAAATTCCACCTCGACAACCCCAGCAACCCCAACTCCACTATCCTTCGTGACAACATCACCAGCATCGGACTTAAACAACTCGTCAACACACCGACCCACAGAGCAGGACACACCCTCGACCCCATCTTCACGGCAGGAAACAGCGTCCATTTCAGCCACACAACGAAGCCGCCATGGACCGACCACCACTGCGTACACTTCGCCATCAACAAACCCAAGGCACCCAAACCAGCCCCACGCCCACCATGAAGGAACTGGAGCAAGGTTACCGACGAGCAACTTAACTCCACCCTCACCCGAGACAACCACACCTGGGCACCCGACGCAAACAGCGCAAACGACGCAGCCAGAGAACTCCACACCTGGATCTCCAACTGCGCAGATGAGCTCGCCCCGCTACGCAACCCCGACAGACAACGCCCCAGGAAAGCCGCCTGGTTCACAACCGCTCTCCAAGAAGCCAGACGCACCTGCAGACACCTGGAGAAGAAATGAAGAAACACCAAGACAACCGAAAACCACACCACCTACAAGGACGCCATGACGGACTACCACAACCAGATCAGAGCCACCAAAAGGAACTTCATCCACAACAAAATCCTGGCCAACTCCACCAACTCACAAGGAACTTTTCAGTGTCATTCAAGAATTCACCAACCCACGCAGCGAAGCCACAGACATCACCCCATCCCAAGACCTCTGCGACAAGCTTGGAACCTATTTCCACCTCAAGATCAAAAACCTCTACGACAACTTCATCGACCATCCACCAGGCGCCACAGATGGCCCCCCCCCCCAGAAACACCAGCCAGCCCACCATCTCCAACTGGACACCGATCACGGCCTAAGACACCACCTCAACCATGAAAAGCATCCACTCGGGGGCCCCCACCGACCCCTGCCCCCCTCACATCTACCACAGAGCCGTGGCCACCATCGCACCCAAACTACAACGCACCATCAACACCACCTTCAAAACAGGCACCTTCCCAGACAACTTGAAGCGTGCAGAAGTCAGACCCATGCTCAAGAAGCCCACAGCTGACCCCATCGACCTCAAGAACTATCGGCCCATCTCGCTCCTCCCCTTCGCAGCCAAAGTTGCAGAGAAAACAGTCAACAGGAAACTGACACGATTCATTGAAGAGAATGCCGTCCTCGACCCGTCCCAATCCGGATTCCGAAGCAACCAGAGCACAGAGACCGCCCTACTCGCCGCCACAGACGACATCCGCACCCTCCTGGACCAAGGCCACTCCACAGCCCTCATCCTACTCGACCTATCAGCGGCCTTCGACACCGTCTCCCATCGCACACTAGTCGTCAGACTACACGACGCAGGCATACAAGGAACAGCCCTGGACTGGATCCGATCATTCCTCACCGGAAGAAGCCAAAGGATCAGACACCCACCCTTCCTCTCCGACCCCACAAAAATCACCTGCGGAGTCCCACAGGGTTCATCACTGAGCCCCACCCTCTTCAACATTTACATGACCCCCCTCGCAGCAATCATCCGACAACACGGCCTCAACATCGTATCCTACGCCGACGACACCCAGCTCATCCTCTCCCTCACCAAAGACCCCACCACTGCCAAACTCAACTTCCAGAAAGGAATGCAAGACGTCGCAGTCTGGATGACCAACAGCTGCCTGAAGCTCAACGCCGAGAAGACAGAAGTCCTCGTCCTCAGTACCACCCCTTCTGCATGGGGCAGCACCTGGTGGCCGACCGCCCTCGGAAGCCCACCTACCCCCTCAGACCACGCTTAGAACCTCAGCATCATACTCGACTCACCACTCTCCATGAACCGACAGGTCAACGCCGTCGCCTCCAGCTGCTTCATCACCCTCTGCATCCTCCGCAAGACCTTCAAGTGGATCCCCCTGAGTCAAGGAAGACAGTCACCCACACACTCATCACCAGCAGACTGGACTATGGAAACGCACTCTACGCCGGCATCGACAAGTCCCTACTAACGCAAACTCCAGACAGTACAAAACACCGCCGCCAGACTCGTCCTCGGCATCCCCCGACACAAACACATCAGCCAACACCTACGAAGTCTCCACTGGCTCCCCGTGGAGAAAAGAGTCACTTTCAAAATCGTCACTCACGCCTACAAATGCCTACACAACAACGGACCCAAATACCTCAACAACAGAATCAACTTCCACGTACCCAAAAGAAACCTCCGATCTTCCAACCTCGCACTGGCTGAAACCCCGCGCATCCACAGAGCCAGAGCAGGCGGAAGATCCTTCTCTCACATTGCAGCCAAGACCTGGAACGAGCTACCGGCAGACATCAGACGCGCCCCCTCCCTGAACACCTTCAGGAAGACCCTCAAGACCTGACTCTTTGGCTAAACAGTTCTGCGGACCCCCCTCCTCAGCGCCTTGAGACCCTCACGGGTGAGTAGCGCGCTTACAATTCCCTGATTGATTGATTGATTGATCACTGATGTCATCACTGATGACTTCTCAAATGACATCACTGATGACTTCACTGATTACATCATCCACGTGATAATCTGATGCACCTCCTCACACCCTAATATAACCTTTGATACACCCACTCTAAAATACAAACTACCATTTTCGAAACCATAGACACACCAATACCAGTTACTACATACCCACTCACTGATTCCTAGGTCTACACACACATCCACTCATTCACCCATACAGCCACTCATACATGCAGTCACTCATCAATACAGCACTATCATATGCACTCATACACCTATACAGGCACTCACACACCTCCACTCATCCATAGAGTTACTCACACACCTAGTCAGTCATGCAAATAATCAATCACACTCCCATTTACTCACCTATACAGTTATACACACACCACCTCACTTATTCATACAGACACTAACACATACTTACTCTCTTATACAATCACTGATACAAGCTCACACTCATCCATACAGCCACTCTCAGAATCACTCACTCTAACATATAGTCAGTTATATACTCCAACACTCACATATACTGCCTTTCACATATGTAGTTACTTACACATGTACCACTGAGACATCCATTCACTCACCAACACACCCATACACACACTCACCCACCCATACAGCCCTTCACAGATGCACTCTTGAACCCATACACCCAGTGAATCACCCACTCACACATCTATGCACAGAGTCACACACCCCCATCCTCCCACACAGACCCTCAGGCACCCACACAGATACTCAGACAACCAATTAATAACCCATATAGACACTCATGTAGCTACTCACCAACCCATGCAGCCGCTTACACACCAACTGACAGACTGATACAGACATTCACACCGTTTAGTCACTAACCCATGCATTCAGTAAGACACGTTTAATCACTCACTTATACAGTCAGTCACACACCTACTAAATCATCCATTCAGACACTCATACACCCACTCATTCTTCAATACACCTTGGCATATATATATATATAAAACATATTTAAACTTTACAGAAACACACAGTCACTGGATGATGTCATCAGTGATGTCATTTGAGATGTCATCAGTGATGTCATCAGTGATGTCACTGACCATGTTATGAATGATGTAATATGTGATGTCATCAGCAGTGCATTGCGGGCGCGAGTTAAAGTTAGCTCAGCTAACTATAACGGCTGAATTTCTCTGGTTTTGTACGAGTGAAATGTCCAACTAACTATAACTTCCCTGAAACCTGTGGTTTTTTCAGTGAATTTCTAAGGTTTTTTAAATGATCATTTCTAACTATAACGTCCCTGAAACCTATGGTTTTTTCAGTGAATATATGTACATATATATATATATATATATATATATATATATATATATATATATATATATATATATATGAGAGAGAGAGAGAGACATATTAATTATAGCTAAGAAATATCATTAAAAACTAAGCCGGGCGGAGAAATTGACTCCGCTCACGGAGTTTGCAGAATTCAGGAACTCTGCACTCCATGTCCAATGCGGAGTTCCTGATAAAATTCCACATTCACTGTGGAGCGGAGTTTTCCTGCATCGTCATATGGGGCTCATACATAATATGCTTCCTGGAGGCGGCCATGCCAGAGTCAGGAGGGCCCTGTGCAATCGTCAACGTCATGTCGACCTGCTTTAATCACTATGGAGCCAGTTATTAAAATGGCTACCCGTTGTGACTGTGTTATGCCCCTGATGCATGCCAAGAATGAATTAATCTGACCTCTGTCCACACCAAAGATTAATGACGTGTGCTACTCGCTTGCCTTCAATGCAGCTTCTGCTACTGAGAGTCCTCCTCTCTCCCAGTGAGTTGTCCCGGTGTGTAGTGTACCATGCTTGTGCTACCAGTGCCCACCCTAGCTTGGCTGGAACTGGGTGGCCAGCGCAGGGCGGAGCCCTCAACTGACCACTGTGGGCCTTCTTAGAAATAATTACGGCCTGGGCAGTGACGACTCCGCTTCAGGGACCTGCTTGCCGCTGCCATTAGCTTGGCTGTGTGTTTGTGGCCTGGGCTGCTGCCTGCCTTTTCCCCGAGGGTGCTAGAGCTGCGGAGTGCTACCACCAAGGAAGGAGGCAGGTCACAGGTAGATGCTGGAGCAGGGGAGCTGCATGCGGTCAACAACAGAAATATTGCCCAGGCCAAGAAGCTCGTGCAGAGTACAGACTGCAGAGAGAGCTGCACCCGCAAGAAAGATGAGTGCATTACATCTGCCTCGAGACTCTCTCGAGCCTCAACAATCATACCTGCAAAGGGTGCTGCTATAGCCTGTGGTTTTGTCTGTTGGTGTGACACAAGTTTGGTACTCCGGCCGCTTGCGGAACTCTGTGGAATTTGACTGAGTTTTCTGGTAACTCTGCGGAATTTCTGAGAGCTCCTCCCAGCATTATTAAAAACCTCAGAAATTCCCTAAAAGTAAAAGGTTACAGGGACATTATAGTTAGGTTCAGATTTTACACTCACAAAATCATAGAAATTCGGTAGCTATAGTTAAACTTATCTCAATAAATTATAACTCAAGCCCTAAGGTAACTATACCTGGCACCCACACCATGCACAGTTTTCTCATTAATAATTTTACTGCAATTGTTACACTGATATTTGTGATAATGTAATAGAAAATGTCATGAGTGATGTAATATGAGGGGTAATCAGCAATGTATGGCAAGGCACGAGTTATAGTTACCTTAGGCACTAGCTGAATTGCTATGGTTTTGTGTGTGTAAAATCTGAAACAAACTATAACGTCCCTGTAACATTTGTTTGTACTGAGGTTTTTTATGGTATTTCCTAACTGTAAGATCCCTGTAACCTTTGGTTTCTTTCAGTAAATTTGTATCTGTTTTTAATGTAAAGTAACATTTAATTACCATATGTTAATCAAACCTCCGCCACGCATGACCCACTGCATGTAGCCAACCCACTCCACGCACGGCCTCTAGTTGCACATGGCTGAGAGTTGGATGTATGGCCCGGCCTTTCCAACTCCTCAAGGCAACCAACCCGGGAGGGGGGCAATCAGAACTCCATCCCCGGGGCCCACTGCTTAATTTAAGAGGGAGGGAGGCACGCAGCAGCCCTTCCTGGGCCAATTTCAGGCCCAGGAACCCATCTCTAGGGGCCTGACCATATTGTACATGTTGAGGAGGGCCCAGCCATATAATAAAGGGGGAGGGGGCACACAGCCTCCCTTCCTGCGCCGATTTCGGCTCCGGCGACCCCATCCCATGGGGCCCTGACAATAAAGATTTGGTGCCCTACAGCCCAACCAGGGCACCCACTTCACCATTACTGGGGGCCGCGGGGGAGCCCCTATGCTCCCCTGGCCCCTTCCTCATGCTAGAGTCGGCATTGCTCCTGTTTGCATGAGTAGCTGGAAATGCAGTTCCCTGAGGGCGGGAGACTTTTTTTCAGCTGTTTACCTGCCCGCTTCATAGCAGGCTGGGAAACAGAAGAAAAGTCCGCTCCCAACTGGTGGGAGCATTTTTAAAGCTTCTGCCAGCTAGGAGCAGATGTAGTGTTTGCTCTTGCTTGGTGGGTGCTTTAATATTGCTCCTGCGAAGCAATAGCAAACACAGGTTTCCATGCCTGCTGCACTGCGGGCAGGGAAACCACTATGTCCTGAGGGCTGGTACTCCATGAGATAGCATGAGCCGGCCCTGGGCGATTGGGTCCCCAGTGCCATCAATGGCTCCAGATGGGAGGCCACTTACCCCCTCCCTTTATAAAGCATGGCCGGGCTCTGGGGCATGGGACCTCTGGGCCAAACTAAGCCCAGGGAGGGTGGGTGCATGCCCCCCTTTTAAATCATGGCCTTGCCCCAGGGGATGGGTTCCGGGGGCCCAAAATCGGCCCTGGGAGGGAAGTTCCCCTCCCCTTCTTTTATTTGGCTGGGCCCCGGGGGATGGGGTCTCCCAGGCCGAAAGTGGCTTGGGGAGGGGGACCACATGTGCCCCTCTCCCCTTTCTATATATAATGCATTCCCCTGGGACCTGGCCCACCTGGGGGCCAGCAAAACACAAGCATGGAAAACTGTGCTTGTCTTCCTGTTTTATATTTTCCTGTTGGTTCCCTGGATCCTTCACAAATTTGCGGGGATTTAAAAAACAAAAACATTTTTGGCCCCTGTGCGAACCAACCACCAGGCCTAGGGGTCAAGGTGTTCCTACCCTGTCCCCTTATCTTTTTCAAAAAGTTTTTTGTTCGGACTTGAACAGTCTGAGTCCCAAGATGGCTGCCAACACTTCCTGGTTGAAGTGTTGGCAGACAATCACAGCATTCCCAATGGCATGTGGATTTGCGGATCCCCTGTGGTGGATTTGCAATGGATCCACATCCCTAGATATCTATAAATATTTCTTCTTTAATAACTCTAAAACTACTGAACGGATTTACACCAAATTACAAAATTAGATTTTTCTGGACCAAGATCTAGCTTTCTGCCAAATTTGGGGTAACTCCGTCCAGCGGTTCTGGCTGTAGTCGCGTCTAAAATTCTTATGGGAAAGTGCATGGGAAAAATGCATTTTGGGACCCCCCTTTTTCTCAGCCCCGCTTGACAAATCAAACCAAAACTTTCAAGACATCAGCTAAGGTAGGTGGCCAACTAGTTTTAAAAAGTTCGTGGAGATTCGTCAAATGGCGCCAGAGTTATTAGCAAAGCAAAAAACGCTCTGTCTATGGAAACTAGGTCCTAACTATAACTACCTACGGACTAGCCAGACCCAATTGCAGTGTAGCATTGATGCTGGGTGTGCAGCCCAGTAAATAAATCTAATACCAATCCCAAACAAACCTTTAGAAACAATGCTCACTCATGAAATAGCGGTGCAAAGGGTGTTTATTCCTTGTTCCCAATGAACCATTTTGGCTCAAAGGGCCTTGATCGCATACCGACAATAGTGGTATATAGATTTAAAATAACACCATGTTCATCAACATAGTAAACAAACTCAAAATTTTTACAACCATCACCATCTTTCAACAGGTAAAATTTCTATATATAACAAAGTGTAACTGCAAACCACTGAAACAGTAAAGAGGAGGACTGAAAGGAGTGTGAGGATGTAATCAATACCAAGAAAATAATCTCAAAATTAAGACAAGAACACATATGCATCTATCTAAACGAAATTCCTATCAAAACAGCATATCACACTGTTATTTGATGTTTTCTTCAGCCCACCGTCTATACTGTATTCAAATGTTCAATATCTAATATGATAGTAATTTTAACCTCAAATGTCATCCTCCCTACTAGGTACATAGTGTATATCACACATGACTCACAGGTGAATCAGTAATATAAAGTTCACAGTCTCCTTACTGCAGTAAGAGAAAATCTCTCTTTCACATAATAAAATACATGACATACATACATTATGCACCCATTAGAACAGTCTCAGAACAAAGAAAATAAATCACTAAATTATACAAGATCCTATACGTGTACATGTTTTACAGCTAGAAGCTTTGAGCTGTGAGCTTATTGAAGACAATGGTAGGAGCTGCCAATTGCCTCTCACAGTAGAGTCCCTTCCCTGTCTCCTAAAACATAACATCATAAAACCACCATTAAAATGACAACATACTGTATAACTACTTAGTCAGAACTCGAGTCCTCAACCCTCGGTCCTAGGATCGCACTCTCCCCGGCAGCTCCGCAGTGCTCTGCGTCGCCTCTGAAGCCAGCCCCTCCATTGCAGGGTTCGAGACTACCCTGATTCCGGTTCTTCGCTTCTTGCGCTCTGTGGCTTAATTTAATTTGATTGTGCCTGCTGCTGTTTGTTTTGTTTTATTTTCCTCATTGTCCTCTGCTGTGTGCTCTTGTCCCCCTTCATTTTTTCCCTCTGCTCCTGCCGCCGCTGACCCGTGACCCCTCCCCCTACCGCCCCGCCTCCCAGCTGCACGTCCCAACCCCCCTACCCTTCATAATGGTGGGCGCGCACAGTGGGCGCGCCGCTGGCGTGCCAAAGGCGTGCCTAAGGCAAGCCCGTCTGCGCCCGTCCGCGACCCGACTGCAACCAGCACCAGGACCCCTGGTCCTCCTAGACCCCACTGCTACGACTCAACCACCCTCCACGCACTCAACCCTGGAAGACTCACTGACTGTGCAAGTTCCTCGCCAAACACCACCCACGGGCAGTTCTCGTGCAGACCCTGCCGCAGATCCTTCACCATCGGCAAAGCTCCCACGACAGCCGAAGGCACGCCCGATGCACGCACCACCGAAACCCTGACTTGCATCCTTCTCAACGTGCGCTCCCTGCACGGACACGCTGTATAGATCTGGGACCTGATCAACACCCTCTTGCCCGACGTCGCCTTCTTCACTGAAATCTGGCCCCGACATCGCCACTTCCATCCCCGACGGCTACAAGATCCAGAGAAAGGACCGTCCGCACCGACCAGGAGGAGGACTCGCCATCGCACACAAGACCCCCCTCCGACTCTCCACATCCAGCACGAGAGGCCCCCACTCCAACACAGAACACATCCACTTCCAGATCCAGACAAGCCCCAGGACCACGCTATGCGGCACCCTCATCTACATACCGCCAGGGCCTCGCACTCACCATGCAACCACCATCGCCGAGCTCTCCGCACCCCACGCCATCACCTCCACGGACTACATTCTACTCGGGGACCTGAACTTCCACCTCGACAACGGCAATGACCCCGACTCCACCACTCTCCTCGACAACCTCGCCAACCTAGGACTGAAGCAGCTCGTCAACACGCCCACCCACAGAGCAGGTCACAACCTCGACTCCATCTTCGCGGGAGCCACACCACCCAGCCCCTCTGGACTGACCACCACTGCGTCCACTTCACCTTCAACACCACCACTGCACCCAAACCTGCCCCGCGCCCGCCACGACGGAACTGGAGCAAGGCCACAGAGGAGCACCTCAACACCACCCTCCATCAAAATACCCCCATCGCCGCGAACGACACCAACTCCGCAGCCAGGGAATTTCACCGCTGGGTCTCCCGCAGCGCCGACAAGCTCGCACCCCTCTGCCCCCGCCAAACAACGCCCTCTAAAAGCCGCCTGGTTCACCACAGAACTACAAGAAGCCAGGCGCTCCTGCAGACGCCTAGAGAAAACCTGGCGAAACCTGAAAACCACGGATTAACCACAAGAGCGCCCTGAAGGAATACCACCAGCGCATAAGAGACACCAAACGGACCTTCATAAGAGACAAAGTCCAGACCAACGTGACCAACGCCAAGGAACTGTTCAACGTCATACAGCAGTTCGCAAAACCCACCTGCGAAGCCACGGACGTCACACCTTCCCAGGAATTCTGCGACAAGCTCAGCTCCTACTTCCATCTGAAGATCAAGGCCCTCTACGACAACTTCAGTGAACCAACGACGAACACCACCCCCCTACCCACCGCCGCCGATAAGCCTACCATCATGTCCTGGGATCCCGCTACCGTCGAACTCATCACCGCGACCATGAAGAAAACCCACTCAGGAGCCCCAACAGACCCCTGCCCACCGCACATATTCCACAGGGCCGCCGCCGTCATCGCACCTGAACTAGGATGCACCATCAACTCCTCCCTCAGATCAGGCATCTGCCCATCCGACTGGACACGGGCGGAGGTAAAATCCCTCCTCAAGAAACCAACGACCGACCCAACGGACCCGAAAAACTACCGGCCCATCTCTCTCCTCCCCTTCGCGGCCAAAGTCACCGAGAGACTTGTAAATGCCCAGCTGACCGCCTTCATAGAAGAGAACTCCATCCTGGACACCTCCCAGTCTGGATTCCGCAGCAACCACAGCACCGAGACCGCCCTCCTCGCCACCACTGACGACATCCACATGCTACTGGATCAGGGACACACCGCAGCCCTCATCCTTCTAGACTTCTCCGCAGCTTTCGACACCGTCTCACATTGCACGCTCGCAGCCAGACTTCACGGCGTGGGAATACAAGGAGCCACCCTCGACTGGATCCAATCCTGCCTCTCCGGAAGAACCCAGAGGATCCGACTCCCTCCCTTCTTCTCCAAACCCACGGAAATCAGCTGTGGAGTACCCCAAGGATCATCACTCAGCCCCACATTCTTCAACATCCACATGGCCCCCCTCGCCGCCATTGTCAGACAGCATGGGCTCAGCATCGTATCCTATGCCGACGACACCCAGCTCATCCTCTCGCTCACGAAGAATCCTGAAGACACCAGACTATGTTTCCAGGAAGGAATGAAGAACGTGGCAGCCTGGATGAAGGACAGCTGCCTGAAGCTAAACTCAGAGAAAACCAAGTTCCTCATCCTCGGACCCTGCACCTCCGCCTGGGACAACACCTGGTAGCCCTCCACCCTCGGGAGCCCACCCACCCCTACAGACCACGCTCGAAACCATCCTTGACTCCTCCCTCTCCATGAACCACCAGATCAACGCCGTCGCCTCCACTAGTTTCAACTGCCTTCGCATCCTCCATAAGACCTTAAAATGGATCCCCCCCAACTGCAGAAGGACCGTCACCCACGCACTCATAACTAGCAGACTGGACTACGGCAACGCCCTCTACGCCGGAATCAACAAAACCCTTCTACACAAACTCCAAACCATCCAGAACGCCGCAGCCAGACTCGTCCTCGGGACACAGCGCCACGAGCACATGACCCAACACCTACAAGGCCTCCACTGGCTCCCCGTCGAGAAGAGGGTCACCTTCAAACTCCTCACCCACGCCTACAAATCCCTCAACAACATTGGACCCAAATACCTCAAAGATAGATTATCCTTCCACGTGCCCAAGAGGAACCTCCGCTCCGCCGACCTCGCCCTGGCAGACGTCCCCTGCATCTGCAGAAACAGAACCGGCGGGAGAGCTTTCTCCTACATGGCAGCCAAAACCTGGAACGAGCTCCCTGTGAACATCAGATGCTCCCCGACCCTGCACACGTTCAGGAAGGACCTCAAGACCTGGCTTTTTGACTGATCCGGAGCCGCTGCCCCCCCCCCCAGCGCCTTGAGACCCTCACGGGTGAGTAGCGCGCTATATAAACCCCCTGATTGATTGATTGATTGATTGTATTTCTAAGACACATGCAGAATATATAATGTACATTGCATTTCACACTTAGTCTTCTAAGTGTTCTGTCAGTTCCTCATCCATATTCAACCCTCTGTGTTGGACCAGGCCCTTTTTGCAGGGTTATCTCCAAACGTTTTGCCTTCCCCCGCCAAATTTTCTGACCTTCTTTTGGTTGGTTTTAGGACTCTGGGCACTTTACCACTGCTAATCAGTGCTCAAGTACATGTGCTCTCTCCTCTAAACATGGTATGATGGTTTACACCTGTGTGTTATATTTGATTTACTTGTAAGTCCCTTGTAAAGTGGTATCCCATACCCAGGGTCTGTAAACTAAATGCTGTCCATCAATTGTTCTTTTTGCCTTTGTCACCCCGAGTGTGACGGGTATGCCCAGACGTGGATCCCGTGCTCTCCATGCCACTGGAGTCAAGCTAGCCTGGCTGATGAGGGGTGAAACCCTGAAACCGGTCCCAGGGTGCTTGTTTCTGGTCCAGGGAGGACATTGCCTGGCAGTTCGTGCTGATCTGTTCCCATAGAGAGCAGGGTCAAGTCTGATTTGCATATGGCTGTGTTTAAACTGGAATGTCATGTGGAGCAAAAAAACGATGGATTTAGGCCCAGATCTCTGTATTGAGGGTGAATAATTAACATTGTTCAACATTCTGTCCATCAAGTATTCTTTTTGCATTTGTCACCCTGAATGGGACGGGTATGCCCAGATGTGGGTCCAGTGCTCCCCATGCCACTGGACCCAAGCTAGCCTGGCTGATGAGGGGTGAACCCCTGAAACTGGTCTCAGCATGCTTGTTTCTGGTGCAGGGAGGACCTGGCTTGGCAGTTTGGGCTGGACTGTTCCCATGGAGAGCAGGTTCAAGACTGATTGGCATATGGCTGGGTTTAAACTTGAATGGCATGGGGAGCAAAACAATGATGGATTTAGGCCTAGGTCTCTGTACTAGGATGAATGTTTAACATTGTTCAACATTTTGTCCATCAATTGTTCTTTTTGCAATAGTGGGCCTGCAGCTTCATAATGAAACTGAACAATAATGAGGTTAACATCAAGCTTACAGCATCGATGAGTAAGACACATTGTGAATTTTTGAATGTGAATTAGGATGTACAAGATGGAGATTTGGTCTCAACCATCCACAGAAAAGCCACAGCCACCAATTCCATTTTACATGCCAACAGCGGACATCCAGCAGCATTGAAAGGGAGTATTCCGAACAGCCAAATGCTACAAGCGAAAAGAATCTGGTCCACAGAAAAACAACTGACAAAAGAAATAAAGGGAATGACAGAAAGATTTATCCAACAGGGTTACCCAAGAAATGTGTTACGGGATGCTAAAGAAAGAATTAGTAAAAAGACGCGAGCAGAAGTACTCTATCAAACAGAAGGAGACAAAGAAGAAAAAGAAAAAAAAGAAAACTGAAACAAAGAGAATTTTCTTAGAATATAATTCAGCACATCCAACGATAAAGAGAATATTGAAGAAAAATTGGAATATATTACGTAAAAGAAAATCTAATCAAAGATGTAGCGGACCAAAACCCCAGAATAACTTTTAAAAAAAACAAATCATTGGGAGATCTTTTAAGAAGAAGTCATTTGGAAATAACCAGAGAAAATAACTGGCTAACAAGCAACATAAAAGGTTTTACAAAATGTTGCTCGAGTAGAGCCTGCCAGTTTGGGATCAATCAGAAGACACTTAGAACATTGGATGGGGAGAGAACTATTCAAGGAACAATCACTTGTGAGACAGAATCCGTAGTTTACACACTCAAATGTAGCTGCAATAAATATTACATGGGCAGCTCCATTAGCAGACTAAAACTGCGAATATTACAACACATAAGGGCTATCAAAAAATTCTCATTTTGAGAAGTTGCATTGTCCCTCACTTAGTTATTTTGGAATAAAACGCATGCCAAAAAATAGTAGAGGAGGGAACAGGGAGCAGGAATTGAGAAGAGAAGAATCGAAACTAATAATTATGATGGGCACAGAAATTCCAGCAGGACACAACACAGATGCGGAATTACATGTACATCTGTAACCATTAAGAATAGTCCCTTCTAACTAGTTATGTAACTCACAGTAATAAACAAGAAAAAGAGAAAAATTAAGAGGATATATAAAAGGATATATGAAAAAAGAACTTTCTTCCTTCTGTTAAATGATAGAACCCAGAGATAATCACAACTAACCCTGGGCATAATACTTTGCTACGCTCACGGAGCATGCAAAGTTTGTGTTACTACGCATTACGCAAATTGCACGTAGCAGAGTAAAAAAACTCTGCTAATCGACGTAGCGTAGCAGCAGTATATTAAACACATACAAATGCTTTGTTAAAGCAATTTTCTATGCTAAAAAGCATATAACAAATTTACAAAAGTGAACTTTGACAATGAAAATATCAAGCAATGAGAGAGGTGATGATTTTGGGTTCTCCCCTAACCTAGGGGGAGGACCAAGCAGATGCCTTGAACACAAAAAGCATATCATGTGAACGATTCAGTGGTGGTCCCTTCCTCCTAGGACCACCCCAAGCACAGTTATGGGCAAAAATACAATCCCAACCAAAGGCCCTGCAAAGCATTATGGGACGAGATTAGCAGTGGGCAGTGAATATTATAGTGTCCAATATCAAAATAATTCTACAAAGAGCTGCAGTTCAACTAGTCGTTACTAGATGTCCCTCACGAGTCAAATGCAAAAGCATTGAAATTATTACTACATCAAGCTGCAGTTCCACTAGTCGTTACTAGATGTCCCTCACGAGTCAAATGCAAAAGCATTGAAACCCTTTCATGAAGCTTTTGCATTTGACTCGTGAGGGACATCTAGTAACAACTAGTGGAACTGCAGCTCTTTGTAGAATTATTTTGATATTGGATACTATAATATTCACTGCCCACTGCTAATCTCGTCCCATAATGCTTTGCAGGGCCTTTGGTTGGGATTGTATTTTTGCCAATAACTGTGCTTGGGGTGGTCCTAAGAGGATGGGACCACCACTGAATCGTTCAAAAAATGTGCTTTTTGTTTTCAAGGCATCTGCTTGGTTCTCTCCCTAGGTTAGGGAGGATACCAAAATCATCACCTCTCTCACTGCTTGTTAATTTATGGATTTCACTTTTGTGAAATGCTATATGCATTTTAGCATATAAAGACAGAGATACTTATTTTATCTTAACTTGCACTGTGCAAGATGCCTTTGGCAATTATTGTACAGTGCAGTCAAGCACACAGCTACGCACTACACAATTTGCATAGCTACGTGTAGTTCAAAATGTACTTCACGTAGCTACGTGAAGTGCTACTACGCAAACTACGCCCAGGGTTAATCACAACACACAGTTCCTGGAATATAGAACTTGAAAGAGTTGTGAAAACTCCTCACTTGTGATAGACAATGGCACTTTGTAAAAATGAGACATTTTTTAAGGAATTTGGTAGGCACAGGACATGGGGGGATGATATAATAAAGGGAGTGGCAGTCCACCACAGTCTGAAATAGTTGCTAAGATTAGACATATGAATAGAACACATGAGAGATAAGGTCAGAAAGGATGAACAATGTATGTAAGTAATTAAATATTTTTAAAATAACTTGAAGTTGTAGGTAGCATGCATCACTTTAATAATATATTGCAATAGCACTAACCCTGGGCAGAGCAGGCGTAGTGCCTCTACGCGAAGTTCCACAGAGTTGGAAAGCAACTCCGTGGAACTTCGCTACACTCTGCTCCACACCCTCCCAAAATAATTAAAAGTAAGTAAAAGGCACTTACCTGCCCCGTGGCTGCCTCCTCCTCGACTTTGCCACTATCCTGCCTCCTCCTCGCCTTCACTAATAACCCTTATGTTGTATGTCTTGTGCATGAAGCAGGATGGCGAGGAGGAGGCAAGAGAGCGGCGATGTCGAGGAGGAGGCAGCCACGGGACAGGTAAGTGCCTTTTACTTACTTTTAATTATTTTGGGAGGGTGGCGGGGCCGGCTAACTACGCTCCGCCACGGAGTTGTAGTTTTGCCTGAACTCTGTGTTTGCAATGGAACGCAGGGTAAGCAAAAGTTCGTAAACTCCGCTGGCGGAGCGTAGTTACCCGCCCGGGGTTAAATAGCACAAGACACTTTAGGAGGCTTTGTGCAACAAAGGCAAGTTATTTCACAAATATAAATTCAATCGCATGGGACCCTTTAAAAAGGGGTGCACAATAAAGGTACATGAAAAAGTGTGAAATTTTGGCAGTAGAAGGTAGCACGTGACACTTTATTTATAGAACACAATAGCACGTTCATGTAAAATGGCGCGGAAAATTAACCAGCCCAAAAGAGTAATCCACGCTCTAGCAGCCAACTGAACATGAACACAGTAAAAGGACAGTTTAAATAGGAGGGAGAATGCCCACTGAGGTGCAAATTGAGGTCCGGTAGAAGGCAGGAGCCGAAACGCGTAGGCCTGGGATGCCGAAACGGATCGGCCTTGGATGGAAGCATTGTTATGCAGAATCTAAGCGAACAGTCAATGAAGGCTGAACCATTAATGAAAAATGTAATGAAAAATGAAGAAAAACTAAATAAAGGTGAATGTCAAACCTACGAAGAACAGCGTCTGTGGTGTTTACGTTCCGCTACATGGTGAATCACGAAGGCTGACAATGTCTGCTGTAAAAAAAAAAATATATATATTTTATATATATATATATATATATATATATATATATATATATATATATATATATATATATATATATATATTTGCACGCTTTACATTTTAAGTATGGAAAAAAGCCAGTCACCTTCTCTTTTTTGTGGGGAGTGGAGCGATAGTGGCTGCTTACCAGATGATCTCCAATGGATTTGCAGCGTTTGTAGGTTATCAATGGCTGCTTCGGGTGATTCCGCACCCGTGAAAATATAGCCATAAGGTAATAAACCATGGCACCGTAGAAAGTGGAACCAACAAAGTTAGAAGTATCAATCGGCTTCTTAACTGCAACTCAGACTTCACTGTATACTGTCTGGAATGTCCATGCCCCAAAAGATATGTGGGTAGTACGATTCACCCAGCAAAAAAACGTATACTTGAACACATGCGTGCAATTTCTAAAAAAGATGCCACTTACCCTGTAGCTCGCCACTTCGAAAGCATGCACAATAGCAATCGAGACCTTCTAAAGTTTTTTTGCATTGTCCAGGTCCCCAAAACGAAAGAGGTGGAGACAGAGTCAGGCTACTATGAGCACTTGAGTCTAAATATATTATCGACTTACAGACCAAGGCGCCTTTGGATTTAAACAATGATGAGGAGTTATGGGCCCACTTAGAATAAATACACCATAGATAGCCCTTTTATATCAGTTGCATGTTTCCTCCCAAAGTTTATTAAATGTATGAAAATGTCATGAATTTGTAAATATGTTTATAGTAGAATAATGGGGTTTCCTTTCTGCCTCCCCCCATATTTTCCTGTTACCGCTTTAAAGGTTCGCCCATTCAGGGCTTATTTTTATGAACCTTTTGGTACTCTATGAAATTCAATAGATGGATGCTTATTTTTGCACAATGGATGATCATCAGTATTTTCTGATTATTATTGAAAGTATATTTCACGAATGTGTATTCAAATCAGAAATTGCCGAACTATCGGTTTCTATGTCATGATCATTATATAGCATATCATCACTGCACTTTAGATTCTCTTAATAGAGTACCTAACATTGTTTGGGCATTATTTGTTTGTTTGTCAGGAACATGTTTAAAGATGGCCGCCAAAGATAATACACTGTGTAGCATTGCTATTAGGCCGTCTTTTTTGTCAATGAATTTGTTTCTCGTCATGCACTTACTCACTTTAAAATGGTGTTTTCAAAATGTACACGCCGTCATCGAAAAAGGCAGAGTGCCGAAACGCGCCTGTCAGTGCGGGGAGGGTCTGCACATTAAAATAGCACTTTATCAAATTCCCGTGAGTGCTCTCCTTATTTACAGCTGATCAGAGATGTATATTATTAAGAGATTAAGAGATATATATATATTAATTACCTACTGGCAGTCGCCAGTATGTAGTATAGTTAAGACCATATTTCCATAGAGAAAGCATTTTTTGACTTGCCTGTAAACTTTGGTGCTGTGTGATGAATGTTCACGAAATTTTGAAAAAAAAGTGCTCCAGTGATTCTTGTTGCACATGGAAAGTTTTTGGGGGATTCGTGAAGCGGGGGCTGAGAAAAATGGGGTTGAAGAAATGGTGCGTTTACAATGTTAATTCCCATAGGAACCTGTCAACACAACTACAGCCCGGACCACTGAATGGAATTACTCTAAGTTTGGCAGAAAGGTAGGTGCTGTTATGCAGATTGTGCTTTTTGTTATTTGGTGCAAATCAGTTCAGTATATTTTGTGAAATTTAAGAAGAAAAAGGTAGTGATATCTCTGGCCACGTATATTTCTCAACGATTTTACGGTTAATCACGAATGTGTGCGCCAACAGGAATGCTGTGATCAGCCGGACACAACCTGAACAGAAAGTTGTGGCCGCCATTTCATCAATCGGGAATGGTTCCCAGGGCTGAACATTTCTGTAAAAGCTAACATTAGGGGTCAGGGTGGAGATACTCTGACCCACTGTTTGAGAAATGGGGGTGGTAGTGACACAAGTTATGTGTTCAAAATAGTTTTTTTAATCATGTGCGATATTCGCAATGACAAAGCAACTGAAAAAGGGGCCCCCGTGTACCACTGTGAGCTCGTTGAGACTATTGCAGTGACATCGCGAATATTGTTGAAAATATAAACGAAAAAGTATCTATATACACACACCCTAGCTGGTCACAGTCACAGACTCCTGTACCTACTCACATATCTACTCAGACACTCATGGACCCACTCATATATCCACTCAGACACTCATGCACCCAGTCACAGACCCACTCAGAGACCCATACACCCACTCACAGGCCCACTCAGACACGCATGCACTTACTCACAGACCCACTAAGTGATTTATGCTTCCACTCATACACCCACTGAGAGATTGATGCACCCACTCACAGAACCACTGAGAGACTCATGCATCCAGGCACAGACCCACTCAGACTCTCACGTACCTACTCACAGACCCACTGAGAGACTTATGCTCCCACTCACACACCCACTGAAAGATCAATGCACCAACTCACATACTCACTGAGACTCATGCACCCAGTTACAGACCCAGTCAAAGATTCATACACCCACTCACAGACCCACTCAGACACTCTTGCACCCAGTCAGTGACTCACTTAGACACTTATGCATCTCCTCACATATGCACTCAAAGACTCTTATACACACTCACAGACCTACTCAAAACACATGTGCCCACTCACATACCCACTTAAAGACTCATACATCCATTCACATACCAACTGAGACACTCATACACACTCTTGAACTCACTCAGAAACTGTCGCACCCACTCATAGACTTAGTGAGAGACTCATGTGCCTACTCATATATCCACTCAAAAACCTATACACCCAGTGTCAGAGTCACTCAGAGACTCATGAACCCACCTACATACCCACTCAGAGACTCATGCACCCACTTGTATATCCATACAGAGACTTATGCACTCGCTTGTATAGCCACTCAGGTACTAATTAGGCCTGGGCAGTGAACTTCGCTCCGTGTGCGGAGTTTGCAGAGTTTTCTGCACTCCGCACTCCGCGGAGCTCGCGGAGTGCAGAAAACTCCGCTTCACGATGTGCAGCGGAGTTTTTTCCCCGCTCGTGATCGCGAACGGTAAGTTCGCGAGCGCGAGCTGCTGCTTGGGTAGAATTTCTACCTGAGCAGCAGGAATACCAACACAAACTGCAGTTCGCACTGCACTCTGCCACTCGCAGAACTTCGCTGAGTTTTTTTGTAACTTCGCGGAGTTCCGCGCAGCAAAACTCCGCGAACTACGCCCAGGCCTAGCTAATGCACCTACGTTGACAGGTTAAAGGGACGGTATAATTAGGACTTAGCATTTAAGAAGCCTTAAAATTCACTGAAAAACCAAAGATTACAGAGAAGTTATAGTTTGGCTCAGGTTTCACTCATACAAAACCAGTGAAATTCAGCAGCTATAGTTAGATGAGCTAACTATAGCTCATGCCCCCACAGTGCACTGCTTATGACCTCATATATCACATCACTCATGACATGGTCAGTGACATCACTGATGACATCTCAAATAACATCACGCATGACATCATCCACAGAATCACTGACACACCCACTCACACCCCCATAGAACCTTTCATACACCCACTCCCACTCCCACCCAACCATTCACAAACCCATTCACGGACCCATACCAGTACTTACACACCCACTCACTGGTTCATAGATCTACACACACATCCACTCACTCATTAATATATCCACTCATACATCCACTCAGCCACTAATACAGCCACTGACATTTCAACTAATACATCCATACAGCCACTCACACACTGAGGCAGTCACCCATAGAGCCACTTACACACCAACTCACTCACCCATACAGTTACACACACATTCACCCACTTACTCATATAGATTAATATATACAGCGTACATGAATTAAATCTCCATAATGAATCGGACACCGACACAGGAGTAGCGTTAGCAATTTCATCTCAGATTTAATTCATGTACACTGTAACGCGTTTCGGCACACCTGCCTTGATCACACAGCAATCGCCATTAAAACAAATGCGTTTAAAAAGCAGAGTAGCGCAGTCACATGACTCATGATTCTCAGTAGGCAGCAAAGACAGACTTCAAATGATGAAACGAAAGCAGATACACAGAGAAATGCCAATCACCTTCAAACAAATCAATATTGTTTGCAAATCTTGCTACAATTTTCGTTTCAAATTATATTATTAATTCATGATTAAAGTAACAATTAAAATTTCATTGTCACTAAAAACAAGCTTATTACTATTTTAAACATGCGCTAGTACAAATATGATAAACATGGCTTAACACAATTCCTCGTGGCATAATGATAAAAGGCAAGTGCCCATGCTCTCATTTATATCTGTTCTCAACTTATATCATGCACATAAAGTGTCCATGTATACTAATGCTTATAGTTCAGCATTGTAAAATTATTCTACACAATGATAAATCTCATTATGAGTTACAAAGTAGACCATCCTACTTCATAAATTCTTTACACATACTTCATTAAAATTGCATGAAATAATGTGCACCCTTTTGTTTGTCCAATGCAAATATTAAATTGAGTGAAGTGCTACTAGCTTATATATTACTATATATATTATATTATATGCATTATGTATCTTTGGCAAGCAAAACTAGACTGAATGCGTACACACAAACCGCTCCTGGATCTGGTCTCCAACTCACATAATTCTCCAACTGATTCATTATTCTTGATGCAAATAAATCTATCTCCAAAGGACCACAAAACATCTGAATTTTCTTGAAAAACAACAGATTCAGTTTCCAATAGCTGTAATCCCTCAAAAAACATGAATTCCAATCTGCTACTAAATTCTCTTTCCCCAGCAGGTACTGTGCCAATATACTTATCTTGTGCTCCATGCAAAACCTCAAAAAATCCTTTGCCAGATCTGCTAACTTCTTTGATTTGTTTCCGCCTAACTTGTTTATGTAAGTCACTGCCGAAATGTTGTCCATCTTTAATAAGACTGTTCTTCTCTGAATCCTCTCTCTGAAACTGCGAATTGCTAACACTCCTGCTTTCAGTCCAAACTATTTATATGATCGTCTCTCTCTTCCAAATTCCATCTTCCTCCTGTCTCCTGACTTTCTAGTCTTGCTCCCCATCCAAAGCTGCTCACATCTGTCTCTATTACATAATCTGGTGTTGCTCCAAAAATTGCCCTGCCATTCCATGCTTGTACATTTTCCAGCCACCACGTCAACTCCTCCTTTGCTTCCACATCCAATTTCACCATGTCTCCATACCATAAACCTTAGTTCAAGCTTGCACCCTTCACTCTCTGTAAAGCCCTGTAATGCAATGGGCCTGGAAATATTGCCTGAATCGATGAAGACAAAAGGCCTAACACTCTCACTAATTGTCTCAGGGTTACTTCCTGTTTCCTTAACAATCATTTCACTTCTCTTTTTATTAAAATGATCTTTTTCTCTGGTAATTCCAACTGTTTTTTTTATCGTGTCCACCACAAAACCTAAAAACTCCATTCTCTGTGCTGGCACCAAAATAGATTTCTCCAAATTTATGAAAAATCCTAAATCCTTCAACAGATTCTGCACTAAAAGACTGTGCTCCAATAAACTTTTCACCTTCCCATTCATGATAAGTATGTCGTCTAAATAAATCAATATCCGGACTCCTCTTTCTCTTAAGAAACCCACAACCGGTCTCATAACCTTTGAAAAACACCAAGGGGCCGAAGATAGACCGAAAGGAAGGCATACAAACTGATAAAGCTGACCCTTCCACCTGAACTGAAGGTATCTCTGACTTTCTTCTGCCATAGCTATTGAAAAATAGTCATCTTTTAAATCTATTTTCACCATCCAATCGTTGGCCATCAAAATATCTCTTAACAGATGGATTCCTTCCATCTTGAAATGATTCCAAACTACATATTGATTTAACTCCCTCAGATTTATGACTGGTCTCCATCCTCTGACTTTTCCACAACAAAAAAGGTACTTACAAACCCTTTGCTCTCCTCTGAAACTCTTATTATTGCCTGTTTTTTTAACATTTCCCTCACTTCTTCTTCTATAATAGTTTGAACCTCTTTCTGAAAATATATTTCCTTCGGTTCTCTCTCCTGTTTTGGTACTGAAACAAAATCTATCACATAACCTTTTACTGTTTCTAAAACCCAGAAGTCTCCCGTTATTTCCTTCAATTTTTCGTGTAACATCCTCAATCTCCCTCCTGAATTTCTCATGGTAGAACCAAAAATACTTCTCATACTCACCTTGACCTGTTTGTCCTCCAGACTGAAAACCTGATCTTCCTCGAGCAGCTCTGTTCCTTCCTCCACGTCCTCTTTGTGGATAGAATGTATTTTGATACGTGTTTCCTCTGAAACTACTTCTTCCCTGTAACCTTCCAGCTCCTTGATAGAATGGGCCTCTTGAATATGGACAGCCGAAAGACTGACCCCTCCTTCTGGCCCTGCCATATAAACTTCCACCGCCAAAGACTCTTCTCATAGACGCATGCGCTTTATCCAGAGAAGTAAATGTTTGCACATGATTCCTAATGATTTTACGAAACCATCACCAAATAGGAGTCCTTTTGACTCTTCACTGCTTTCTTTTTTTGCAAAATCACCTAATTTTTGGCTTATTCTGAATAAAACCACCTTCCGTCTCTCAGCTATTAATCCTGCGTTAGCATTCCCAATGAAACAGACAGCCCTTTGACTCCAACCTCTTAGGAGTTCTAAATCAATCTCAGTACCATTTAGGTACAACTCTTCCACCATGTCAAAAATTCTGACCACTGGACCTAGGATATCTACAACCTTAACTTCGCATTATTTAAGTGATCTTTCCAACCCTTTCCTTGGGTCATGACCCAACTTAAATAAGTAATCAGGTCTGGGTCCAGATTCGGAGTTATGGTCTCCTTAACATCAATTACAGGCCGGGAGCATTCAGCTTTCATGAGATTACACTCATTTCTCTCTAAAGGCCTTCGAATCCAAAATTTAATATAATCTGAAACATGTTTCATTGGCCACCATTCCGAACTTCTTGGATGTCTAATCAATGCAGGATTCAAAAGTGTTTGCCCAAATGGATCTTTTATTTCTTTTTTTGATTGAGTATTAGAGTTAGCATACTCTGAAAACTCATCTTGATCCTCCTCATAATCAAGATCTAAAACATATTCATCTATGTTTTCATCCTCCTTATTATTAGGCCATATAGGTTGTCCACCTTCTTTCATTTGCAGGGTCAACCTGCCTTTCATTTGAGCCGCTCTGGACACCTCTCAAAACCACACCTTTCTTTTTATTACTTACTTTCTTTAGCTCTTCACTTGAGATATTCTCTACATTGTTGTTATGTTTCTGTTTTTTAAAACATTTTCCACCTGGACCTCTATTCTGAGTATCCTCTTCTTCAGATAATGTCCAAAATTCTTCCTCTTCTGAATTCTCTGCCTTCCTTTTCCCTTCCTTTACTAATCTTTCTACTGTTGCCTGTACCTTATTACATATTTTCTGCTCTATTAGCCTCCTAATAAGCTCCTCTTGTACATCCATATTACTAACCTCTGCTCCCTCACTCATGTTAATAATGTTTGTTAATAAACGTTAAGAAGTCTCTTAAATCACTAGACTGTTTCTTCCTTTTAATTTTTTTTTTTTATATCATTTATTTCAAATCTTCATATAGCAAGTATCATTCCTCTACTTCAACTATTAAAATTGTAAGTATATTTCTCCAATCCGTGTTTCTATTATTTTTCTTTCTTAATAAATGCCACAATATCGTGAAAAAATCTCCTCATAAACTCTGATCGGCAAACTGCCAAAAGCCAACTGACTGCTGTTTGCTGTTGCTCGCTTTCCTTAAGAAATAGACGCGTCTGGACTAACATAGTCCATACGCGTCCTACTCCCCACAGAAACAAGTCTCAATGCGGAGAAAACAGACGCGTCTGGACTAACGTAGTCCAAACGCGTCCTACTCTCCACGGTAACAAGCCTCAAAGCAGAGACTTCCCGGATGACTGCACGTTCATGCCTACGCAGTCATCCGTTCGGCATACCTCGCAGACAAGGCACGCGCCGGCAATTTTAAACCCTAACAGTGAGAAAATACTTTGTATAACGAATATAATTAAAACTAAAACGATTACTATCCGCTGCACTTTCTAAAAAAGCTTATTTATGTTTACACAAACCAAAAAATTATTCCTAAAACAAATAAATTCATTTAATCCTACTTAAAACACCCGAAAATTGGGTTCATCAAACAAACGAATTTATAACAACTAAAACACATCAATATTTAAACGCTTGAACAATTACATCATTAACTTGTAAAATGAACACATACAAAATATACTTTTATAATTAAACATCCATCATAAAATGAATACTTATCTGCTCAGAAGCAGCAAACAAAAGAGGAAGAGCCTAGAATGTTGAAGGGTTATGTTATGGTTGAATGTTCTATTGTTTTGTGACTTCATTCAGTGATGTTAGTAGCTTTTAAAGTGCTGCTCAGAAGTTGGTAAATAAAAGGTAATGCATAATGCTAGCCTCCTGTCTTGTCATTAAATCTATACTCCACATATCTTGACATTTAAGGTGAAGTCAGCAGACTCAAAGGTGTGGTGACCCTTCACTGTACCAATAACCGCAGAGATCAATTCAGAGCATGCAGTCATGTCTATGTCTCTGTCCAGGAATAACGCTGGGTTTGGACTAGCACTGTTGTATTCCGCTTTAGGTGTCTGTATATAGGTTTTCCTGAAACATGTCCTTATATAGGCACAATTCGCATTGCCCTTATATAGGCATAGAATCCCAGTCCTTATTTAGGCATTAACCGTGCACTCCAAATACAGGCATGGTCACCGACATCCGTCCACCCTAACGTCACAACGAGTTCTTAGAAACCAGACCCTTAAGCTCTCGGGAGTTCCCCTAGCACAGGATTATTGATTTCTCCAAGAACTCATCTATTATGTATGAACCGTTATACCTTAAGGGTTCATTCCTGACGTCTTCCTCTGTCTGACTTCACGTCAATGCTAACATTCCAAGGCACCTACCAGGTATAAATATACCTTCCCTTGCCCAAGCAAGTTAGAGGAGACCTCGACTTCAGAGGAGCCCGTATCCCGGCCTGACGCACTGAGAAGACGCTGTCATTCCTGCTCGCAGAAGAATCCAGCTTCCAGTGTTCTGACTCCCTTCGCGGGGTGTTAGAGTTCCAGATCTGGCAAGAGATTCCCACCTCTCTCATTCTCAAGGTATGGAGCTGACTAGAACCTAGAGGGACTCTTGGCATACTAGACTTAACATACTCTTAGTATACCATACTAGAGAATATTCTACCTACTTCTTACCTTTCCCTACACCTAGATTAGGTTAGGTATATTGGGGTAGAACTAGCTTAGAGACGCATCGTATGAGTACTCGCATTTTTAGCTCATGTTATTTATGTACGTGAATATATGCTAAACGATAATGCTAGCGCAGTATTATTTATTTCTACTGCTTACGCTGTACATTATTTATCTTGCATACTGTCTTGTGATCATAACAGCACATATCTCCTACACGAGAAACAAGACTGTTCAATAAAACCCTCTTTATTGAAACGCCCGTCTTTCCTTTCTGTGTAACTCTGTAGAAACTAAGCATGCATGATTGACTGAGTGAAACTGTTATCTATTGTTTCCACGATTCTGAGACGTGTTCCGATTCTAAAGGGAAACAAAGTAGTCATGTTTATGCGGTTGCCAGAAACTACTCCCTTCTTGTTTACAAGGAGTTTCTAGTGGCCTCTGAGTTAGCTGGCACAAAGTAATTAAGTTTAATATACTCGATAGGGACATACTGACCTCAGTCCTATGTCAAACCTATAGGGTATATTATTCCAATGCGCAGAGCCTATTAGGGAAATAGGAACTACACTACATGGCGCCCAAACGTTTGGTAAGGCAGTAATTTAATGCTAGATACTGAGTAACTCAGTCGTGCTTTTCTCAAAGACCCCTACTCACATACTCCATAAGACGTCTGGTGTGGGTAGGGTTAAATATCCGCCAAAACTAAATAGGACAAAAAAAAGTATATATTAGTTGTTTGGTTTGTTCAACGTTGAAGGATACAGTGTTCCAAAATATTGTGCACCTTATCTTTTGTTTCCTTGAAACTTGTTCTACATTTTTCAAAAAACAAATGTCCACACGCGGGGACAATGACACCGAGAACGGTGTAGCTGCGGCTGACCCAGTCGTAACAGCTTTTAACTTTACAGGTTTAAATGAAACCGAGGAGGGTGTTATAGACATCCATCCAAACTTAAGAAGAGCCATCACTCTAAAACGTATAAAACATGGCCTACAACCAAGAGGGAGTAGAGCAGTTTTCGTGATAGGGGCACACAAATCTTTTCAGACAGAGGTATTCTATTTATGGATAGTATTCCCTGGATCAAATCCAGTAACAAAACTGTTTCACTTCTACAAAGAAGATGAACCACCAGAGGAATATATTCCTTTTGAGGATATTGAAATTCCACTAACATACCAGGAGCATCAGTTCTGGTTTAAAGGCGCCCTAAAACATCACAGAAACATTACCAGGCTCGGTCCACTAGGTAGACCAGGAGCAACATCGCCGATTCTAGCCGGCTACACACCTCATCCTGACATCGATATAATGTCAGACGAGGAATTACTTACTCAACTTACAGAGTTAATAAAAATCTACAGACAACTAGTCCAATATGTCATGCGGACTTTCACAGTCCAACCACCATTGACCATTCCAAATCAAACCCCTCAACAGGGGAATACACTAAAAGTTACTCCACAGACTTTATACGCAGTCATGGGTAAAATGCCCACAAAATGGGAGCAAATTCCGTTCTGGATAGCTCAAAAAATTACTCAAATCGAAGCAGTATTTCCAAATACTAGCCCTTATGAGAAACACAGAATACTAATAATCTGTTTACCAATGGGGATCACACCACAACTGGAAGACTGCACCACTTGGGGCTCAGTCTTTGCTGCCATCTATACTAAAACACATGGTGTTCCATCAATCGCAGTAATACCAGATGTCCTGAAACAAATTCAAAACGAATATGGGGCAGAGCCTGCTCTGAATTTAGGTATGAAATTACTGAAAAATTTCGACTAGGTCTCAACAATAATATTATCTAATATTAAAGGGGAGGCAGCAGCAGTGGCGATCCGCCAATGATTAAGGGAATTCGATGTTACAGAACATCAAACAGGAACTACCCAGAATAATAGAACAATCTTATGCAGAATTAGGCAGAGATAGTTTGGGTGGAAGACCATTGAAGCCAAAACTATCTGAAAGTCCTGAGAAGGACTCTATTAAACAAACTCCAACATCTTCTAAAAAGAAGTGGGAAACTAATAAACAAAATTCAAACGAGAAACGTTCTCAATCCCGAGGTAGGTCTCCTCAAAAGGAGCCCTCTGAAAGGAGGTATAACCTCAGGAATAGGGATAATTTAAGAAAGCCTGACAGGTATCAAGATGCTGATACACGTTCCTCACGTACCTTTCAGATATCGTCACAGACATCGGAAAGAAGAGGACGGTCAGAACATAGAGAAGAATGCGTGATATCAAAAGACGACAAACACGTTCAGAAAAATAAATCAAAACCTCAATTCTCAAAAAAGAAGGTAGCAGGTCTGAAGATCAGACATGCTGAGGATACTGAGAACACAACTCAAGAATGGAGAATGGGCTCAGACAATGCTGGACAGTGCAGCAGAAGTCACAATAGCTCGCCAGAACCTGAAGGAACTTCTGGAGATAGTGGACTTGAATGAGTACATCACAGTAGAAACTGTAGACACCAGGGTTAGTACTCCACAAAAGTTATATGAAATAACACTCCGAATGGAGGGAGACATACCAAGAAAGGTAAAAACACTCTTTTGGGAGAAACTTTAAAGGGGTTATGATATACTTCTAGCATAAAAAGACTGGCCACCACAATTTGTCAGGGAGTGCCCACATGGTGAGGACATCATTATGCCTGCCTTCTCCAACCATATTCCAATTCACATAAAATATACTTATGCCAGGAAATGGGCAGTTGCCCAGGCCCCAGCATTATATAAAAATCATGTAGGAAGGGATGAGGACTCACCTTACCATAAAATACATCTAAAAAATGAACCTACTGCACAAAGGCAGTACCCAATAACGTAAGAAGCTAAAAAAACAGGTCAGGGAGATCTTAGATCAACTTGAATACCAAGGGGTGATTGAAACATGCACCTCTTCAATGAACAATCCTTTGTTTCCTGTCTCCAAACCAGACAATACATATCGTCTAGTTTTGGATTACAGACATTTAAAAACTTGTTCAAAAACATTTGCAGTGCAAAATGCACATAGTACAGCATTAATGAATAACATTGTGCGTAAAAAATATAAAACCACATTGGACATCTCAAATGGTTTCTTTTGTCAAAATATAGCACCTGAAAGCAGGTACTTAACAGCTTTCTCAATAATGGGGACCCAGCATCAATTTTGTCGACTCCCACAAGGGTTCAAGAACAGCCCGGGGTTATTCTCAGCGAGGGTAACAGAGTTACTACAAATTTATGATAACGAGGCATTGTCATATGTCGATGACATCTATCTGACAGACGATGACCTGGATAGGCACTTGAACAGGGTGAGCACCATTATATTGGGCTCCGCCTCTGAGGGCTATAAGTTCAACTTTAAAAAATCCAGAATTGCCCATCTCAATGTCCTTTTTCCAGGATATGAGCTTTCAAGTGAAGGCAAGAGCTTGGCAGCTAACTTTTTAGAAAGATGTGCGCTGCTCCAACCTCCAAAAACGCTGAAAAATGTACAATCCATCTTGGGTTTCCTAAATTTTGGAAGAACTTACATTCTAAATTATGCAGAAAGGGTTAAACCTCTCTATGCATTAATCAAACCTGATTTTTCAATAAAAATTGGACACAGGAACACACAGAAATCTTGCGTTCACTCCAAGCTAACATGTTAGCAACAAATCACTTACAAACACGCGTAAGTCAACGCAACTTAGTGGTCCGAATAATTTCGGGTCAATGCGGATTCACCTACTTAACATGTAATGAGGGTGAAAAAGTACCAATAGCATACAAATCACATTTGTATACACAAGCAGAAACTCGCTTCACTTCAACTGAAAAAATACTGACAGCAGTTCAAACCGCCGTAGCAAAAGAAAGAGCTCTAGCCCAAGGGAAACGCATTATTGTCGTAACCCCAGCACCGGCCTTAGAGGCGGTTACAAAAGCGTGCATTCCAAATGCTAAAGCATTACATCCTAGATGGATACAATGGGTTAATTCTCTTGCTGCAGCAGATGTTGAATATGTTTTTGATCCTGATTTAAAAACCCAAGCGTTCCTGCAATATGAACATGAATGTCCTATGCCCACTGAAATTCTGCCTCTCGATCAGTATGAATTTATAATTTACACTGACGGATCCACACAACCCGCTAGAGGGAGTAAGCAAGCTTACAGTGCAGCGTGCGCAATCGTTAAAGGTCGCATGCGCGATGGTAACTTCAGACCAATGGTCACTAAAACTCAATTTCTAGGAGATTGCACAGCTCAGCGAGCTGAACTACAAGCATTCAAACTGGCACTTGAAAGTACAGATCGCGTATTCCCCAAACTAATAGTGTGCGATTCTTTTTACTGTGTTCAGTCGTATAATGAATATATACAAAATTGGCTTGAAAATGGGTTCAAAGATGCAGAAGGTGGCACAATAAAGCATAAAACGCTTTGGGAACAAGTAGTTCAGTTAAAAACAAACTACCAAAGGCTCACGTGATACACACGCTGAGTCATCAACGTGATGGCGTTCACGTTGCAGGAATTCATTGGCTGACGAAGCCGCAAAGGGGCTGTTCAGACGGCTTCCGTAGCTGTGATCACTCGTTCAAAAACGAGAATAGACATTGAGATAATGTTGGCTGTCAATGCTACGAGCAAAGGCAGTGGTGCAGCGTTACCAAAAAAGACATAAAGCAGTCTATAACAGCTAGGGTATTAGGTTCGGGTGATGGGTGGGTCAAACATCTTTATGGGGTCCAACGCTCATTAAATAATTTGCCAAGAAGTTCTCTAGGGGGGGTCACTCCATATGAGGTCCTATTTGGGACAAGAATGTGGGTTCCTGATCTCGAATGTAAAGGCACAGTGGTGGAAAATAAACCTTTTGTAATCAAAGATCGTTTGGCTGTTTTACAGGATCTAAATGAACTAAGATTGAAACAAAGCAACGTGTTCCTGCAGCCAACCACCACTGGGGAAAAACCGGCAGTCCCAGCAAGGCCTGTCTGGATACCAAAAGTTGGGGATCTAGTCAGAGAGAAGATTGCGGACAAGAAGGAATTTGGACCTTCTTACAGACAACCAGTACCTGTCCTAGCCGTACACGGAACAAGAACAGTACTTCTGCCGCCCCTTGCTGGAAAAAAGGAGAAAAGATTTGTGTCCATTGACCTCACCAAACCACAGTATGTGGCCAATACTAAATAGTAGGCCTCGTGGACTCTGACCTAGTAGCAGACGCACTCCTCTCGCTACTATCCAAGAGGTTCAGACTGAAAGACTGATAACCATCGAGAATTCAGCAGTAACAGATGAAGGACTGACCAACAATGCTATGGAACTCATCCCTCTTGAAACTCAAGTAACAGTTTGTCCAAATACACCTGTCTACACCAACGTAACAAGTGATCAACTGGTTCCAGCGATTTCGACAAATCCTGATGCAATTCCAACAATTGACAGAACTGCTTCTGGCTATTTCATTAACTTTGATACGTTTTCTGAGGATCTGAGTGAGCCTGAAACTACGCCAGCATCAAAACTTTCAAACAGCAAGTACAAGACTTTTTCATTTTCTGAAAAAGACTTATGTGGTTTCACCATGGATTGAACTATGGATTATTTCTGGAATATTTTTCTTTCTGCTTTGGCTAGCTTTGGTTATGACTATCAGAGTGCTCATAAATGGCAGATACATCCATTTGGACATTGAAAGTAAAAATGTGAACTTACTTTTGAAACCTCACAAATCATCCCATCGTGAAGTAAGAGACTTGTCTGCAGTGAACATCACAGCCATTCCTATACTGGATGGTATAGTGTGGGACAAAGTAGATTTCGATATCTTCGGCCCTACGGAACTTTTGAACATTCCGTATTTATTTAAAATTTCACTAAGTGATTTCATTTCATCCAGTACCTATTCTGATGATTGGGACTTTGAAACTGTAAATGATATGATGTTTGAACTAGAAAGGTCTGCTGCATTTTCTAATAATGAATATTTAGAGGGTTCATCAGACTATGAACAGCTGTATTGCTATAACCACTATGGTCATCATTTTTTGCATAAATCTGCAACACATAGAAATGTGTTTATGTTTAACCAATGGGAGCATTGTCCTACACCACCCAAAGGTAGTTCAAGAACGTTTTCCAAAAAGTTTCCATATTTTTCAGGATACAATACATCTGATCAAGAAACGTTTTACTATAAAACTGTAAACAAAACAGGACTGAAAACTATGTTCACAAATACAAAACAGATTTACTCTGCAGTATTTATTGCCCAACTATCTAGACATGGTTTCGACTTGTGGAAAAACACAATAGCTACAAAATCTGTCTGGGGTACTAAAGATTGGCAAGTGCAGGGGATAGAAGCTTTGTTTCGAGCATGTATCATCCCTCAGCAAATAATGTTTTTGAATGACACTGTGCAACATACGTCTTGCCTTAGTTTAGCCAAGATCAAAGACATGAAAACACCTTCTGTACCAACACCTGCCAGTAATAACAATACACAGGCAGCGGTTACAGTTGACATAATACTAAAAATCAACAGAACAAAACCTGATTGGATAAAATGGTTGATCTGGCCCACAGACACAAACATCTGTCAAGAAAGATTCCTGAATAAAACACAGGGGTTTACTATTCATATGCCAGACCCATGATACGTCCAAAGACAACATCCGGGGGTAGTAACAACATACAGTGTAGGAAAATTGTGCCTCGACTGGCTACATAAATCTACACTTAAGGATGTGAAACAACACTTATCTTTACTTAAAGAAGACGCAGACCTTAGGGAATTCTTGCTTGGACCAAGAAAACTGCGTCAAAAACGTTTCATATATGCCGGCATCTATGTTGCTTATAATGAAGCATGGAAGGTTTCACAGGCAGAGGCCGCAGAACGAATACGTGAACTTGATTGTATTAACTTAGAGAAAAATCTCTCTGTGGTCGACAATGGGTTAACAACTTTGTCATCCAGAATTTATTCATTGGACAACATTGTATCCTCTGCTATTGACATACTGGAACAAGATTTAGCCATGTTACAACAAGGCCAATCTCAGTTACGTTCTATTATGTTATTAAGCTGGACGCTGCAATCTTTGCGTGCGGGCTATGTGCCTTGGCGTTTTATCAACACGTCGGCTCTGTTTGCAGAATACAATCTAACTGATAAACAGATCGAATTGGCACAAAGAGGAGCAAAGTATACAGTGCTGAGCATTGAAAAACTGGAAAAATTACCATTCACAGTGGCAGAAAAACCAGCTACAGAATGGCTTATTCATGGCAAAATCACTCTGCCTGCACTACTTTTCAGTTTCAGTATTGCCTCAAACAAATGCAGGCAGGCAAATATGAAAGGTTGGGTAAAGAATACATCAAGACATCCTGGAATTTACCCTACCCATACAGATGTTGGAGTGGGGATCGTGAAGTGTTTCTAAGCGGTACACCCTGTGAAAGTGCACTAAGCGGTTCACAAATTTGTCAGGACATTTCTTTACACGGGGCTTGCAATGGTCTATGGCAAATTTGTCCTGCCACCAGCAGGGTACACCAGCTACTGTGATTAATCCAACGTTTGGCCAACTTTCTAACGGGAGTTACCTCATGTTGAATGATCAGAGTTGCTGTGGCATGTTGCCAGGCATCCCATATCTAGTAACGGTGGACTCCAGGGTCACTTGATGTATGCAAGAATTGTTCCCCCCAATAGACACAGTTAGGGAGTCGCCTTTATGGCCTTCATTGAATGTTTCTTTTATACGATTTGATACTTTAAGCAGAATGAAAGCCATGCTTATACAACAAACAGTGCCTCTGACCTCGGCTAAAGAAATCTATGATTTACAAGTTGCAAGGACTTCGGCTGAGATACAGGCTTTAATTCGTACAAACTGCCCTATACATTTCGTAGAAATGATGGGACATATCTTTAACATGTCTGATACGAGCGGAATTGTACATGTATTTAAGACCATCTGTTCCTGACTATTAGCACCTTTCCAGGCAGTCCTCGGAATCATCCCAAACTTCGCACATTCGGTGTTTGGTGGTGTGCCATGAATTCTAGCACTTGTTGCAGGAATTCTATTTCTATTCCTACTATTACGCTATGGCAAGCCTATTCACCAACATCACTCCGAGCGATGTGGGGATAGCTCTCCTTGAACGGAAGTGCCGTGAGCGCATAGTACAGCTTTTGGGCATGCCTCGTCTACGGGAACTTAATACAACGTGGTTCCTGTCCTTCAGACCAGTCTGGCAAGATTGCATCTTACCTGTTCTACGCTGCCTGCTTTGCGGTGAAGAATGCGTGCTATACACCTGTCTAACACTCCCATCAGTCATGCCAACGGATATCGATACTCTGCTGGACCCGATAACGGCCCATGCTCTGTGTTGTCCCCAGAGGCTTCCAATCCTGATGACGGCATTCATTGAGATCTCACAGACGCTTCCTGCAGCTGCTGAGGTACGAGATGGATCAACAGGCACACAGGTAACAACGAACGCAAACATTGCTGCAGCAGCTTCGGCTGGAGGCGATGTTTCTCATCTCTGTGCAATTAACCTTCTGAACGAGGTGTTCCAAATGTCACCAACTTCGGTAGACGATATTTTGGCTACAGAAATAGATGATTTCATGTTTACACCAGACCCATACACTGACTTTGATTCGGCTCACAGTGTACCAGGAAGCAATGAGATTTGGCCTTCATATTTTCAAAACTTGGAACTTTTCCCAGAATTGAACTTTTTCTTTTTAATTTTTGAAATGACATGGCAAAAAACAATCTGCTTACAGTAGAACTATTCTTATAAAACGGACTTCTTTGAATACTTCCAGGGACACATTGTCACCTTACTTGTCAAACATTTCATTTAATACCATGATATGCAGTGGCTTTGATTGTTTTTTTTTTAACAACTTGTCAACCATTTCATCATATGCATATATTTCTGTTTATTCATTCATGTTGCATTTATTTCCATTATATGCTTAGAATGAACACGATGCTTTAAATGTACAGTACCTATTGCATTTGTTCCAGCGTGGCTAATATGAATTTCTCCTAAGGACACAAATCCAGATAAATCATTCACATCTACTAATCCATATGACGGTGGGGCCCATAACACCGCATATCATACACTCATTCGTTCACTGGATTACACACCAAGGAGAAAATGCGTTGCTGGAGGAACGGGGATTCCTTGTTAAATCTGACAGAATAATACCTCTAACATCATATACATTAGCTTTTTATCCTGTCGGTTTCCAAACATCAAGGTATTCCGCTCTTTGGTCGATGGACCAACTAGTAGAATAAGAAGATGGTGATTAAGACCAGCTCAATCATTTTAAAAACCTGTTAAACGTTAAACTTATTAATGAACTGAAGAACCACAGACTCATAGTTAATTAGAATGAAATTTTATCTAATTTCTTGCTTGCACGAGTGAGATTCTTAGTTTATTAATCACTTTTAATACATTCATAACATTTATGAAAGAAATTCTAAAAAGAAATTTAAACTTATGCATTACCCATTTAGATGCAGATAGAAATGGTTCACCAAAAAGAAGATAAACCGTAGATCACAGAATGGACTCCCAAACTGACTGACTATCCCGCTGAATGGCCTCCTCGACGGGACCTCCCATACAGATTTTCCCGCAACGGTCTTGTTCCTTCCCCAGTCAAGTTTGAAGTCAATGGCAGCAATAGCATCAATATCAACGGCCACAGCAGCAGCAAAAAGGCAGCTCAAAGAGGTAGCCTATAGAAGTAGCAGCAGCCCCTCCCACATAAGAGCAGTCCTTCTTATACCCTACTTCTAGCTTACTACACAAAAAGTTGCAATCCTTGGGGGCAGGAATCACGCTAATTGGTCCATTTGAGGGGTGGTGATAATCACCTCATCGCCTTCCTTGTTCAAACTGGTTTTGGGGATGGTTAAGAGTTCAATGATTCCCATGACCTTTGGGTAAAAGCAGTCCAATTTGTCCATTCATTTTGTTGCGAACCCGATGGTCACAATTTAGTTAGTCCATTGTTGCTCATGTACTTTTCTCATTTATTCCCATGAATACACGCTGAGTCTTTCTTGGCACCCTCCTTATGGCAGTTCAACGCGACCTTGACATCTCTCACTCTGTGCACGGGCCGTACCCACGTGGTTCAGCTCCTTTATTTCTTCCGCTTAGAGGCCATCTTTTACGTATCACGTGACCTCATCTGTTTCGACAGCCATTTTCGCAGCATGGCCTAACAGGCCCGAATGAACTATCATAAGAACAAACACAATCAAAATTAAAACAAAGAAAATAAGCCTTTCTGTTTACCACCCATCATTCTAATAACCCATGTTAGGTGTTACCTAGCAGAAGCGACATTTAAAGCCATTTTACTTACCATCCACATTCTTTGCCACAATACAATTCTACTACATAGCATAAATCATGCGATTTTACTCTAATTAGTGCGCAAACCACAATATTAGTATCAATTAACTTCACAATTGTAAATAAATTAGATTTTGCACAAATTGCTCCTAACTTTACTACTCCTAAACTGAGAAAAATCCTAACTTTAAGACTTTCGGTATTCACAGAAGGCATTTAGGAGTCCTAAAGTTAGGACTACTAACTTCTGTGAATACCGAAATGAGTAAGTTCATTCTGTGAATAACAAAATGAGTAAGTGTATTCTGTGAATACCAAAAAGTACTAACTTTACGTTTTTGACGTAAGTTAGTTCTGTGAATCAGGCCCGTAGTGTTTACTAAAGGTGCATTTGTTGATTATTTCATCAAACAATTAGTATCGTTAATTCATTAAAGCTCATTAATTTTCCAAAAGGGGTATACAAATTATTTTCATTTACCCTGCTCCATCAATTCCCCCTTTGGTGATTTTTAATATCACCACAAAAACCTATTCTACAATTTATCAGATAAATGTTTCTTGTCCACTTGCTTTTGTTAGTTCATACAACGGTGTTTTTCTCATCTTGTCTTTTAGACCTTTTGTATATGTTCTCTTTCAATTCTTCCAATTCTATTTCTCCCATTTCTCGTTCTCTTTCTTTATTTTCTCTTTTTCTCTTTTTATTCTATTTTGTCTTTTTCTCCTTTTAATACACACATATGCTAACTTTGCTGACAACATTCCTAATATTATCACTGTTACTGATATTAGTATTTTCCCAATAAGGGAACCACCTATCTCTGTGAACCATTTCTGCATTGAGGAAAAACTCTTACCAAGTCTCTCCCAAACACCTTCAACCTCCAGTGGAGCAATTTCTTTGTGCAAATCAGTAATATTCTTTATATACTTCTGTATATTCTCACTTTTATCTGGAATGTAAGTGCAACAATGTTGGACTTTCAGCATTCCACAGACCCCACCCTCTTTGGCCAAAAGAATGTCAAGGGCAAGTCGATTTTGCATTACCATAGCTCTCATGGCAACCATTTCGGTATTTACCATCAAGAACCCTCCAGCAGTATTCGTTGATAAACGATCTACTACTGTTGACAATTTCCGAATCTTGAATGCATTCAAAGATATACCCACTGCTGGTATCAATGCTCCAAAAATGTCACCTACTATTTCTGAAAAACTTTCCCTCCTTCTACGTGATAATATTGTACTTGTCTCGTGTATTCCTTTTGTTTTTCTCTCCACATGAAATTTTTTTGGAAAGACCAGGCCTAAATAGCACGTTCCGTACCAATGGTCCGGCAACCTATAATAAGCTCTATTTCCGCAAATATAATAGATCCCTGGAAATATTGGATCTTTTCCTCCTTTAAATCCCCATCCTCCTAAAATTTTATACATATCTCGGCATTCACTGGAACCTACGAAATAGTTATCATATATATTCCTATTTCTACTAATACACAATTTTCCCTGTTGGGGCCAATCCAGAACCAAAGCTGCATTTGTTTCTCCTTTGTCATGATTTTTCTCTTCAAACACCCAAAGTGTTGTTTTTGTCTTTTCTTCTACTACCTTTCTCTGAAACTTAACTCTTCTGTTTTCTACCATATCCAAGAAAATCTTTTCCTCTTTCTTTAATTCATAGGTAAGATTGTGTCTAACTATATATTCTAACGTTAACTCCTTATTTTCTAAGAAGAATTCTCCAAATGTTTTTGCATTTTTCACCTTATTTAGCTCAGGGATTACGGGAACTTTCACAAAAACAGTGTCTATGTCAGTGAAATAATATTCTAATCTACCTGTTTTATAAAATAAACTAGCTAAAACGGTACAAGTTATCCCATATGTCAAAGGAAGGTGATGATAGGTCACACCTTCTGTGACAGACGCTGGTAACTGCATACAGACATAACAATCCCTCACATCCATTGTCTCTACATATTCATACAACAGTTTCGTGAAGACATTCTTGGAGAAGTCAGTTATAGACTTATCCTTATGGAAATCAGTACTATCTACTAATGCTGCAGTGTTTTGTGTGATAGCGTCTTTATCCTTTTTCGTGTTATTCCCTATTACAGATGTTTCTTCTACAACTAACCTAAGTGGAATTATTATTGCTAAAATAAGCCAAATAAACATTATCAATCCTGTACAAAATAAACACATTCTACACCATCTACGTAAAAACTCACTTCTAGATCTTCTATTCTCAGTGTCTACCATATTGTACTATTATCTAGCTATATATATATATGTACAGAAAATGTGTCACCACACCTCAGAATGACATTTCAGCCACTCAACCCTTTACTTTGTCTCGTTTTGGTGCTTTCTTCAGCTTTTTTCAGAACTCTTTCTTGTCTTGTTCGGTTTTTGTGTCCAGTCCGGCTTTTAGGTGCTTTGTCTTTTCAGTTTTGGTGCAATTCACTTTCACTCATTTGTTTACAGCTTTCGTCTGGGCTTTCGTGACTGTTATCCTCTTCTTTAATGTCGGTCAATGCGATGTATAGCCACTCAGGTGACTTATATTTCAAATTAGGTCTCTTCACTCTTTTTGTTTTCTGTAATTGTTTTCCACTTTGTTTTCCTTGTCCCTTTTGACTGGTTATTTCATTTACTTGTTCCGCATCATCTCTGTTCAAATTTATTATCTTATATCTCAGTCTTTTAACTTCGTGGGGCCAATTGTCTCCTTTTCTTGGCCTTTTTAGTTCGCTTTCCTCTTCCTCTCGTTCAGCTCTCCAAGTTCTCTTTCTTGGTCCTAGTCTTTGCTTTCTTTCTTCTTCGCTTTCTTCTGATTCCGTTTCAGACCTTACTTCACTTCCTCTAACCTTGAACCTTATGACTTCTGTTTCGTTATCTGAATCTGAACCTTCTTGTGTCTCTTCTGTTGGGACGTTTGATTATATCCCTCCTCGATTGTCTTCCGTATTTATATTAATCTTTCTATCTGAATCTAAATTTCCCTGTGTTTCTTCTATTTGTTGGTCTGTCCCTACTACTCCTCGGGTTTCTTCCGCTTCTTCCCCTATCTCTCTGTCTGAATCTAAGTCTCCCTCCGTTAGCTCAACTATCTCTGGAGGAATTCTTCCATAACTTGTACTTGGTTGTTCGCTATCACTGTCTCTTGGTTCAATTTCTTCGTTTATAACGTCAGTTCTTGTTTTTCTCTTTTGTCTTTCATCAGATTCAGGTTGGTCTGTTTCAGATGCTGAACTGGTATCTGATATTTCCAGATGTCGACTTACAGGTCGAGCTTCAAGATCTGGAAATTTGATCGTTTCAGGTTCTTCTTCAGTTGTCAAACTTGTACCTGGTTCTTCCAGATGTCAACTTTCAGGTCGAGCTTCAGGATCTGGAACTCTGCTTGTCTCAGGTTCTGCTTCGGATGCTGAGCTGGTATCAGATATCTCCAGATGTCGACTTACAGGTCGAGCGTCAGGATCTGGGACTCTGATGGTGTGACTGGCATGAACCCAATTTTTCACTCCTGCACATTTTACAGCAGTCGTTGTCACCAGGATCACTTGACGTGGCTTATCCCAGCGAGGAACCAAACAGTTTCTTCTCCTGTGGACTTTTATGCGGACACAGTCTCCTGGACTCAAATCATGAGCTGGTTTTCTTTCAAGAGTGGTCGCATCCGGTCCAACCTGATGAAACACAGAATGTACCACATCAGCCAATCCTTTGCAATAGTCCAATACGAGATCATCAGTTATAGTCAGCAGTTTGTTGACAGGTACATGTGCTTGTCTCATTGCTCGTCCCATGATTATTTCATGAGGACTTAGACCTGTTTTTCTGTCAGGTATGCTTCTGATAGTCATCAGCACCAATGGTAGGGCATCTGGCCATTTGAGTCCTGTGGCTTGACACATTTTCCCTAACCTATTCTTAATTGTTCCATTTACTTGTTCTACCACTCCAGAAGCCTCTGGTCTGTAGGCACAGTGCAATTTCTGTTGAATGTCAAGAGCTTCACATATCAATTGGATCAGTTCATTTTGGAAATGTGTTCCTCTATCTGTTTCGATCGTTACTGGAAAACCATATCTCGGAATGAATTCTCTCAGTAGGAGCTTAGCCACAGTAACTCCATCATTCCTTCTTGTCGGATAGGCTTCCACCCAACGAGAAAACAAACAAACTACCACAAGAACATATTTCAATCTATTGCTCGGGGGCATTTCAATGAAATCTAGTTGCATTCTGGTAAAAGGACCTCCTTCACGTCCTATTGTTCCTAGACTCACTACCGTTTTCCTTCCTGGATTTATCTGTTGGCATGTAAGACATCTTTGACAGAGACTTTCAGCTATAGCTCTAAATTTTGGGTTGTACCAAGTCTGTCTGAAAAGTCTGATCATGGCATCCCTACCAATGTGAGCTTGTCCATGGTACATCCGTGCCATATTAGAAATCATGCTATCAGGCATAACTGGTCTTTCATCTCTATAAACCCATACATCATCTTCCTCTCTTTGTCTGCAACCTGCTTTTATCCAACCATCTTTCTCCTCTTCATTTGCTTCTTCCTGCAATTGCCTTACCTCATCCCAGGTTTCGACCAGGTTAGTAAACAGCAAGGGACATGAAACATTCTCTTTTTCTCTTCTCCTATTCAGTGAGACCATATTTCTGGCACAATATTGGGCTATTTCGTCCGCATATTGATTTCCCACTGTAATATAGACAGTTCCATTTTTGTGTGCAGCGCACTTTACCACTGCAATCTGTTTAGGCAGCTGTATCGCCTCAAGCAATTTCTTCACAAACTCACCGTTCCTAATAGGAGTTCCTGCAGACGTCAAGAAACCTCTCTGGGACCAGACAAGTCCAAAGTCGTGGACCACTCCGAAGCCATACTGGCTATCCGTGATCATCGTAATTCGGACGTTCTTTCCCAGTTTGCACGCCTGAATCAGAGCAATCAGCTCAGCTACTTGGGCTGAACGTATCCCTCTCAAACAAGATGCTTCCATTATGGCTGCCACTGTGCACACAGCACACGCAGCACTTAAAACTCCTTCACTCGTTCTCAGACATGACCCGTCCACAAACATCACATAATCTGATTCTTTCAAGGGCTCATCTTTAATATCTGGGCGAGGTTTTGTGCAAAATTCAAGCACATCCAGACACTTATGATCAACTTCATCCTTGACTCCTACACTTTCTTCATCTGGCAGTGAAGTTGAAGGATTCACACTTGTGCATCTATCAATGGTTACATTGTCTGCACTCAAAATCACCTTTTCGTACCTAGTCAGCCGACTATGCGTCA
This sequence comes from Calotriton arnoldi, assembly GCA_963921515.1. NCBI lineage: Eukaryota > Metazoa > Chordata > Amphibia > Caudata > Salamandridae > Calotriton > Calotriton arnoldi. The sequence goes on along the minus strand of CAWUFW010015414.1, from coordinate 74,048 downwards.
TGAATTGTGTTTTAGTTCTAGTCAGAAGAATTTCAACAGAGTGTGGAACATATACTCTCAGTGGATTTCCCATCACAATGCCTTCACTCTGCTCCAAACTCACACAAGTAGCAGCCACTGCTTTCAGACATCCAGGCAATGCTTTTGCTAATGGGTCTAGAACAGCTGAAAAATAAGCAATAGGTCTTTTCATTTTTCAATGCCTTTGCACTAACACTGAAAGTGCACATCCATCTCTCTCACTACAATACAGCTCAAATTCTTTCTCATAATCAGGCATTCCCAATGCCGGTGCCTCACACAACTTTGTTTTCAGTTCTTTGAAAGCCTTCATTTCCTCTTCATTCAACTCAATCGGATCTCTGACATCTCTTTTTGTCAATCGCTGTAAAGGTTTTGCAATTAATGAAAATCCACTTATCCACTGTCGGCAATATCCAACCATTCCAAGGAACATTCTCACCTCTCTCTGTGTCATCGGAGCACTCATTCCTCGGATAATCCTTATTGTTTCTGTTGTTACCTTTCGCATCCCTTTCTCAATCTTATGACCTAGGTATTGTACCTCCTGTTGACAAAATTGCAGTTTTGACGGAGACACTTTGTGTCCTCCTTCTGCCAAATGATTCAGTAAAGCAATTGTGTCGGCAACACATGCTTCTTTAGTTTTTGATGCCACTAATAGGTCATCAATGTATTGGACCATCACAGATTTTTCAGGCATTATTACATTTTCCAATGATTTCTTTAGGATCTGATTAAAGATTGAGGGACTTTCTGTATACCCTTGAGGAATTCGGCACCATGCCAAAATACACTCTCCGAACCGGAACGCAAAAAATGGCTGGCTGTCTGGGTGCAACGGAATAGAGAAAAATGCATGGCAAAAATCAATAACTGTGTACCATTCTGCATCATGTGGAATCTGATACAGTATTACAGCGGGGTTTGGCACAATTGGACAACAAGGAATAACAATTATATTTACCTTCCTCAAATCCTGCACTATCCTATATGTCCCATTCGGCTTTTTCAATCCCATTATAGGTGAATTACATGGACTACTCATAAATTCTTTCAAAATTCCTTGTTCGATCATTCTATTAACTACAGGTGTTATTCCTTCTATAATTTTTGGCGTTAATTTATACTGTGGAGTATTTGGGTAATTTGTTCCTTCTCTTACAGTGATTTTTACACGGTCTACTCCTCTCATTAACCCAATGTCTTCGCCTGTGAAATCCCATACATCAGATCTGACTGTTTCTTTCAATTCAATTGGGATTTTCTCTGCGTCAAACACAGGAAACATGTCATTTACTCCTGGTTCTAGTTCTGCCATTGTCATTTTATACAGAACATCTTCATCTGGTGTCTGGAAAGCAATACCATCAGGGGTACAATAGATGGTGCAATTCATTTTACAAAGCAGATCGCGTCCTAGCAAGTTTACAGGACTGCAATCACATACCACAGACCGATGCATTTCTTTGAATGGTCCAACTTTCACCTCTACTGGTTTGGTAAGAGGCGTTTTAATCTGTTTGTTTGAAACACCTACAACTTGGATATATTCTCCTGAGAGAGGAAGGTTTGGAATTTCCACTGATCTAACAGTAGAACGGGTAGCTCCAGTGTCCACAAGGAATGTAACATTTACACCATTCACTTTTCCATCCACAAATGGACCTGACTGATCTACCTCTAGAGTTGCGCCAAGCACGCACTCTTCTTCCTCTCCTAGGCACCGTCATAAACTTTCATCCGATTCATTTCCATCCTGCCGTAACCAATACTGCGATACTGCAGCTGCGCGCGGCAATTTTGTTACCTGCTCTCCTCTGTAGAATCCTGTCTCTGCACTGTATCTCTGGGGGTTTACACTCTTGGGAAGAGGTGGTTGTGGCACCTGACTCTGTTGAGTAACTACCTGCGGTTGTTGCAGCTGTTGGTAACTCACCTCATTCTGCACCTGTGGAGTTAATGGTTGATTTTCCGTATTAGCTCTGGGAGGAAATTTACACTCGTTTCTCCAATGCCCTAACTTTCCGCAATTATGGTATGGCCATTTCTTTTTAGCCTCTTCTATACTCATTTGACCTTTTCCCTTACCTATATTCGGTTTGGATTTAGTCTGTCCTGCATCACCAGACTGATTATTCATTTGAGCCTCTTGTTTTTCTGCAACCTTTACTTGTGCCCACATCGCTTTTTCTTTTAGTTTACGCTGTCTACACTCGATGTCATCACTACAATATTTGGCATACCTCAGTACCTCATCTACAGTGCTATTCTGCCAACACAACATATGCTGTTTAATCATTTCACTTATTTCGGGTTTCAATCCATATACAAATCTATATACGAAATGACTCGTCCTTTTCACTCAAAGTCTCATAACCGCTATACTGTTTGAAAACCAAAAGCAGCCTTTCATAATAGGCGTGTACAGATTCCTTACTCTCCTGAGTTGTTCTATCAATCTTTACCCAATCTGTCTCTTTCGGTGGAATCTTATTTTTCAAAAACGTGACAGCTTGTTCATATTTTCTCATCACTTCTGGACCTGGCGCTCCAGTCTTTGCATCTCTAGGATATTCTTCCTTTGGCCAGTCAATTGTAATCTTACATTCTGTCCATAAATCTGCTGGCACTACAATTTCAAACAATCCATCCAGATCTTCCCACAACACCTTTGAAACTTTGACAAATCTTTCCACTTGTCTATACCATTCTATAGGTTTTTCTCTCAATCTTGGGAAGTCATTTGTAAATGACAATATATCTTGTCTGGACCATGGAACATGTACATAGCTACCTCCTGGAGTTTCCCTCATTGGATATTCCAGTACTATTGGTTCCTTTTCTTTCACCGGAAAAGCCAAAGATGCTTTATCGGTCGTTCCCTCCTTTCTTCTTATCCACCTGCTCCTCCATCTGTCCACATCTCCCCATTTTCTCAATAACACAATCAGTTCCTTTATCTGGGTTAATCATCCTGATGTGTTCAGATTTTCTATATCCTTTTCACTAAAATCTACCCTATACGGTTTCTGCAATCCTCTGATTTTTCCAAACTCTACTCCCAGTTCATTCGCTGTTTCTTCCAATTTTTCATGTAAATTCCTAGCTCTCCAAGTAACACTCTTACACATAAACATAAGTTCGTCATCCTGATAGGATTTCAATCTATCTGTACCAATAGTCCCTAAAATCAACTCTTCCATGTCTATCTTTAGTCTGATTACCCAACGGTTGCGGTTCTGTATCTTTCTTCTGTAAATTCCTCATCCACTCATTTAATTCTTCTGGAGTCGGACCTACAGGGGTACTATTTATTTCTATCCAATTTGTACTTCTCTCTGGGGTCTCAGTTGCTGATTCAGTTCCCATAGGAATCCTATTTATCTGACTCTCATTAACCGTCAAATTTGTAGGTGGACTCGATCTATATGAGCCAACCAGATCTCTTGTCTCTCTAGTTTCTGGAATTATCCCTTCTCTCATTCTTTGTATATTCGAGTTCATTGGAATTGTGAAGGAATGCTCATCCATTCTTTGGTTTTCAAATACCGGTATTACTGGTCCTATTGTCACTGGCACAGTTACGGCTTCCATGTTCATAGTTAATTCTCTTATTTTCTCAGTCAATTCTCTTGTGGTTCTTGCTAACTCAGCTGTATTACCACTATCAGGCTTCACATTCTGTGGAGTTTCTGATTTTTCATAAGACCTAGTTATTTCATAATTTCGTTCAGGGCTTTGATTCCTCACAGTTTCCATTAGTGGTGCATTCGGTGTCACCACCGCAGAATTCTGTTGATATGGAGGTGGTTTTCTGTTTAAAATGTCTTCCAGCAACTCATCCTCTGTGTCGCTACCTCCATACTCATACCTCTCTGTTACTGCATGTTTCTTTTTCTCCGTACACTTTCTCCCTGTAACTTCTTCAACTGTTCTGACAGGAAACAAACCATCCGTCATATTAGCATACCTCCATCGTCTCATCCTGTCTTCATGATTCACTCCCCATACCCTTCCATGGACTAAACTATAATTCTTTGCACCTCTGTGTCTTTCTCTTTCATACATCTCATCTTCCCATTCACCTAACGCTTCAAACTGTGTTGGTCTGGGTCTTGGTTCAAGTTTCATCATTTTCTCTCTCAAATTTCGAAGTACAGCTGCGCTAAACGAACCGTTTTCTGGAAACGCCAATACTCCATCGTTCTGAGTATATTTTGTCCAATTTTCCAACCAAATGCAAGTATGATAACCATATTTCAACATCATATGAGAAGCTGGCGTTTTCGGCGGAGGAAGTACTTCTCCTTCCCTAGTCACTACCTTCTTGTCCTTTTTGAAAAAGTTTTTAATCTTCCCCATCCATGACGGTTTCTCTCTACAATACTCATAGTAAGCCATATTGCACGATTCTTTCTTTCCGACAAACTCACAACTCTGTTCTTTCTACTGTTTGGCTATTCGGACCTATCCCAGCGTGTCTCACACCAACGAACCAATCCGAAAACTCTACGTCACTCTCAACTCACCTATCCCAGCGCGTCTATACACCAACGCACCAATCAGGAGGCTCTTCGTTTTCCCACAACTGGCCAATACCAGCGCGGTCTTTGTTGACGTCAGTACTACTCCTGTCTTTTCTGACCCCTCCTTTACAATAATTATCGGCAGTTTTTCCTACCTTCTTTTCTCAACTGAATTTTATTAGTTACAACGTAAAACACATTACCATTGTCTGTTTTCGCTAAACAAAAGAAATAGTTTGTTCTATCTTGCAAGAATACTGTTTCGTTCGATAAGTGTAGCACTTCTCTCTACCTTACCCTTCTCTCAAGCAAGGGGTAAACCCGTTTCTCTGGGGATAAAACACATGTGGAGACTACACTGCTCCTGAGAATTAAGGCCAGAGTTTCACAAGGATACCTGTTGCTATTTCACTCATACGCGTTTTATACATGAAATGTCCCTATCATAACACGATCCCGTGTTATCACCAATTTTGAAAAATCAGACAATGCACAATTCCATGTGACTTCTCTTGCCACACGTGTCAACTTCCTACTTCCCGGAAGCTTCAAAATTTCGACTTACACATAAAATAATACAATTCGACACAAATTGTTAGACATGAATAATCAATAGTCACCAAACTAATCTATAGTAACCATAACTCTGCTACCAAGAAATCTTATCCAGCGTGGCTAATATGAATTTCTCCTAAGGACACGAATCCAGATAAATCATTCACATCTACTAATTCATATGACGGTGAGGCCCATAACACCGCATATCATACACTCATTCGTTCACTGGATTACACACCAAGGAGAAAATGCGTTGCTGGAGGAACGGGGATACCTTGTTAAATCTGACAGAATAATACCTCTAACATCATATACATTCGCTTTTTATCCTGTCGGTTTCCAAACATCAAGGTATTTCGCTCTTTGGTCGATGGACCAACTAGTAGAATAAGTTGATGGTGATTAAGACCAGCTCAATCATTTTAAAAACCTGTTAAACGTTAAACTTATTAATGAACTGAAGAACCACAGACTCATAGTTAATTAGAATGAAATTTTATCTAATTTCTTGCTTGCACGAGTGAGATTCTTAGTTTATTAATCACATTTAATACATTCATAACATTTATGAAAGAAATTCTAAAAAGAAATTTAAACTTATGCATTACCCATTTAGATGCAGATAGGAATGGTTCACCAAAAAGAAGATAAACCGTAGATCACAGAATGGACTCCCAAACTGACTGACTATCCTGCTGAATGGCCTCCTCGACGGGACCTCCCGTACAGAATTTCCCGCAATGGTCTTGTTCCTTCCCCAGTCAAGTTTGAAGTCAATGGCAGCAATAGCATCAATATCAACGGCCACAGCAGCAGCAAAAAGGCAGCTCAAAGAAGTAGCCTATAGAAGTAGCAGCAGCCCCTCCCACATAAGAGCAGTCCTTCTTATACCCTACTTCTAGCTTACTACACAAAAAGTTGCAATCCCTGGGGGCAGGAATCACGCTAATTGGTCCATTTGAGGGGTGGTGATAATCACCTCATCGCCTTCCTTGTTCAAACTGGTTTCGGGGATGGTTAAGAGTTCAATTATTCCCATGACCTTTGGGTAAAAGCAGTCCAATTTGTCCATTCATTTTGTTGCGAACCCGATGGTCACAATTTAGTTAGTCCATTGTTGCTCATGTACTTTTCTCATTTATTCCCACGAATACACGCTGAGTCTTTCTTGGCACCCTCCTTATGGCAGGTCAACGCGACCTTGACATCTCTCACTCTGTGCACGGGCCGTACCCAGGTGGTTCAGCTCCTTTATTTCTTCCGCTTAGAGGCCATCTTTTACGTATCACATGACCTCATCTGTTTCGACAGCCATTTTCGCAGCATGGCCTCACAGGCCCGAACAAACTATCATAAGAACAAACACAATCAAAATTAAAACAAAGAAAATAAGCCTTTCTGTTTACCACCCGTCATTCTAATAACCCATGTTAGGTGTTACCTAGCAGAAGCGACATTTAAAGCCATTTTACTTACCATCCGCATTCTTTGCCACAATACAATTCTACTACATAGCATAAATCATGCGATTTTACTCTAATTAGTACGCAAACCACAGTATTAGTATCAATTAACTTCACAATTGTAAATAAATTAGATTTTGTACAAATTGCGGTTACCCTTTATGTAGTGTTTACTAAAGGTGCATTAGTTGATTATTTCATCAAACAATTAGTATCGTTAATTCATTAATTTTCTAAAAGGGGTATACAAATTATTTTCATTTACCCTGCTCCATCACATTCAACAGTTTATTTTAAACTTCTTTTAATATGCTTTTAGAAATGTTTTTAGCGACATGTGGTACTCAATTTAATGTTTAGCAGTTAATGTTTAGCATTTAGTATTATCGTTCATTCGAAAGTGCAGTGGGTGTTGTATTCCGCTTTAGGTGTCCGTATATAGGTTTTCCTGAAACATGTCCTTATATAGGCACAGTCGCATTGCCCTTATATAGGCATAGAATCCCAGTCCTTATTTAGGCATTAAACGTGCACTCCAAATACAGGCATGGTCACCGACATCCGTCCACCCTAACGTCCCTACGAGTTCTTAGAAACCAGACCCTTAAGCTCCCGGGAGTTCCCCTAGCACAGGATTATTGATTTCTCCAAGAACTCATCTATTATGTATGAACCGTTATACCTTAAGTGTTCATTCCTGATGTCTTCCTCTGTCCGACTTCACGTCAATGCTAACATTCCAAGGCACCTACCAGGTATAAATATACCTTCCCTTGCCCAAGCAAGCTAGAGGAGACCTCGACTTCAGAGGAGCCCGTATCCCGGCCTGACGCACTGAGAAGACGCTGTCATTCCTGCTCGCCAAAGAATCCAGCTTCCAGTGTTCTGACTCCCTTCGCGGGGTGTTAGAGTTACAGATCTGGCAAGAGATTCCCACCTCTCTCATTCTCAAGGTATGGAGCTGACTAGAACCTAGAGGGACTCTTGGCATACTAGACTTAACATACTCTTAGTATACCATACTAGAGAATACTCCACCTACTTCTTACCTTTCCCTGCACCAAGATTAGGTTAGGTAGATTGGGGTAGATCTAGCTTAGAGACGCATCGTATGAGTACTCGCATTTTTAGCTCATGTTATTTATGTACGTGAATATATGCTAAAAGATAATGCTAGGCAGTATTATTTATTTCTACTGCTTACGCTGTACATTATTTATCTTGCATACATGATCATAACAGCACATATCTCCTACACGAGAAACAAGACTGTTCAATAAAACCCTTTTTATTGAAACGCCCGTCTTTCCTTTCTGTGTAACTCTGTAGAAACTAAGCATGCACGATTGACTGAGTGAAACTGTTATCTATTGTTTCCACGATTCTGAGACGTGTTCCGATTCTAAAGGGAAACAAAGTAGTCATGTTTATGCGGTTGCCAGAAACTACTCCCTTCTTGTTCTCAAGGAGTTTCTAGTGGCCTCTGAGCTAGCTGGCACAAAAGTAATTAAGTTTAATATACTCGATAGGGACATACCAACCTCAGTCCTATGTCAAGCCTATAGGTTATATTATTCCAATGCGCAGAGCCTATTAAGGAAATAGGAACTACACTACAGCACTTCAAGAAGGCAGGGTCTCTCTTAGAGCAGTAGCCAATCCAACAGTCTCTCCTACAGATGGGTGTGTTCTAGTCTATCAGGACTAGGTGCCTAGTGGGGCATTTTACATTACAACATAGTCAATACATAGCAGTAGCTTGACTACAATGTAATTACAATGCTAATACTGCTATACCCCTGGTAGTTACAACATGCTAATTTACAACACAATTTGTCACAACACATTGGTTAGTATTTGTTGAGGATAAGGGGTTAAGGGATGTTTTTTAGGGTTCAGATATTCGTTAGGGAGGTTTACCTCCCCAGAATGATATATGCGGTTTGGGATGGACAGTATTAAAAGAGTTGTAAGGGGCTTGGAGAGGCTCACCCCTAAAAAATAAATTTGGTATGGGGATTGGTAGGGTTAAAGGGATAGAAAGGGGGCTTGGGGTTTACTCTAAAAGAAAATATGTTATTTAGGTTTTAGGGATTGATAGAGTTAAAGGGGTAGTAAGGGGGTATAGAGGTGGTTTACCCCCCAACAAAGCAAATACAGAAATGTTTGTGGTGAGGACATTGTGCACTACAGGTTTTTCAGAGCTGGGTGCCAGGATTATGGGGGTAATTAGTAGGGAGTATTTTACTTTTGGGTAATTATTTTGAGATGGGGTGTATATAAGCATTTTTTGGATACATGAATTTAGGGGTTCAGGGCTGAGTAATAATTTTATTTTGGTGTGTCTGTATTTTTCTATTTTTTAAATTTTAAAACATAATATTCCTTTTAAGTTTTATGAGCAGGTTTTCATGGTATTATTGGCCCAGGGTGAGAGTAATTTCTTTCTGGGTAATTCATTCATATACTTATTAGTCAATTAATTATTTTATTTATAAAATTTTAAAATATTTGTATTTATAAATAGGAATGTTGTCTTTATTTCATACACACTTCAAACTCATAAAAAACTTTATATATTATTTTTAAATTTTATTATTAACACCTATTTAATAACACATAATACAATTTTTAAAACGTTTTTATTAAACTTAATTGTAGATATATATGCTAAAGTTTTTAAAAACATTTTATTAACCTCAAAAATATACCTTTACTTTGTGTATTCGAATTTTCTTTTTTAAATAGACGAAACATATTAAACACAATATTCCTTCTACTATGAATCTTTTTAGGTTATTCTGTGGTTGCATCCTATTCCTGAGATTTCAAGTTGACTTCTTGTTGGTTCAGATTAGAATGTTGGGGGGTGTTGGATGTTAAACCTGACTTAAATTCGCTCCCTACTATCACTCTCCCATTTTAACTTTTAAGGTTTTGCAAGGGTGACCATGGGAACTGCAATACATATAGAAATGCTTTTTTATTTTCCACCAGATTGCCTGGCTAAAATGCGAGAACCATACCTGAATTTGAGTTTCAGGCTATATGATTTTAATAAATCAATACAAGGATGGAGGGACTCTGGCTTTTATTCTGTCCAGCACACGTGCCCCTACTGCTATGTGGGCATCTAGGTCCAGTAATGTGGTAAGTAAATGGAGAGTGCTCCTTTTAGGAGCCAGGGCCCTCACACACCCCAAGGGGTGTCATGCTTCATCATCGGGCAGCTCCTCATTGGGCTGGCGCTGCAATGCCCAATGGGCCCCTCGTGGGGGCTCTTTACCTGAGATATTTTCTTTTTGGCGATGTGAACTGTGAGAGTGAGTGAGGAAATGTGAGTAGAATGGGTGAGGAAGGTGTATATTAAAAATGACTAAGGGGATCCGAACGAGAACTCAGTTTTAATAATAGGGTCCCTTTGTCATGGTTAAAAATCATGAGTCGAGCATAGAATAGATGTAAAGGTCTATTTAGCTGCAGTAAGTATAAATCGAAAGGTCAACATATTTCATGCCTATTATAGTCCCGGAGGATCATGGCATTTTGTCAGGACCAAGAAGTCCTTATTCTACTCTAACAGGGATGTATAGGTAAAGTGTGTGTACACTATGCCCTGTATACATTAGATAGATATTCAGTATATCTCCTAGGGGTAGACCCACAAATTTCAAAGTTCTGGAACCGGCAGGGCCAGGGGTAGGTCAGTAGATGCACTGTGGTCTGATATTAACTGACAGCACACACACCAGCGTACGCCTTGACCGGTCCGAATGGGGACGTATACTTTGAAATTTCACATGCAAACAGAATAGTAACAAACCTTCTCATTTAAGGTTATTCACAAGCATTTGGCAGGCATGGTTCTCACTCTGACATAGCCTAAAATGTGTACTTTCTACATTTTTGCATACATTAAGTATGTATGCATGTGTATACCTCTGAAAATCTGCAACAGTGGCAGATTCTGAGGAGGAGTTCAAATGATCGTTGAGATTTGATTGTCAAAAGTTCATGCAAATCAAAGACACGAGACTATGAATGTAAATGTTTGGCTTTTGGTTTTTCATCCATGACTTTCATGGGAATTGCTTCAGTCACAGTGTCAGCATGGATATTTTATTTTGTTTTATTGAATTGTTATATGGTACATGATAACTGAGCTTCTAAGTACTTACCAGTCAAAATGTGAACCAGGATATATAAAACTTGCAAGATGAGGTAGATTTTCATGACCGAACAAGTTTACATTAGACTTTAACATATAATCAAAAAGGGACATACCACTATCTGACACAGCAGATAGCATACCCATCAAGAACCTTGTATTATTTAGTGCTGAAGCACTCTTTTGCACTACATGTCATGTTGTAAGGATGAACTACTTTAAAGTATCTCATTCTGTGGTGGTGGGTGCCATTTTTTTGGAACAAAAATAAATATTCATGTTTTGCCTACAGTGTATCAATGTAACGTAACAGTGTAACAAGGTAAAACATGGACTTTTGCTACCACTAAGGAGCCCATGAATATAAACAGAGCAAAAGAACATACTATTACTGTTGGACTTGGCCCTTTCTTCAGGGTCATCCCCTAACTTTTTGCCTTCACCCTCATGTTTTCTGAACCAGTTTGTGTTGGCTTTTAGGACTCTGAGCACTTTAACGCTGCTAATTATTGCTAAAATGCTTGTGCTCTCTTCTTAAAGCATGGTAGAATTGGCTAACACCCAATTGGCATATTAAGTTTACTTGTAAGTCTATAGTAAGCTGGTACTATTTGCGTGCAGGTACTGAATTTTAAATGCTGCTAGCAGGCCTGCAGAACTGATTGTGCCACCCACTAAAGTATCTATTTAAACATGTCTCTGGCCTACCATTGCAGCCTCGGTGTGCAGTTCTAAACTGCCATTTTGACCTGGCAAAATAAACCTTTTGCCAGGCCCAAACCTTCCGTTTCAATACATATAAGACACCCCTAAGATAGGCCCAGAGGGCAGGAAGCACTGTATCTAAAACGTTGGACATGTCCATTTAAGTTTACATGTCCTGTTAGTGAAAAACACATAAATTCATTTCTCACTACTGCAAGGACTAACTTTACCATAGGATAACATTGGAGTTACCGTATTACATTTAATAAGCTGTAACTTTCAAATGGGACCGGGTAACCAGTTCATTTTTGGTGTCTTTGAAATTGCAATTTTAAACCCTTTTCAATGGTAAAGTGAGAATTTGAAGTCAAAATTCTGAAAATGCCACTTTTAGAATGTTCCTTCCTTAGCCATTTGGTGCTATAGCCTGTTTCTGGATCACATAACTGGATGTAGCTGACAGTTGGGCTTTGTGTATTCCTCCTATATAGCCAAACACAATAAAGAGCTTGGGTGTGCCTGGATGGGTAATTACTGGTAGGATGGGAGGACGGAGCTGGGCACAGCTCTACTTACACTTAAATAGACTGTGTCCTGCCTCCACACAAAGGGCTGTATGTCCTCTATAGTTGGTCTAGTGCCATGGCAGGGGTGGCACAAAACCTCCACTTCAAAAGGACACTTCTAGAAGCTCCTTCCACATAGAAGGAGGCACCAGGTATACACATTAGACCTCAAGGGGCATATTTATGAGCTCCTTGGCCACTGCAGCATCACTTTTTGTGATGCTCCAGTGACACAAACTACAAAATCATATTTCCGAACTCATGCAAAGCTACTTTGCATAGCTTTGAATGGTCTCATAGATATGGAGTAAGGCAAGGCAGTGCAAATCACTGCTTTGCCTAAGGGAGGCATTCCATGGGCGCTGTAGTGGGTGTTTCCTTGCAACACCCATGGATTTTGACTCTTCCCCAGATTTACAAAACCATATCATGCTCATCAGGGATGGTAGAAGGTACCTGAGATTTCTCTGCAAGCGCTAAGAGACCTGTAGGTGATCATGCACTATATAAGCTATAATTAACATAACATAACATAATATAACATATCAACCTGAGGATGCGCAAAAACCTTACACCTCCCCAGGGGAGGTGCAACGAGAGGGAGGCGCAACAAGGTGAAAAGCTCTTTATTTCGCCTTGTTTTTTCCTCTTTCCATGTGTGCTGCATTCTGCAGCTCACATGCAAAGAGGAAAAATCTCCCCAGGATTGTTTTTGTGCAGGAAGGTGCCTCTTCCTCCACAAAAACAATCCTGCTAACAACAGTTCGGGCTGGACTGTTCCCACGAGGTACAGGGTCAAGACTGATTTCATATGGCCAGGTCTAAACTGGGGTGGCATGGTGAGCAAAAGAATGATGAAATGAAATGAAATGAAAAGGCAACTTATAAAGCGCGAACATTCACCCGAAGGTGTCAAGGCGCTAGCTCATCAACTGAAATTAACTGGACGATTCATGGCCCCGTCAAAGGATAAATAACCAGGTCTTCAAGGCCTTCCTGAAGGCCAGCAGGTGTGTTTCTTGTTTTAACCTTAGAGGAAGGGCGTTCCAAAGTCTGGTCGTACCGACCAGAAAACGTCTTCCACCCCAGGAGGATTTTTTAAACCTGGGAATTGTCAGGTTGTGGGAATGCGAAGAACGAAGATTGCGAACAGGTACATAAGGCTGTAGATTATGTTTAAAAAAGCCTGGCCCAATATCATGCATGGCCTTAAACGCAATGCAAAGAGCCTTAAACTCAACCCTCCTCCTTACTGGCAACCAGTGTAGTTCCTTAAGCACTGGTAAGACAGATTTATGTCTTGGGATATTCAGCAGAAGACGTGCAGCGGCGTTTTGCACAATCTGGAATTTGGACAGGCATTTCTTCCGAACGTTGATAAATAAGCCATTACAATAGTCAGCTCTTGATAGCACCAGAGCCGCAACCACTAACTTCCGCAGTTCAACCGGAATGAATGGAAGAATCCTTCTCAGCAATTTTAGTGTGAAAAAAGAAAGGGCTGTGACCTGATTGACATGATTTGCAAACGAAAGCATAGAGTCAAATATGACTCCCAAGTTTCTCACCTTATTTGTGGGCATTGGTAATGGGCCCAATTCTGACGGCCACAAAGCAGGGCACCAGAAATTAGTATGGCCACCAAAAAGTAGGGCTTCAGTCTTACTGGAGTTCAGTTTCAAGCAATTGGCGGCCATCCAATCCCCAACCTGATGAAGACAGGTGTGAAACTGTACAGCAGTGTCATCAGGGGAGCCAGTCACAGAAACTACAATCTGGGTGTCATCGGCATATGAAATAGCCGAGAAACCCAGAGACCTAATTAGCCTTGCCAGTGGTGCGACGTATATGTTAAAAAGGGTCGGGCTTAACGACGACCCCTGGGGCACTCCGCATGGCAATGTAAAATTTGGTGACTTAAACTCACCAAGAGCCACAAATTGTCCCAGATAAAAAAGATGCAAGTAAAGCAAACGCTTTCTCTTTAATACCGATCCCCTTCAAGACTTCCAGTTATTTTAGATGGTTCACCGTATCGAATGCAGCAGAGAGGTCAAGCAGCACAAGTGCTGCATTGCCTCCTGCATCAATGGTCTTCCTAATCAATTCGGAAGCTGTGATCAGTGCCAATTCGGTGCTATGATGCTTTCTGAACCCAAACTGGGTTGCATCCAAGAAAGCGTGCTTCTCTATATATTCTGATAGAGCGCCATTCATGGCTTTCTCCACCATCTTAGCAGGCAGAGGAAGTCTGGAAATTGGACAATAATTATTAGGATCTGCCCCCTCCAAATTTGGCTTCTTCAACAGGGGGAGAACAGACGCCAGTTTCCAGCTTGTGGGAAATATGCCCGACAAAAACATTTGATTAAAAATAGGAGACAACTGTTGGGCGAATAGTTCTGGTAAAAGATGGAAACTTTTAGGGGGGCAAGGGTCCATTGGGGAACCAGATTTAGTGGCCTGCAAAAGGTTGATAACCTCATCAGTAGTCAGTGACGAAAAGGACAAGAATTCTGGGGGGTCACTGAGGTCTAAAGGGACTGAGGGAATTTCGCTGAATACACCAGATGCAGCTAACTTCCCATGCGGCGATGAGTTTCCTTGAGCAGGGAGATTTGAAAAACCACTGTATACTGCCTTAACTTTATCTTGGAAAAATGTGGCCAAGGTATTACAGAAAACCTGATTTTGAGGTGATTCTGTTACCTCGGGGCATTTGGCCAACTTTTTTACCGTGGAAAAAAGTTCCTTCGAGGAATGTTTAGCAGTTAAAATGGCTGTGGTAAAATAGCGAGTTATTTCCTCCTGCACCAATTTTTTATATTCCAGCAAAGCTTGTTTGTAGACAGTTCTGTCCTTTGCATCGTAAGCGGATCTCCACTTCCTCTCTAAATGGCAACATTTTTGTTTATGTAGCCTGAGGTGTTCTGAATACCAGGGTTCGGAGGGTCTCGCCCTATGGCTAAATATAAATTTAGCTGGTAACACCTGATCTATTGACTTCCTAAGCCATTCATCAAATGCATCTGCTGCTTTATTCGGATCCTCTATAACGTTTAGAGTATTCTGAGATAAGGACTTTTCAAAAGTGTCAGCCACCATCTTATTCCAAGGCCGTACATTTTTCGTTGTTTATTTTGTGATTTATCTACCTGTACTTTTTGAAACAAAAGTGAAAACTTGACAGCCTTATGGTCAGACCACACCAGGGGTAGCGATGGAAAACATTGTAATGACTTATTACTGGTGAACACTCCATCAAGTAAGTGTCCTCCAGAGTGCGTACTGCCAGTCACCTTCTGCACAAGGCCAAGGCTGTTTGTAATATCAATAAATTGCACTGCATCTCTATCCAGTAAGTCCTCAAGATGTAAGTTGAAATCACCCATAAGTGTGAAGTCGGATGATTGGGATATAACAACCAGGGAGCTACAGATATCCTTCAAAAACTCAACCCGGGGTGATGAATTTAATCCAGATCTCTTGACTGGGGTGAATGTTTTGATTTGTTCTGCATTTCGTCCATTAATTGTGTGTCTTTTGCTTTCTCGCCCTAAGTGCGCCGGGTATGCCCAGAAGTGGGTCCCGGGCTCACTGTGCCACTGGATTCAAGCTATCCTGGCTGATGAGGGGTGAAACCCTGAAACCGGTCATAGGATGCTTGTTTATGGTCCAGGGAGGACCTGGCTTGGCAGTTCGGGCAGGACTGTTCCCATGAGGCACTGGGTCAAGACTGATTTGTATATGGCCAGGTCTAAACTGGGTTTGCATGGTGAACAAAAGAATGATGGATTTAACCCAGATATCTTGACTGGGGGTGAATGTTTTGATTTGTTCTGCATTCCATCCATCAATTGGTTGTCTTTTGCTAACAACACAGGCACCCTTGCACCATGGTGCAAGGGTACCTGCGTTGGCGTTAGGTTTCCGAAACGGTGCCAGCCCTTTCACTTTGTCATAGGACAGCACATAAAGGTGACTTGCTGTGCTGCCCTATGCTAAATCCCCATAAATGAGGCACCAACTCTTTAGTAGACTTCTGGAACTGTGGAGACATCCAGGAAGAAGGATTGCTGTGCTGCTGGAAGGACGTCTACTCTGCTGGACTGCTGCTCTTCTGGACTACTGCTGTCTTGGACCTCTGCCTTGCTGGATTGCTGCCCTCCTGCCTGAGTCGGAGGGACTGGATCTACACCTGATACCAGGACTCCCACATTAACTCCAAGGGCTAGCCTGCTAACCTCCTGTTTAGAGCCACAGGGACATGACATGCTCCTAACCACCTGAACAAGCACCTGGACCCAGCTGCAGCATGCCCCTGACCCAAAGGATGCTTCTCAGGTCCTGGACCCTTCGTGTGGCGTCAGTGGAGCTGAACTGAAGTTTTTGGGCTCTTTGCAACCGTGATGAGGCCCTTTAGTGCCAAAATCTTGTTGCTTGCACTGCCCCTGATGCGAAGTCCCATCAATCTGACCCTTCGTGCTACAGCACTGACAGATCACAGGGAGTGCCACTGTGAAGCTCCGGCCCAACGTTTCATGATGACAACAGGATCTTTGCTCTACATCAACGACTGTTCACAATGCTTCCCTGCTCCTGCTAGCCCCATCCAAAGTGAATGGGGTTATTTGCGCTGGTCTGAGAAGGTAACTTATCAGTGGGACTAACCTGGTCCCTGTATCCAATGCGCCCCTCGCGGTTGGCCTGAACTGGTGACTTTCTCCCGGTCTCACATGACCAGATAGCAGCAAGTAGCTTTTTGGGCTTTTTGGTGCTATTTTCACTTAAGTCTTTACATTTGCATGTCCCCAGTTCTACTGATTGGATTTTTATCATTTTGGTCTTCATTTTTTAAATTAAAATTTGCTCTATGTTTCTAAATTGGTGTGTGATTTTTCTTGTGGTGTGTTTTTACTATTTACTGTTTGAAGCTCTGCATAAATACTTTACACATTACCTCTAAGTTAAGCCTGACTGCTCTGTGCCAAGCTACTGGAAGGTTAAGCACAGGTTAATTTAGGGTTTGCTTGTTACTTCACCCTGGGAAGAAATGTGCTTACTGCTTGAGAAAGGTTGCACCCCCCTGAACCCGTAACTCAATTCCTTACAGACACGTTTTCTTAGTACGGACTAAGCCAAACAATGCAGTAGAGGGATGTACAAACAGTTGTGCTACTTCTTTGCACAATATTATAAAAATCTATGTGTTTTTGCAGCCCTGAATAAAAAAGAAAGATAAATGAGTAATGACAATTTTAGATGTTTTTTCAAATCTGCGTTTTTGCTCTGCAGGTCTGTTTTATCTTTTGAGATGTATTTCAATTGGATGGTTTGAACTGTACCAAGTACTTACTGAAAGTGTGTGGAATTCACTTTGACATCTTAGGTTTTTAGGCTAAATGAAAAAATGCCTCTTTGTGCATGGAGAGGCACATAAGGAAGGCAATACGTATTGGGATAAATACTCCCCGCTCATTTCTACAGGCTTCCTGAGGAAGGATTGTGGTTGCTGCTCGAGTAGGGTTCCCCCCTCAACCAATAACCCAATTTCTAACATTTACCATGTGTAATATGGTGCTAAATAGCTCATCATTTCAAATAACCACCACCCATGCCGATTATGTCACCACTAGAAATGACTAGCTATGACCCAATGAATAACGAAATGCAAATGGTCAATAAGGAACAGCAATTTCTGTCACATATTCAAAGAAAACATTTTGAGCCACCTAACCACCACAGTTTGCAATATGGCACTTTCCTAGACTTGGCATCAAATAACCTGCCCTTAGTTAGCATCTACCCAAAGACAAAATGGGTATAACCTGCAACTTGCAAGTCAGGCATTTTGTGCCAAATTCATGTACAGAAATTAGGCCATTTTCGCACTGTCTCTAGTGAAGGGTTTATCATAACTGGTTGTAAGAAAATTCTTTTTTTTCATGATCACCCCCATTTATTTTGGACTGATGCTGCATTCTTTTTCACATGTGTGCTGGGACTCTGCTAACCATGCTCCAGAGCATGGTTTCTGACCCCTAAAATATGTTGAAATTGGCTATGCTCCTAATTGGCTTATTTATCTAAAAGTTCCTAGAATATGGTACACAGTGTACCTAGGCCCTATAATGTAAGTGTCACTGGTGGACTCCAGCATATATTCTGCACTACTAAAGTGACAATGCAAACTGTGACTGCAAGACAGCCACCAGTAAACTGGCTGGGCAGGTTTAAACTGCAAATCCGATCTGTCACAATAATCTCTTTTGACCGGCCTAAACCCTCATTTAAATATTATTATGTCAACACGGAGTAAGTCTAAATGCCCAGAAAGGCAGTGTGCATGGTATTTAAAAGAAGTCATGTAAAGGTTTAATATAAAACACAGTCTTACAGTGACGCTGTGCCAGAAGCTATTTTATAGCAGGATTAGCTGTTCCATAGAAAAGCTTCGGGAGTTAATATTAAAATTAAATAATATTATCTTCTCCTAGAAACCAGAGAAAAAGTTCATTTTTGGAATTCTTTAAATATTTATTATAAATCCAATCCATTGGCAAAGTAAGATTTGTACTGAATGTTTTACAGTATGTACTTTAAAAGTCACATTTTGCCTGCCTAAAATCTCTAGAAGCACATTTTCATGAGTTTCCAGCTGTCACCCAGGAGCTGAATGCGCCTTGAGGAGGTGTAAACTTGTTCCCACCGCTGAGGCAAAGGCCTTGGGTGTAGGGAGGTGCTCTGGTCCCCTGGCAGGATAACCATCTCGGCAGAGCTTAGGAACTTAATTATCACCAAAGATGCTTACTCTGTCACAGGTAGATGTAGCTAACACCTAGGAATGCCCCATCATTTGTCATTTTAGCCAGAGAGGTACCAATCCAAGTGGGAGAGATCCTGTCCCCAGAACTATTTTTGAGTGGCCACAGAGGAGGGGTTCCCTCATTTCCCTTGCTACAGCAATAGGGTGTCACAAAACAAAGTGATGGATGGAATGCTTGAACTAATCTCAGCCACTGGCCGCATCCCAATCCATCGTTTTTCACCCATCATCAGTTTTGACCCAGCCATATCCAAATCAGTCTTGACCCTGCTCCAATGGGAACTGGCCAGCTTGAACTGCCAGACCAGGTCCTCCTTGAACTGGAACACAAACCACTAAGGGTCGGTTTCACCCTTATTAGGGCGCATCAGCCTAGTATAGCTTGGTTCTAGTGGTTCCAGATTTAAAATACCTCTCTCCCACCCTTAGAGCCTGATTTAGATTTCAGCAAATGGGATATCCGTCACCATTGTGCCGGAGTCACCCGTCCGCTGAAATCTAAATCAGGCTCTTAGTGCACAGAGGTTGGATAAGGCCCTGTGCGGTGTTCCAAACTAAATTAGAAAGGTTCTACAAAATCTGCAACAGGCAAGTCAATTTGGCAGCCTTCCCGCCCAGCTGTTAGGACATGTCTGGCTTGATTTAATAGCGCTTTCTCCTGCATGATTATCCTTCTCCGGTCCCCATGTGCCTCGCTCTTTCTGTCGTATTGTGCTCGGTGTTTTCCACGTTCAGCATTCCATTATGGTAATGTAATACTTCAGAATTGTTCGAATTGCAATAGCATGTGTTCTCTCGTGAATACCACAGTTGTTATGCATCTTAAATATTGCTGATAACATTGTCTGTGAGAATAATACAATATCTTCGCATTGCTGGATGTTTCTAGAAGCAACCAGTCTTGCTGATTGCTGGCTGAGAGAGGAACACATTCCCTGTCCATGTTACGTACACTGCAGTTTGTGGGCTTTGATGGGCTGTTCTCCCAGTAAACAGAAGATTCATTAGTGCATTGCAGCAAATCACAAAGTGTGCTCATATAAGTGCGATGCTATTTATATCTGCAGAATGTCAGTGCGAAGGTGAGGAATTTAAGTCAGATTCTGAGCAGCTCACAATGTAGGTCTGAACAGAGGATATATAAACGTGTTTTTATTACAGACTTAACTTTCAATTCTCCTTTTTTTAAATCATATGTTCTTCTCGTGTTATGTCACAAATCGTATCACATAGCACTATCTGTTTTAGAACAATTTTAATATTTTTTAGCATTTACATTCACGTCCATTTAACAAATACATACATACTTGCATTTTAGACTGCATTTCTTTATTGCAAAAATAATCAAGAAAGAATATTTTTTGTGTTAGTGAGGAATGCCTTCAGGCTACAATATTTGTATATATATATATTAAGTATGTATTAAGTTTATCTTTTTTAGTACTCAAAAAGCGTACTTTAAATGTTCCTTTTTAATTTCAAATAATTGGTTTCACCCCATAAAGCCCAGGAGCCAGGGGATAATGGAGTGCAACTAGATTAAGCAACCCAATTTGTGGGTAATTTCAGTGAATTACTAGGGCATACCAATTCATAATGAATTTCTGAACATAGCAAGAGTAATTTATTTTTGGAAAACTCCATAGGGCATGATTTCTGAAGCAGTTTTGTAGGAACCAGCTATGTAAGATACATATAATAACACCCCATTACCTTTACATTTTCTTATAAAGATATCTATTGTACCCGCCACTCCCCACTCCATGACCACATCCGCTTCCCTTCCCTTCCCACCCCTCCCTTGCCCCCTCCCTCCCCTCCCCCTCCTCTCCCTCTCCCTCTCCCCCCTCTCCCTCGCCCCCTCCTCTCCTCTCCTCTCCCTCTCCCTCTCCCTCTCCCTCTCTGAGATGTAAATAAGCGGTCAGAATGTGTAGGTATAGTACCTGCAGTGGTGGACTATATTAAAGTCCTCCCAATTGTCCAGTAATGTGTGACAGCGCTCTTCAGTTGTTACATGCCTGTTCATTTTGTGATGGCTGTTTTTTGGCTGTACAGTGCAAGTGATGGACAAAGCTCATAGCAGATATGCATTATGTATATTTAAGAGGTATAAGTTCCAATTTGTTGCTGACGACTGAGTATTGTGGTTTTTGTATTTTTTTGGGCCATAAGTGTTAGATATTTGAGTACATAATTGTATGATGCCACTGCGAACCATAGGTCAGCCCTTCTTATATTACCTGCATGGGGGAAAGCATTTTGCCTGTTGAGTTGTTTGCAATTCATGGTTGTAAGCTGAGGATTGTGCTGGAAGGTACAACTGTTTTCTGGGATCTGTTGCCGGGATGTGAGTGGTGTGGTTATCTAGGAAATAGCCATATTTTCAACTGTCTTCGGAAGCGTATATGCTCCTGGGTGCTTCTAATGCTGACTGGCAGTGAGTTCCAGATCTTGGTGGCTTGTACTGAGAAAGCAGTGCCTCCTATGGATTTCTTATGGTAAGGTGACATGATTATAAGTGGTGCAAGCCTGGAGCTGGATGTTCTGTTGGGTTTGCATTGCTTGAATTTAATTTGTAGGTATAGATGTCCTTTTTCTTGGGAGGCTCTGTGGACAAAGTAGAGCGCTGTGTACATTACCATTGTAGCTATAAGTAGCCAGTGGAGCGATTGCAGGACTGGAGTCATGCATTCTCATGGATGAAGACTTAGGGCCCGATTCCGATCTCGCTCGGAAGGCCCACCCAGAGACGTCTGTAGCCTTACCTTCCGACCGGTTCGGTCCATCCAAACGACGAAGTACGATGCGCAAATGTCTCCAATTTGCGAACGACTCGTACGATCGGATTCCAGCACCATTTTCCATACGAGCAGGCTCCGTAAACGCGGAATGGAGTCGCCCGGAGGCATATCCTAAGCAGTTTCCAGCTGGCAAAGTATGATGCGTACTTCCTACGCGCCGAACAAGTCGCCAACTCCAGCACGTCAGAGCACCCGGAAGAGCCATATTTCAGCTCCGATTCGCGCCACAACACGATCACTGCATATGAGACGAAGCAGCTATGTATCCGATCACGCATGTCATCCGTAGACTGTACGGCTATGGTCAATTAAACAACGTTACCGATGCGTTCGTCACAGACGGTAAGTCAGACACCAACCACACACAAAAACGTCACTACCCCGCAAAAGGCAACAGAATACACAGCTTGTGACAAACCACAGTCAATATTGGGGTGGGGGGAATTCTTGCAGCAATGTAGAGGCAAGGTGGGTGGTGGATGGCAAACACTCCTAGCATTGTCCACCCCATAGGGGGGTGTATGCCTAACACTACCAGCAATCTAAATGCCAATAGGAGGTGAATGCCTATCACTCCCATCATTGTCCAACCCATAGGGGGGTGGATGCCTAACACTCCAACCATTGTCCAACCCATAGGGGGGTGGATGCCTAACACTACCAGCAATCTCAATGCCAATAGGGGGTGAATGCCTAACACTCCCACCATTATCCAACCCATAGGGGGTGGATGCCTAACACTACCAGCAATCTAAATGCCAATAGGGGGTGGATGCCTAACACTCCCACCATTGTCCAACCAATAGGGGGTGGATACCTAACACTCAGCCAGTGTTGTAATGCCAAAATTCTGTTTTGTGTGTAAAATGCCTGAACATTTTACACAAAGTGATATGGTGGACAACCCCCCCATCACTGTAGTGAAAAAAGGTGAACGTGGAGCTCAAGCTCCCAGCATTGTCAAGCATATAGGGGTTGGGGGGGATAACCCCCCCATCACTGTAGTGATCAAAAGGTGAATGTGGGGTTTAAGCCCCCATAGCATGCTCAAGCATATAGGGGTTTGGGGGGATAATCCCCCCATAAATGTAGTGTAAAAAAGGTGAATGTGGGGCTCAAGCCCCCAGCATGCTCAAGCAAGTATGTTTTTGGGTGTCAAAACACACCAGCAATGTAGTGATAAAGTTGTGGTTGTGGGCCAAACAACAACAGAACTGTTGAGGCAAACATTGTTGTGGGTGTTACATACCCTCAGCCATGTGCAGACAATCAGTGCTTTTGGGGGCTAACACTGCCAGCAATGTTCAATTGGACAATGTAACATGTGACCATCCAAAATGCATCAACACACATTTTTGGTACGACCAGCCGCAAATACAAAAGATTCAAACAGAAAGTCCAGTTTTGATGAGATTCAGTCACACACTGTGGCAGCAAGGTGAAATGCAAAACATAAAGAATGTGCAGAGTCAAGATGTAGTACGCCCTGAGACAGTAGAGAAAGAAACAAAAGACAACATCCAGTGGCGACTCGCAGAGGGAGTGCTGCGGGGCGGTGGGGCGGGGCAGGGCAGGGTAGGGGCAGGGTGAGAGGGTAGTGGAGTCGGACATACGATGGCCAGGAGTAAAGTAAGTAAATAAATAAATAAAATTATTTACCTTGCACTTGCTGCATCGCTAACCGCTACCCCCCACACTGCCCCTCCCCCGCCCCGCCCACCACCCCGCAGCACTCCCTCTGCGAGCCGCCACTGACAACATCAACCCAATGCCCTTCAAAGACAGTTGAAAGACATGGGGGAAGATGCACAAAGACAACTGACCAGACACACACTGCAGAACAAACACAACATGTTTGTGAGTGTGGAAGTGTTGCTAGCCTGGGCCAACACACACGATGGGGTGCTGAACTACACTGAGACATATACGTTTTGAGTACAATCAGGAAGTATTCCATATAGCACTTGGATAGACAATGTGGGCAATCAGGCATTGTATGATGAGCGGGTGCACCAGAGTCACATGCGGAACAAGCTTGGTGGAACCCCAAAAAACTCATCAAGAGACTGACTCTCTTCCGCAGTACCCTCAAGGCCACAGCACTATGGTGCCAGTATCCTGTCTGCCAAGCCGCTGTGATGCAAAATGAGGATGAGGCCCATAGTTTTGAGCACACTCACTCTTGCACACTGTGTCTTGCAAGAACCACTGTCATCTCACATACCCAAACATAACTCCTAGGGCATGGCCGGTGATGGAGGCCACATTGTAGGTAGTGGCCTTGCCTGGAGCCAAGTCACATTTGGTGACTCTGAACACCACCCACCTTGATCAGCAGCACTGTGCCTCATCAAAACCTCCCTTGACAGGTGACATTGCACAGGCCCCCATGACAGTGTGTACTTCATGAGACTTGGAAAACACATGGCTCACCAGATAGAGGATACAACAACTGTGTCAGTAGGCTCCAATCCACAAGCAAATGTGTAAGCTAATCTTCCTGCACTGGTGACAACGCCAGGATTGGTGAGGGGGATCTGTGTCTCACAAACACAATACATATAGCTAGACATAACACATTTAAATGTGTACATCCGTTGAGGATGGAGTACATGTGCAGAATGTAATATGCATTGGACATATTAGGCACTTTAACAGTCTCTGAATAATGAAAACTGTCAAGGAGACCTACAAATAAGACATGTTGCCATCAGTCTACAGGTCAGGGTAGATTGTGCTGATTGTGAGCACTCTTTGACAAATACAAGGCCCACACTTGCCAAACCAGTTGACAGATTGATTACACGCTGATGATGCTAACACAAATGGAACTGGGGGAAATTTTCATGTGTCACATGTGAGTATTCCCACAGTGCAGGCTCTAGTCTCAACACAACCAGGGATGTCTTCATAATGACTCCTCTCTCATCGTGCACCCACACCTTGGACACTCAAAGTCCAAAAGACCTGATTACCTACGTGAGTTTTGTTTACTGGGAAGAGCAGGGATGCCTATCTGGACTATTTAGAGCACAGGTGGCAGATCAACACACATAAGTGCATATACATGCATATACACTTGCGTGGACAATACCCCTCTGAGAAATGTGCTGCCAGTCAATGTTCACGTATCATGACTTAACATCAGAAGCAAACACCACCTCCATCTAAGGCCACCATCACAGGACATTGATGAACAGTCATTGTCCACCACTGACTACAAAGTGCTACTTAGCACTTATGCCCCCACAAGACTCACACAAGACACGTCTGGGTGAAGGCTACTCCTCCTGTGATGCTAATTGGTACTGCACACATCAGTGTATTGACGGTGATCATCACAAAAAGCATACATTAACATACGTTGGCATACATCAAGCTTCAGCAGATACCTGACTCAGCCAGAGATTAACTATGGGTATTCTCCCTGCACATACACATGCACATGATCAACGCATATGTACATGTCAACTTCAACAAAAGTTGTGCATTAAATTAAAACTTGCATGAATCATCCCTCCAACACACATGTCACATTACTTCTCCATCTCTCATAAATGACAAACACAGAATCACGTCAAATTCCACCTCTGGTGCATCTAGATGTTGAAGCATGTCTGTCACATGAGCTCCAGCACAGTACACATACCATTACAACCCAAGATGTACAAACACACGTGTGTGTCCCTCATCACATACACACCTACACTTGCAGCACCACTCTCCATCACCATGTACACAACATCTCTCAGATACATGCTATGCACACAATGTACAGTACACATTTCATCATCAGCAGATGACAAACTTTACATGTCAGATGGATCACTCTCATTACCACCCACACACTCAGTGATGCCTTGGATGCCACACTGTGCACCATCACAGCACACCCTAGCAAGCACACTCCACACATCACCACATCTCACAATAAGACACATACATAGTGCAATGGCTGTGTACTCTGTCATTTTCATATCACTGCATAATTCAACAAAAAAGCACAAGTCCAAAGGAGTGTCACTTAAGGAAATATGCATACACATATTCAAACTCAAAATACTACAACGGGATAACACCTGACATTTCACCATCCAGCACAAATTCTCATAACACTGGTGTATACCATCACATTCACAAATACACTCTGACACATATGACTAGGCAGACCTTGTTTCAATGTAGCCCTGTAACATCTACATATGACTTCCTCAACCAATATCCACATGGCCTCATGCACAGTATAAACAAACATCACTCATCCATAACTGTCCCGTTACAGTCAAATTGCACATTAGTGCAACAGACCACATATTTCATCACATGCCACAATACAACATCCTCTGGTGGGATATCCACCAATCACATATATACATTTGTACCACACCTTGTGCAGGGCAGAGGCACGAAATCTAGATCACATTATCAGAATAACACCCCTGCATGACAAGCACTCAGATAGGGATAATGTGCACACTCCATGTCCCACAACACTTCAAAAAACAATGTCTTGAAGTCATACACAACACCTCCTGACACCATCTCAAATATTCCTGCTGCCATCACATGAGTTTACACTCCATGCATACCTACGAGACACCAGTCTCCATCGACCATACACTTGTATGTGTCAGCTCAGCACATGCAACATCAACCTTGCTATACACACATGCAGCTAGGCTGCACAAACAAATTTACTATCACTCCCCTGTGTGCCAATGAAGAGCATAGAAGTGACACAGGCTCCAGTGGCATCTGCATGACAGATGGACACACTACACACCTGTGCACCAGCACCCCATTCTGCTCAACACATGTCGCACACGGACAAACCACATACATCCATGCATCTCTATTCCAGCTTTGTGTGACCAGGTTTAACATCATGCATAGCTGAAAAGGACTACATCATTGTTCAGGCTCAAATCACAACACACAAGATACATCATGCCCAATTACATGAGGGGTGTGGGTGAAAACATGATGTCAAAGCACACGCAGGCAAAACACTAGATCAACATGATGTAGCCTGACCAAAGCAGCCTCCCACTACTCCCAATAGGTTGAGAAAGCACTGGACTACACAGCCCACAGAAAGCTTCTCAAACAGGAACATCTGCAGGGACTAGAGTATTAGTAGGAAAGGTGGTTTGAATACAGAGATTCCTGCTCACCTCACACACACCATGGGCTCAGGATATGTCACAGATGAACACACTGCCATGAGTGGATTTCCCTACAGTGTAAGATCAGCTGTGGCAAGCATGCTCTTGGCAGGGGTGTACCATGTCATAAGGAGACTCAGACATGGCTCCAACACTTATAAGTCACAGAATACTTTGTTTCCATCGGCCTGTGTACATGGGTGTGTCCAAAGTCATCTGCACGTAGTCAAACTTCATGTGTACACAGTTGTACTGATGAGACAGATGACTTGTTGCACATCACAGCGCTATTCTGCATGGCCATCCTATACGGTTGCACTTTGAAAGACTTGCACAATGTCTACAAATGTCAGCACGACCTATGTGCAAAAGTGTAAGTCAAAGATGGTAGGTTGTTAAAAGCATGTCACACTCATGGGCCAAATTTTTGAGGATTATGACAACCTGCAAATGTAGACAATGAGGACTCAGTTACATACTGTAATGGGAAACAACCTTTACTACGCATGCATTACATCGCATGCCATTAGATCGCGGTCTTTACAACGCAAGTCGTTACAACGACTTGCGCTGGAGGGCGCTATAGGACAAGGAATAGTTTAATTTACTATCCAACACCTTCCCTACTGTACGTAGGCTGGAGTTGGAATAGTAAATTTAACTACTCCTAAGTCCAGCGCCCTCCAACGAAAGTCGTTGTAACGACTTGCGTGGTAAAAACCGCGATCTAATAGCATGCGATGTGAATGCATGCGTTGTATAATCATACATTCACTGTAATAGTACACATATGCCATGGACCACATGCAGTCCATCACATGACTATATCATTGTATACCCACAACAAGATTTGCATCAATGACAGTTGACTCATTCAAAATTTGTGGGCCACAAAAAGCAACTGTACAAATAACGAAACCTGCTTTATTCAGCATTTGTGAAGAATTTGAAAAAAATAACAATAAGGCCAATGGCCAGTTCATTTATGATTGTCTTGGAGGTGGTCATGCCGATTAATCCTCCATCTCTTGCCTGCACAGCAACCACAAGGGTACATATCCCCTTGGAGGGGCATCTTTGGGGCAATGTCAGGCACCGCAGGGACAGGACTGGGGGGACTGGTTTGGGTTTTGGGAGTGATGGTATCTTGTGTTGTGTGGGGCTCCAATGCAGTGGACTGTCCTGATAGAGGGGGGGCACACTGCAGTGGACTGGTCAGATTGAGTGGGGGGGCACACTGCAGTGGACTGGTCAGTTTGAGGGGTTGGGTGCTCCACTGCAGTGTCCGGATCAGACTGAAGGGGGGTGCTGTTGGAGGGGAAGTGCTTGTGTAGGGGGGGGAGGGACTGACCTTCTTGGGGATTTTGTAATGGTGTGTGGGTGAAACTGTGATGGGGTGTGAGGTTTGATCTTTGGGAGGGGGGCCTGGGACCGGGAGGAAGTGGATTTTGGTGGGGAAGTGTGAGATGGTGGTGGGGTTTTGGACTTCTTTGATCTGGGGATGTACATGTGGGGGGCTTTGTGTTCTTACTCTTAGGGGAGGGTGTGGGTGCAGGGGTGGATCTCCTCTCTGTGCCGGGGGGTTTCCTCTTCCCCTTGCTAGTGTGGTCTGATGGATCAGTGGGGAAGAGGCCAAGGTCACAGAGGAAGACCCGCTGGGAAGAGGGGGTTGCAGGCGAGTCAGGGGTAGAGGTCTTGGAGGGAGAGGTAGCTGAGGAATGCGGAGTGGTTGTGAATGGGTGTGTGATTTTTTTTGCCCTCTCCCCTGTGTGTATGATGTCAGACCCCTCAGTTTGCGTGGGTGTGTTTTGACTTTGTTTTGCGGTTTGTGTGCTGCTTGTGTCTGTTTGTGTGTGTGCGTTTGCCTGTGTGAGTGTGCTTGGGTCAGGTACGGTAGGGTGGACTGTGGATGGGGCAGAGGAAGGAGGGGTGAGGGACTGCTGCAGGAGGGACACTGCTGTTGTCAGTGAGGAGGCCATGGCCTGATTTGATCACTGTAGGGCAGACATGTCTGATGAGATGCCCTCCATGTATGACACCAATTGTGTCAAAAGACTGGTATGTGCAAGAGGACACTCAGCACGGATGTCTGCCCCACATGGATCTGTTTTAGCAAATCCATGGCCTCCACACTCAGGGCAGCAGGGGTGACAGATGCAGGGGGTGCGGTGCCTGGCCCAAAGGAGACATGCTCCCTAACATGGGACACTTGGAATGGGAGCAGCTGTGTGGGTGGAGGTGGTGGTGGTGGTGGCAGACTCTGATGTTGTGGGCTCTGAAATGGGAGCACCCACCACCACAAGGGAGTTATCACTGGAGCTTGATTGGTCCTCTGCATATGTAGATGTTTCCGACCTGCCCTCAGTGTGGCTCCCCTCCCCTCCATGCCACTGGGTCCCTCATCCTCCTCCACAGTGGACCCAGTCTGACTAGCCACTTCTCCTTGGTCAGTGGGACTGTCTCCTCCAGTAGCTGTTGATAATGCTGTGAACAAGGATGAGATAGAGATTCACATCAGTCATCTGCATAGACTTGACACATCACAACACATCACAGAGCAAGCCTATGCATCATTTTCATTGCAGCGTTTAAATCATTACACATATGTGAACATGGCACCTATCAGTCTGCCAGTAAACTATGGTTCCCAGACACATGATGGCATGTGAAACATTGGTTAGATGTATGTCAAATACCATAAAAACCATGTCAACTACGACACTATTTGGCAGGTGTTCTCAACTGTGATGCTCCTGAGGATCATATGTCATTACATACATGTCTCATCTCCTGCAAGGGAGTCTGGAACTGACACAGCAGATGGTATGCACACATTTGAAATTTGTAACTGTTAAACATACTTCCATCCCCAGTCATCATGATGGGCACCTATGTCTTGAACGTCAATGTTCCAATGGTCTGCATGCATGACAACTGCCAAGTGCAAATACTGCATTCTCTAAAACAATTCATGTGCCACACAATGCCACTGGCCTGTCTGGCTGAACAGTCTGTACGGACTCTTGGTACAGGAATGGGACATCTCAAGATTACATTCAGCACCATGTCACAATCCTGTATTTACTGCTTCAGGTAACATCTGTATCTGTCAAGTATACATGTCCACTATGTGCTAGACACAATTTTCACCCTTTTACAAGCGCACGTTGTTCTACTTAGCCATTGGAGTATGTGAATAAAAATGTCTGTCTACATGAACATTTTACATCTCTCAAGAAGAAAGTAATGCAGCATACACATAGCTGTTCAAGCCACCAGTATGCACAGTCAAGAGATTATATACACATGTCTTGTCTTGTATATCTGAGCCAAAAGCCATACATTAGATGTTTGTCCATGTTTTCTATATTGACCACCTGTGTCTTTCAAAGATTGGCACATGTACTCACTGTCACAGAGTCTGACCCATGGATTTTCACATTACAATGGTGAAAGTGTTGCCTGACACAAAAATATGATGTGTCAGTGTCTCGGATGGCCTGAGTTGGCATACCTGTCCTTGGTCCATGTGATACATGTGATTACACAGAGCACTATGTATGGGACAATACATTTTGACCACTTATCAATACGATTTGTTTGAGGCATACACATTGGTCTCACCTGCTGCACGGATGTATAGCATTGTTTATGCACACCTGTGTGCACAAATGGCACCATTTTGAACATATATGTATGTACCACACTGAGTACAGCTCATACATCAGTCAATGTGCTGACATGTCAGACAATTACATGACTCATGATGGTCAACTCCATGCACATGTTGTATATAGTGCTGATCACATGAACATTGGACTACAGCCAATATTCAGGACCTAAGTGACAAACATGTCACAGACGGAAAGGGACACACCTGGCCATCAGATGTTAATGGGGCACAGTTACATTTCTGCCACAGAAATGTTGTCTTAGCAGACAGACGACCTGTGAGAAGGGTATCAGGCTGAGGGAGTGCAACATGTATGTTAAACATAATCCTGCAACATGGCACTTACTCACCCCCTCCTTGCTGCTGTCTGGCTTTCAACTCCCCATCCAGGTCAGGGAAGACCACCGTCAGTATCCGGAGCATGTGGGGGGTCAGGGTCTGTCGTCCACCCCTTTTGCGAGGAGGTTACAGCTTCAGCTGGACCCTTGCAATCTTCCGTGTCCAGCCACGGAGGTCCTGCCACATCTTCTGGCAGTGGCAGACGTGGCATCTGAATGCCCCCACGGATCTTACTGCCTGGACGATGGTCTGCCAAATTTCAGCCTTCTGATGGGAGTCGACCTGTAAGGATGACATGGTGACACACCATTACTCCATATGCGACATGTTTATGCATCACACACTTGTACATATAGGTCATGGTCAGAATGGCAGATAATGTCTAAAGGGTAGGCAAGTGTCATCATGGGCAGTTGTCCTGTGTGCAATACTCCCTCAAAAACATGATAACAGTACATATAAGTCTAACACAGTACACACACTTCTACATCACTGTACCTGTCCGGAACCAACATCTACACAATGGGAGACTTACATTAACTCTGTGTGCATGCTTGCCCTTGGGGATCCCAATGCTAGTAGTGCATGTTTTACACATGGCCAATAAAAGGCAGTGTAATCACCACTCACCTGCTCTTCTGGTTTTCCATACAGCTGCCTGTACTGTGGAAGGAGGCTGTCCAGCAGGGCCTGGTTCTCCTCTTCTGTGAAAGCAGGTGCCCTCTCCACAGTACGTGCCATGGTAGCTCCCAGAGGATGCAGAGACAGCAGCAGAGAGATGTTGAAGTGCAGTCAAGTTGCATGTAGTGCAGGCAAGTGAAGTCTCTTGGGAACAGGCAGACTTATATCTGTGCAGCAGAGCCGGA
Source organism: Calotriton arnoldi (assembly GCA_963921515.1). NCBI lineage: Eukaryota > Metazoa > Chordata > Amphibia > Caudata > Salamandridae > Calotriton > Calotriton arnoldi. Next base: position 42,368 of record CAWUFW010015414.1, on the reverse strand, counting down.
CTCTGTTCAATGCGTCCAAAGCAATAGGTCCGAATCGTTCGCATTATCCGAATTTGTCCAATCCATAACATAGCACTCATCGGACACGCCTACCGTGACGTTCAAACTGTATGCATCCGAACACTATTGAGTTTGATACATTGGTGTTGTAAGTTAACCGATTCTGATTGCACGCGATTCGTAGACGAAGCGAAACGCGCATCTGTCACCATGATGACCAACAGCCAATGTGTACGTCCGGCTCGGTTCGGATGCGGATCACACATCCTTTGAATACTCACCTGCGACGTTCTCCATGACGATAAACAGCCAAAGGATGCGTCTGGCTCGGTTTTGGATGCAGCTCACGCGTCCATTCATTACTTACCCACGTCGTTCACCATTACAGTGAACAGCCAAAGGATGCGAACCACACATTTCGGTCAGCAGGGCAGACAGTATAGCAAATCTTGATGTTCTACTGCATTACATGTGTGGGTACAGTGATTAACATGTCATATTGGACTTGGTACTTGATAGCTCCCACTCCCATGATGAGCCAAGCTTGATGGGCACACAAAACATTGTTTGTGAGGCACATCACAACAGTGAGTGAACACTTCACAGATCACCCTCCTTGGCTTTGTCACAGTCCCAGGGGGTAATTGTGTTAACACAGGTTATGTCCACACATAATCACTGCTTTGTTGGACTGTGTGTTAGAAAGTGCATTGCGGTAAGTTATTGTTAGTAAATCTACAGTGTCTGAGTCTTGTACAATGCACACACTTCATTGTTAATTTTTAAAATGATATTTATCTGAAACATCATCTTGTATTTGCCATGTGAGTTGCTGTTGTGTCTTTGTGTCACAGGCATACATGGATGCTTGTTAAATATGAAGGTGCCACAGATTCTAAAAGTTAGCTGTATGTGATAGTACATGTTTGTCAGACATGACATCATGACAGTGTCCACACTGTGACAGTGGTGTGCATGGTGACACGCTGTCTGTATCTAGTGTCCCACCTAGCTGGCATTACATGATCCATTTCTGTGTACCTTTCAACCATGTGATAGTTGTGACAAACCTATATCTTTGATACTTTGTTAGGTGTGTGTTGAGTATGTGATGTTTGATCACATGGACAGTGACACCAGTAAGTAGTCACAGTGCAGCACTGTAATTGGTGCACAACCATATTAATGTGACATGTCTGGAAAGGGTCACATAGCTGTGCTCTGTGTCTAGGCTCAACCGTACGCATCTGACTTCATTGTGTCTTTATTTAATGTTGTATGTGTGTGATTGCATGTTCCTTACTACATTGGAAAGTGTCCTAAAATATGTTTTCACCTGTAACATAGGTACCACAGGGAACCAGCTGTCCACAGACCCTTCCCCCACCTCCAGACCATGGTAGAACAGGATAGCATCAGACAATACCGCTTCACCAGATCACTCATTGTGGAGTTGGCAGACCAGTTGGCCCCACATTTGCAACCTGGACGCCCATATCCCTTTGCGCTGACTCCCAAGGTGAAGGTGATGGTGGCCCTACATTTCTTTGCCACAGGATCCTTCCAGGATACTGTGGCTACTGCTGGTGGGATGTCACAGACAATGTGTTGGAGGCATTGTTAAATTTTCTGAACCTCTACATCAAGTTCCCAACACCAGGACAGTTTGCAGACATCAAGAGTGACTTTTATGCTTTGGGCAGAATGCCACATGTCATTGGCTCCATTGATGGTACACATGTGGCTTTGATCCCACTACAAGCCAATGAACAAACATACAGGAATCGGAAGCATTACCACTCCATAAATGCCCTGGCGGTATGTCTGGCTGACATGATGATCTCACATGTCTGTGCGCGTTTCCTGGGATCAGCACACAACGCCTACATTATGAGAAACAGTAGGATCCCACATATGATGTCTCAGCTGCAAAATGAGCGTGCCTGGCTTGTTGGTGGGTAATGTTGTCTGTTTATGTTGAGTGTTGCTTGTGTGTCAGGTTGTACCCTGTTTTCAGACACATGAAGTATTTTCTGCGTTCAATTTAGGAGACTCTGGATACCCCAACATGCCGTGGTTGCTGACACCACTCCGGAACCCTGTCACCCCTGCTGAGGTTCGTTTCAAAGAGGCACATGGGAGGACCAGGCAAGTGGTTGAGCGGACATTCGGCCTTCTCAAAACAAGATTCCGCTGCCTGGACCGTACAGGAGGGGCCCTCCAATATGCACCATCGAAGGTGTGTAAGATCATCATTGTGTGTTGCATGCTCCACAACCTGGCAGTGAGGAATGAGCTACCTCTCATCCAAGATTACGGAGACCAGCAGCCTCCAGCAGGGGAGGATCCAGGCATGGGACATGTTGCCAGTGATGAGGAGGAGGAGGAGGATGTTCGGAGACAGCTCATCAACAACTTTTTCTCATGATTGTAAGTATGCAATGATGAGTTGACAAAGCACTTTCTTTGCATGATATGTGTATGTTGTACAATATCTTTGTATACCTGTGGGTGTATGCTACTTAACATGATCCTTGGAGATGTTTGGTGTCCATTAAGTTAGTATGGTCACCAGTACAGTGGTGACATGACTCCTAGCTAGTGTTCACATTTTCAAAATTTGAAGTATGAAATGTCTCTTGGAGATGTATGCAAATAATTTGATATTTCAAGACTGTTCTATGTCTCTCCTTCACAGGGTCCTTTGGCTGTTGTATGGAGACATGTGACCTCCTAGACACACAATGCAGTTACAGATTGCAACTTTTCTTGGGATCAGGAATCTGTGCCACACACTCACTTCTGAAATATTTCAGAAGTCTTGGGTTAATTTGTGCTTATTGTCACAGTGTGATTCGATTGCATTTGTTGTGAAGGCAACATGTTGTGCCTGTGTAATAAACCTATGCTCCACATTGAGGTATGCCTTGTCTGTTTCCACACATCCAACATTCATTTATATACTGTATATGTGCCCTGATGTTCAGTTTATCTGACAATGATGAGTGTTTGTGCATATAAATGTTGTTTCATTTTACATTAGTGTAGGCAATGAGGATCTATGCCATGTACTATGTGTGTTGTGATGACCATGTTGTGTGTATCTCTCATATGTGTCAGGTTACATTTACTCACAAGACAGTTGGTAAATTAATGTACTTGTTTTTCAGCCAATGTCATTGTCATTCCATTCCTTGTTTTTTTATCATCGTTCCTATCTGAAAACAGTGTTTCATTCACGACAGAAGCAAGTATTGTGTGAAATTCATTTATTACAGTGCATGTGTGAAATTTTACAAGATAGGTATAGTGATGTACAAAAGTTTGAAGTCCAAAGTTCACAGAGGAGTTGGTAGTGCCAGTAGATGAAATTTGCTGAGCCAAGTCCACAGTCATTTGAGTCATTGGTCCAACTTAGACCCTCCAAACCATGTGGGAGAGTTCAGTGACAGTCAACAAAGTGAACGCTTCTCACACAATGGAGGATATCAGGAGCAGGTTGTCACTTCCTGGGGGATGCATAGCCATCTGTCTCTCTTCGGACGACCCCTCTTATGTTTTTCTGGGGGACCCTCAGGTGTAGGCTGCCGCGGTGCAGGGGACTCTCCGCCAGAGTCCTCATCCCTCCCTGTGGCAGTTGCAGATGTAGAAGCAACAGATGTAGTGGGCACACAGGGAGGTGGGGTCATGTTGTTAGCAATCTGGCGGAGGCAGGTGAGTCCCTGTGCATCGCAGTCAGGTCATCAATTTTAGACATGTTTGACTCCATTCTTGCCATGTGTTGGTCCATTTTGGCATAATGGCCAGCCTGCTGTTGTTGCATGTCCCTGAGGATCCCAACTACCTGGCCAAAGTCTCCGGTGCATTCTTGAATTGCTTTGAGAATGCATGCCATCTGTGGGCAGCTTGATCAGCAGCACCAGCTGCCTGATGGGACCTCTCCCCACACCCCCTCCTACCACCCCTACCCACATGAGCAGGACCTGTTGTTTGCAGGCACAGACAACACTGAGCCTCCTTCATTGTTGACAGTGGTGTTGTTGTCCGCCAACTCCAGAGTGCCCTGTGATGCTGTCCTCTCGGTGTTTTGTTGCCTTGGTGTGTCCATGTGGGTAGTGGTCATCTGGGGATTGACAGATGTTGCGGGAGTGGTCGCAGGTGTTGCTGGTGTTACAGCTGCTGGTGCTGCATGCTGACCCACACCGGAGGGGCCAGGTAGTTCATCGTCATCCGATGAGGGCTGAGAGACGTCCACACCGGAGAGCTCAGGGTCAACCAGAGTCTGGGACTGGGATTCCTGTTCTGTTCCTGCAGTGTCCCCAGCAGGACCTGTGGGTAGATGAGAGACACAATGTTTGTGGTGTTTTTGCACAGGTCATCGTATCAAACACATTACATTTGCTATTGTACATTATGATGAGTGTATGTACATTAGATACTCCTCTATCGTCACAGACCCAGGCCTATTTTTTCAGAGAACATTGTGATTTTAACAAGAAGTGTTTTGCTGAGCATGTCCAGCTCTGTGCATAAATGGGTATGTTTTGTTTATTTGACTGTACATGGACATTGACTGTCAAGTGACACCCTGTGCATGACACAGGTGTGTTGGTATTTCCCATATCTGTGCTTTTACAATTATATACATACTCTTCCTCTTACGATATGTTTCCAGATTTGTGCATATGTGCTGGCATTTGTGCATGTCATTTGCAGTCAAATTGGTGTGGCTACCTACACACTCACAGTCCGTAATGTATGTGAGCATTTTGTTTATGGGATTTTGATGAATGTGTTCCTAGTTCTCATCTCATTGCACACATGTGATTAGCTGTCAGTAGCAAATAGTGTTACTGCCTTGCTTTGTGCCTGATCACATCATCTATATTGTGCTTGTCCACCATGGACAGATGAGTTAACCAAGGCTGCTTTCTTGCTTTTTCAGGCTCATAGCTGTGAGGTACAGAGGTTTGTGTGCTTGTGTTATGCTGTTGGAACTTGTACCCCTCCTCCCACCCAGACCAGCTTACTCCTCGTGGACAAAGTATCAATCACAGTGAGGGGAGTGTAGTGGCAAGGATGCTGACAACGCTGCATTTTGTAGGAGGTGAATGCAACTCCCAACAATGCCTTGTGCACATGACACCATGCAACAGTGTCAGCCATCTTGCTGTGGCCCTTCCATTCACTGTCAGGTATCCATTGTCACTGATGAACAGGTTGCTTTGTGTGTGGGTAGTGATGTGTGCTATGACTGCAACTCACACCATGTCCTGTCCTCCACACACCTTCCCAGCCAGCCCAGGCAGCACACCTCGGACTATGCATTCCCAGACAGTGAGTGGAAATGTACTGCGAAGATGGCTGAGAGTGGGGACTGGTGTGAGAAGCCCAAGGCCTAGATGTGACTTGTGGCCAATTCATACATAAGGCCCCTGTGTCAGCCATCTTGCCAGTACATTTCCTTTTACTCTCAGGGACTGCCTAGTCACAAGAGTGCTATTTGTTCTGGCTGAGAAGGTGTGTGTAGGGCAGGGCATGATGGTATTTGCAGTCATTGCTAATAATCCACCTCCCACATAGCCCAACTACACCACCTGGTACTATGCGTCCCTCACAGTGAATGGAAATATACTGTCAAGATGTCTGACAGTGGTTCCTGGTGTTTGTTTGACCACTACTCTCATCAGGACCTTGTGCTCCCCACACCAGAGACCAGTGTCAACCATCTTGACAGTACTTTTCCACTCCCTGTGAGATCAGCACAGTTCAGCTGGGCTGGTTGGGCCGTGTGTGAGTATGATTATTTTCACTGACTTAAACTCCCATCAGGCCCTGTTCCACACACACTCATCCCACCCAACACATACAGCACACCTGTTAGTATACTGTCCCTGAGAGTGATTGGAAATGTACTGGCCAAGATGTCTGAGAGTGGTGCCTGGTGTTTGTTTGAGCACAAATCCCAACAGGGCCTTGTGCTCCCCACAGCAGAGCCCTGTGTCAGCCATCTTGCCAGTACATTTCCTTTCACTCTCAGGGACTGCCTAGTCACAAGAGTGCTATTTGTTATGGCTGAGAAGGTGTGTGTAGGGCAGGGCATTGTGGTAGTTGAAGTCATTGAAGATACTCCTCCTCCCACCCAGAGCAAGTTGACCACCATGAACCATGCTTCCATGACAGTGAATAAAACTTTGCATTCAAGGTGTCTGACAGTGGTTCCTGGTGTTTGTTTGACCACTACTCCCATCAGGGCCTTGTGCTCCCCGCACCAGAGACCAGTGTCAGCCATCTTGCCAGTACCTTTCAACTCCCTGTGAGATAAGCATAGTTCAAGGTGGGCTTGTTGGGCCATGTGGGAGGAGGATTGTTAGCTGTGACTACAACTCCCATCATGCTTTTAGCCACACCCACCTTACCAGCCATCCCAAACACCTTTCGTGTGACCCAGCTTTCCTGTGAGTAAATGTGTGCAAACAAGATGGCTGATGCATGTGACTGGTGTTTGGATCCCACTGCCTTGCTGTGAGTTAGTGCTAAGTTTCTACATCTTTGTAAATTCTGAAATTTCAAGTTACATTGCAGGTATGTTATTAAAAATCTATTTTTTGACCACGACTTCATTCACTCTCAGGAACAGCATAGTCAAAGGTGTGCTGTTTGGTGTTGGTGGGAGGGGTGTGTGGGACAGGGCTTGCTGGTAGATATAGTCAGGGCTACCACTACTCCTCCCACCCATAGCAAGTTGACCACCATGAACCATGCTTACATGACAGTGAGTAAAACTTTACATTCAAGATGTCTGACAGTGGTGCCTGGTGTTTGTTTGAGCACAACTCACATCAGGGCCTTGTGCTCCCCACACCAGAGCCCAGTGTCAGCCAACTTGTCAGTATTTTTCCATTGACTGTGAGGTAAGCACAGGTCCTTGTGGTCTTGTTGGGCTATGTGGGAAGAGGAGTGTTAGCTGTGACTACGACTCCCATCATGCCTTTAGCCACACCCACCTTCCCAGCAATCCCAAACTTCCTTCCTGTGACTCAGCTTCCCTGTGAGTTAGTGAAACAGTGCTGGCAAGATGGCTGACAGTGGTGGCTGCTGTTTTGAGCACCAAGCCTTGCTGTGTTTTCTGGTAAGTTGGTACATGTCATGAAATAGTTACATGTTACTCTGAGATTGCATGTATAGTGTTTGTCAAACTGGCATCCACATCACATGCTCATTTGCTTCATATTGTTATGGCTTTGCTAACAGTGATTTGTATCACTGTCCCCTTGACAGTGATGTCTGTGGGTGTGTATTTACTGACAATATTAGCTATTTGAGTATGTACTCACCAGGCTCTGGTACTCCTGATATTCCATAGACGCCCTCCGGTGGAAGGATGGCACGCACCTTCTCCTCCCAGGAAGTGAATGAAGCATGAATGAATGAATGAAGCAACATTTATTGAGCACATGGCTACCCTGGGGCATCCCAGTGCTAAGACAGTAGCAGAGAGGGACAGCATAGCACACTTAAGGGAAGAGCCAGGTCTTCAGTGATTTCTGGAAGGCTAGATGGCTAGTTTCCCTCCGTAGGCAGAGGGGGAGAGTATTCCACAGCTTGGCAGCGTTGTAGGCAAACAGGTGGCCGCCACTTCTGGCCCTCTTATTCCTAGGAACAACCGCCAGATGTAAATCGTCAGAGCGCAGCCGTCTATTTGCCACGTGAGGCTGAACCATGGAGTAGTTGATCGTAGGGCCATTCCCGGTTAGCATCTTATGGGCAATGCACATGGCTTTAAAGCTAACTCTCTCCCGAACAGAAAGCCAGTGGAGCGACTTCAAGGCGGGCTTTGCAGACTGCTGGTTCGAAATCCCCATAAGCATCCTTGCAGCGCAATTTTGCACCGATTGGAGCTTTGTGAGGGTTGAAACCGGGGCTCCGAGGTAAAGGGCATTCCCGTAGTCCAGGCGGGAAAGAATAAGTGCCTGTACCATAAGCCTTCTTGCCCGAAAAGGGAGAAGAGGGAGCACCCTACGGAGCATTCTTAGGATGCCGAAACAGGAAGCCGCAACCTTCCGTGCTTGGACCATGAAGCTAAGATCCTGGTCCAGCCAGACGCCTAGACTCTTCATCTGGGTCTTGGGGACAGGGACGGGGCCCATACAGTCTGGCCAAAGAGCATCTACCCTGAAGAGGGATGGGTTGCCAAGGAGCATCAGCTCGGTCTTGTCACCATTTAGCCTTAGGTATGATTGATGCATCCATTTGACTACCTCTTCTAGGCAGGGACAAAGGCCGATAGAGGCCTTGTCATCGTGGTTTAGTGCTACAACCAGTTGGGTGTCGTCAGCGTAAGTCACTATATGAACCCAAAATGGGAGCACTATCTCTGCAAGTGGAGTCATATAGACATTAAAAAGGGATTGGCTCAAGGACGACCCCTGCGGGACTCCACATTGGAGAGGCAGAGGTTTTGAGGAGACATCACCCTCAAAGACCTGGAAGGATCTCTCGACCAGGAATGATTGCAGCCATGTTAGCGCTACCTCAGTCACCCCCAAACCTCTGAGTCAATGGATCAGAATTTGGTGGTTGACCGTGTCAAAGGCAGCGCTAAGGTCCAAGAGGATAATTGCTGTTGACCCTCCAGCGTCGAGAATGTTTTTAGATTCTTCGACAACTGCCGTTTCAGTTCCTTGACGAGGGCGGAAGCCCGTTTGAGAGGGATGAAGGAGATTGTGGGACTCAAGAAATGTCAACAGTTCTGCGTTGACATATTTCTCAGCTAATTTACTAATTCCTGGGAGGAGAGAGATAGGGCGAAAGTTATCCAGTAGATCCGGATCAAGGCCAGGCTTTTTCAGGAGAGGCTTTACCATCGCTCTTTTCCAAAGGGGTGGGACCACTCCCGAGGAGAGAGAGGCATTGATAAGGTCAAGAATGACCGGGAATATTATTTCGGACAAGTGAAGTGCACAGGTGTTGCAGGAGGGCCACCTCCAGTCCGCTGGCTCAGGACATGATCTTTGCTAATCAGCTTCTTGACCCTTCTTCGCAGATCATAGTACCTGTTCCTGATATCGTCCATTGTGCACAGACAAGGTGCTTGAGCATTCACGTTGTTGACAATCCTCTCCCACCTCTTGTTTCTCTGTGACAGGGGGGTCAGTTGGACTAAGTTCCCAAATAACTGTGGCTCTACTCTGAGAATTTCATCTACCATGACTTCCAAATCCTTCTCTGTGAACTTTGGATTCTTCTTTGGGGGCATGGTGATGGGTGGTGGTGGAGATGGATGTGTGGGGGAGTGTGAAGGTGAGGGTGAGTGTGTATGAGTAAATGTGTGTGTGTTTGTGAGTGTAGTAGTTAACAGGTGCTAGTAGTGTACAGGTTGTGTGGTAAATGAGTTGTGAGTGTATGTATCAGTGCAGTGTAATAGTGGTTTGTGCTGGCAGTTCTGTTGAACTAGCAAAGGATCATGGTAAGGATTTTGGCCCTTTATATAGGAGGAGTTGTGGGTGTGGCTTATTTTGAATCTTCATTTTTTTTTTTCATTGACAATGCTTGTTTGGACTTATTCTGTCTGTTTCTATTGTATTTTGTTGAGCATTACCGAAACGTTCCGTTGACCGCACCGGATGCTTGTTCATGTATTGGCGGGGTGGTCCGAGTCTGTCCCATTCACGCTACGCTATGTTACAGCGTTCACGTACGAGTCGGTCGCATCGGGCTCTTTTCAGTAGCATTCGCTTGCACGGATTCATTTCCGTACTGGTCGGTCGTCCGTATTGTGCTCCATGCAAGTCGTTTGTATTTGACACGCATTGCATCGTACTACGTTGGTCGGACTGCGCGCGTACGTGTCGGTCAGAAGGCATTCCCGATCCGTGTCGTTGGGAAGGCTTTCTCAGCGAGATCGGAATCGGGCCCTTAGAAGAAATTGTGCAGTAGCGTTTTGGATGAGTTGTGTTTTGGGTATAATATATGCCGGTGCACCAAGGTATGTGTTGTCATAGTCAAGCTTAGAGATTATGAATGTGAGGGTGGTTTGCATTTTATGTTTGTGTGCAACATATTCAGAAGATGCAGCATAGTGCTTTCATTGTGTTGAAGGCACGTTTTGTGATGTTAGCATGCAGTATCAAGAATAGTTCTGAATACATGGTTACTCCTAGGTTTCTAAATTCTCAATGTTGTTTGAGGGCTTCAAGTTCCTTAGGCCATTTGGTGGTAGGCTGGTAGTTTTGCCGTTGTCTGCAGGCCATAATCTCTGCCTTTGTGGTATTGAGCTTTAGATGGCTATTCATCTCCATCTGGTTATAGCATGAAGGCAAGCATTGAATTGTGAATTGTGGAGGCCTTCAAAGCTATCCATTTTTAAAATGATTTGGTGTCATCTGCATAATTGTACCAGGTGAGGTTGTATGATTTCATATGATTTGGTGTGGTGGGTAGTAAATAGTGTAACAGTGTTGAGTATGAGGAGGTGATATGAAAGACAGGCGCAGACTACACTTTGCCTGTCTTTGTCTCCACAGGCAGCAGTCCCAGACTCTTCTGTGAGTCTTGGTCCAATTTTTCCTTCTCATCCAGCTCCTCATCCTCCTCTAGGGTTACATTCAAGCAGCACAAGCTCATTCCCAGGCCCTCTGTGCCTTTTGCAGCTCCACCTTCCTGGTGGAGCTCTTTGAATGAAGCCCAAGTCCCTTGCAGAAATTCTATGAGCTGGCCCACAGCATAACCTTCCAGGTTGGCCAGCTCAAAGTCAATTTTTGCAGGTGCAGGTGCAGATGTAGAACCTCCAGGCAGAGATATGATTTTAGGAAAAATTAAAAATACCAATCAGGGAGAGTTGGAAGAAATTGAATTTGTTTTTGGTATGGATTGGTAGTATACACCAATCTACTGTATGGCAGTGCAGAAACACAAGTCCTACCTTCACCACTGATCACCAATGTTAGAAATTGGGTTCCTGGTTGGCAGACGTATGCACCCTGTCCAAGCAGGAGCCACAATCCTAGACAGGGTATGTCAGAAAAACACCCTAAACTAACCTGTGCTCATCCTCTGGTAGCTTAGCACAGAGGAGTCAGGCTTTACTTAAAAGGTAATGTGTCAAATATGTGTGCAACACTTCAAACAGTGAAACAGTGAAAACACCACACAACAAGATACCTCACCTAGTTAGAAAATTAGAGCTTAATTTATGGAACAAAACATGACAGAAATGCAAAAACTCCAATAAGTATATCCGGAGTTATACATTTTTTCCTATTAAACTGAAATGCAGTGTTTAAAAGCATAAAGCACCAACCGGGGCTATCTGGTCGCGCTAGACTGGTTAAAATCCAAAGGTTCAGGTACTGCAAAGTACCTTGTTTGCACCATCAACGAAGATCTAATGCGTGGACCAGAGGAGGTGATGCGTCGTCATCAATCCTTTGGGTGTAAGCAATGTGTCGGTTCCTAGCTGCACATAGTTGGAGATGTGTTGAAGCTGTAGGTGTTGTGCTGTACCAACGGCGAAGTGCTGTCCCCGATCTTCGCAGCAGTTGCGATGCATTGTTGTTGAAGGAGATGCTCTGGTTCCAAGAGGCGCAGCAACAGCACTTTGTACCCACTTCCCAGGGCCCCGAATAAATATATCTTTACAACGAATGCGCTACAACGCATTCCATTACAACACTGTTGTTACAACGACTGCGTTGTTACAACGCGAAACATTACATCGCATGTCTTTACAATGACTTGCTGTAGGGGGCGTGCTGGACTTAGGAATAGTAAAATTTACTATTCCTACTCCAGTTTGTGCAACAGCAGGGAAGGTGTTGGATTGTAAATCCAACACCTTCTGCCCCCTACAGCAAGTCGTTGTAACGACTTGCGATGTAATGGTTCGCATTGTAACAACACAGTAGTTGTAATGACCGCCTTGTAATGGAATGTGTTGTAGTGCATTCGTTGTAAATGATGTCTCCCGCCCAGGACTGGATTGGCACCACTTGGCAGGGCAAGACTCTCAGGTAGCAGAATCCAGGTGCTGTAGGTAACTGGGTGTGAAGTCTTTGATGTCCATGAGACTTCCAGCAGGAGGAAAGCCAGCAAACCCTTGGAGTCACTTTGATTCTGGTTTGGAGAGATGCAGGTCCAGTCCTACTCACTCCCAGGGAAGGAGGGCAGCAGACAGACAGCAGATCAGCATAGCAGAGCAGGAGTCCAGGAGAGCGAAAGTCCTTTCTGCAGCACAGCAGTGGTTGAGTATCCACAAGTCCAGAAGTGTACTGAGTTGGTCGGCGGTCCAGTACTTACACCCAGTTGGGCCTTTGAAGTGGGGAAGACTTCAAAGAGAGGTCTTTGAAGTGCCCAGAGTTCCTTCCCTTCCTGTCCAGGTTCCAGACTCACTACAGGAGGGTATGTAGTCCTTTGTGTGGGGATAGGACACAGCCTATTCAGGTGTAAGTGTCAGCTTCTCCCTCCCATCAGGGTGTGGATGGCCCATCAGTGACACCTACAATCCCTTTGTGTGTGGCTGTCTAAAGGGAATGCACAAAGCCCAGCTGTCACCCACCCCAAACGTGTATTCAGAGACAAGCAGAAGGCATCAAATGGCTAAAGTAAGAAAATGCCAATTTTCTAAAAGTTATAAACACACAAATGATGAACAGAATGTGGAACACATCAAACATTCACCCCAGTCAAGTGATCTAGGTTAAATTAATCGTTCTTTTGTTCACCATGCCACCCCAGTTTGGACCCAGCCATATGAAAATCAGTCTTGACCCTGCTCCTCATGGGAACAGTCCTGCCTGAACTGCCAAGCCAGATCCTCCCTGGACCAGCAACAAGCATCCTAGGACCGGTTTCGGGGTATCACCCCTCATCAGCCAGGCTAGCTTGAAAACCAGGGCAAAGTGAGTCTGGCACCCACGTCTGGGCATACCCGGCGCACTTAGAGCGAGAAGGCAAAAGATACACAAATGATGGACAGAATGCGGAACAAATCAAACATTCACCCCAGTCAAGAGATCTGGGTTAAATTCATCGTTCTTTTGCTCACCATGCCACCCTAGTTTGGACCCAGCTATAATAAAATCAGTCTTGACCATGCTCCTCATGAGAACAGCCAGCCGAACTGCCAAGCCAGGTCCTCCCTGGACCAGAAACAAGCATCCTAGGACTGGTTTCGGGGTATCACCCCTCATCAGCCAGGCTAGCTTGAATCCCAGGGCAAAGTGAGTCCAGGACCCACGTCCGGGCATACCCAGCGCACTGAGAGCGAGAAGGCATAAAACACACAAATGATTGACAGATTGCGGAGCAAATCAAACATTCACCCCCAGTCAAGAGATTTGGGTTAAATCCATTGTTCTTTTGCTCACCATGCCACCCCAGTTTAGACCCAGCCATATGCAAATCAGTCTTGACCCTGCTCCTCATGGAAAGAGTCCAGCCCGAACTGCCACGCAAGGCCCCCTCCTGACCAGAAAAGAAGCATCCTGGCACCAGTTTCGGAGTATCACTCCTCATCAGCCAGACTAGCTTAAATCCAGTGGCACAGTGGGCCCGGGACCCACGTCTGGCCATACCCTTCCCACTGAGTGCGACTTATTGCAACACAAAATGATGATGGACAGAATGCTGAACACTGTCAAACATTCACTCCCCAGTCATAGATCTTGGTTAAATCTGTTGCTTTTTTGCTCACCACGCCACCCCACTTTGGACCCAGCCATGTGCAAGTCAGTCTTGACCCTGCTTCCCATGGGAACAGTCCAGCCCAAACTGCCAGAACAGGTCCTCCCTGGACTGGAAAACAAGCATCCCAGGATTGGTTTCGGAGTATCACTCCTCATCAGCCGGGCTAGCTTGAATCCTGTGGCACTGCACGCACTGGACCCACGTCTGGGCATACAGTTTCCACTTAGGGGGGCTATGGCAATACAAAAAGATGATGGAGAGAATGCTGAACATTGTCAAACATTCTTCCCCATCCACAGATCTGGGTTAAATCTATTGTTGTATTGCTCACCATGCCGCCCCAGTTTGGACTCAGCCATATGCAAATCAGTCTTGACCCTGCTTCCCATGGGAACATGAGCTTAACCCAGATCTGTGACTGGGGGTGATTGTTTGCCAATGTTCAGCATTCCGTCCATCATCTTTTTGTATTGCTAAAAGGGTTAGCTTGCCAGGTCAATATGGCAGTTTAAACCTGCACACAGAGACTCTGAAATGTGATGCTTAAGACACGTTTAAAGGACTAGTGGGTTGCACAATCAGTGCTGCAGGCCGGCTCAATAGTCGCATTTAATTTACTGGCCCTGGGCACATGTAGTGCACTTTACTAGGGACTTATAAGTAAATTAAGTATGCCAATTGTGGATAAGCCAATGTTACTATGTTTAAACCAGAGTGCAATTGGGGATAATCCAATGTAACCATGTTTAAAGCAGAGAGCATGCAGTTTAGCACTGGTTATCAGTGTTAAAATGCCCAGAGCCCTAAAGCCAGCAAAAACATTAGTTCTTAAGGCAGAGTCAGGGGAAACCATGCCAAGAATTCCAGGTCTAACAGATAGGTTGAGGTTTTTCTTTTTGAGGAAAGGTCTGATGTAGGAGTTTTTGAGTTCGAGTGGGAATGAACATATTTCCAGGGACTTGTTGACTAGGCATATTGCTACCTCCCCTGCATAGGTTGGGCGAATGATATCTTGAAAGATTTTTGGTGGTGTGGATATGAAGTTGATCCTGATAGTCTGACTGCAATGATAACAGTCAATGAAATCTTTTGTGTGATAGGGTATTGAAGGTATTCATTGATGTATGACTATTGGTGTCTCCTGTGGTGTTTAGGTCATGTATTGTTGTGGTGTTGTCTGCTTTCTCCTTCAGGCAATTATCAATATTTGTAATTTTTTTGTTCAATTCATTGGAGATTTTGCCACAGATGTCTTGTGACAGTGGTGTTTCTGTATTTAGGCACTCTGATTTGCAGAATTGTGTTAAAATGTTAGGAGTTCTTTAGAAGGGCAGTATGCTTGAGTTGTGCGAATGGAGTAATGGTGTGTTTGTGTGGTTCTGATGGCTCTTTTGTAGGCTCTGATAAAGTGCCGGAGCATGCTTTTGTCTGCTTCCTCTCCTGATTTTCTCCATTTGCATTGCAGTCTGTTAAGTAGTGTATTGATTATTTAGCTTTTGCCATCAACCCATGTGGTGCCCTATTTGTGGTCAACATTGGATGTGTTTTTGTTGATATCTGTTTGTCCAGTGCAGTTCAGTGGAAATCCAGTTGTAGAAGGTGTATGTGTCTTTCGGCTGCATCTTAATTGTTTTTTTTTAAGGTGGGTATTGAGTTGCTGAATGTCTAGTTTTTTAAATTGTCTGTGTAAGCATTTGTTGTTGGTATTTGTTGTGTTGTTATGGATAGCTGATGATGTTGTGGTTGTTCCAGCTTATGGGGGAGTTGTGCGTAACTGTGGCTTGTCCCAAGGGTGCAAATATGACTTCTAGTGTATGTCCTGCGCAGTGAGTTGGGCCAGAAATAGATTGTTGTAGGTTAAAGGCTTCATGGTTGGTTTTTACAATTGTGGTTGTGGTTAGATTCTTCTTGTCAAACCATATGTTGAGGTATCCTCGAATATACAAGTTTGGGTGGTCCAAATGGGTCTTGGTTACTGTATCTAGTAGGACATCTTTAAAGTTGGCATTGCTGCGTGGTAGTCAATATATAAAAAAAGAGGGAGAAATAAGTAATTGTGGTAGTGGGGTAACGTCTTTTCCTCAAGAATTCACAACCATCCATGGTGAGGTTTGCAATGATTGTTTTTTGTAGTGTTTTTATGGATGACAACTAGGCCCTGTTGTAAAGTGTGTAAAAATAGATGCATTCAGGCATGGGTGTGCAGGTATGACCCATCTTTTAGAATGGGCGGAGTTATATGTGGAACCTATATTAGCTGGCGTGCATCAGTAGTTTGATTGTGGTATTTGGAGCTTGCCCAGAGGCATCAGAGGAGCCATACCATTGGAGGCACTGGTAAACCGCAAAGGAGCACAATGGTTTCTACATAGACATGACCCAGGAGCTACAGCTCAGCTGTCCATTGGAAGCAATGTTAAGTAATCAAGAATTTTTGTGCAGAGTCTAACCAGGAGTGACAGAGGAACGACCCATTGGAGGCACTGTTAACCCATTAATCAACATTATAAGAAATCCATGCAGGCATGACAAGTGAGCAACTCTTTGGAGATGCTGTCAGACTACCACAGTGCATATTATGGCATTTAGCTTGGAGTGACAGAGAAGAAATTGCACTGCAGGCACCGTTAAACTATCAAGGAGTAGTATAAGGAGTCTGGTCCAAAGTGAAAAACAAGCAACACGTTGGAGGCACTGTTAAACCGCCAATTCAATCATGTATGCGATTTACCCAGCATTGTCTGCGGAAGGGTTCAAGGAGGGCCAGACGAGAGGAAGAGACAGTGACTATAGCCCAGGCCACCCAGGGCCCCGCCCCCAAAAGGAAAAAAAGTGGAAAGCTGCCACAGCAAGATGATCTAACTGTTCCACTCCCCTTGCCCCACCATGAAAATCCTGGTCCTGGTTCTTGATATCCACAAGATTCAAACCATGAAGATGTTTCGAACATTCGTTGTAGGCTCTACCAGAGAAAATATTTTGTCACATGATTAACCCACAACTACGAATGTGGATAGTTCAGTCACCATTTCTCTCATACACATTTTCATCATTCCGCCATTCAGAAATGTATCACTTACATTACAATGGCAGTGCAAAAACAGTTTCCTCTACTTCCCCACTCTAAAGCACCTAGAAGTGCCATGATGATCACTTTTGTTTTGGTGAAGCCTTGTAATGTATTTCCAACTTAGCTAGGACTCAAAATTGCCATGCACTTCGGGACATACACACATGAGTGTAATGTAAAGAGTATCTCTCTTAATTGCCGCAAACGGAAGTCATACGACTACCATTTCATTTGGAGCTCACTGATGTAATCTGGATGTATAATAATAACAATATAATAATTGTAGTTTTTTCATATAATACTGCAATTGTCCCATTCCTTTCCCTTCCCATTCAACTTTGCTTCATAACATTAAACATCATTTGACTTCGAAACTAAAAGGAAATTCTGGCCGTATATGGCTGTATATTTGAATATAACAATTGAGACAGGTATACCTGTTCATTTCGGTGTTTAGCATTGAATACTATTGACTCTGTTGTATCAAAATGTCATTTACAACTGAATGCAAATTCTTTAAGCCTGTAGAAATTAACAAAGTCATAATGTGACAAGATCTACGAAGCGAGGGGCCGATTCACAGAACTAATCTGAGACAAAATCCTAAACTTACTACTTTTGGTATTCACCGAAGGCACATACGATTTATGGTATTCACAGAAATCACTTATGACTACTAACTTTACGTCCGCACTCGGGCCTGAATTTCCGCTCTCGGGCCAGAAGTTCCGCACCCAGAGCGGAAATTCCGCACTCGGAGCGGAATCTCTGCCTCCGGGCCGGAATCTCCGCTATCGGGCCGGAATACCCGCATTTTGGCCGTTTGAGCATTACCCTCAATGCTAAACACCTGTCCAAGTGCCTACCATCCCCCACCATGCATCAGCTGAGACACTGCAGCCAATCCCAGCCCTGCAGCACATATGAAAGCAGAGCAGACACACACAAACTCTTTCAACATGTCGCTGAATGTGTTTGTTGCTCTGCCCCTTGCCATGCGGCAAGAAGACTTGAGGAGGAGGAGGAGGAGAGAAGAGAGGATCTTCAGACAAAGGATCAACCTTTTGGGGATGTCCAGCCAAGATGTCAGGGCCAGATACCATTTCCCTCCAGAAGTTATCTTGGAGATGGTATGTGATTGGGAGGAGCAACTTGACTCTGTGACCTGCTGCTCCCATCCCATTCCAGCCTATCTGAAGGTCCTTTCTGCTCTCCATTCTTTTGCGATGGGGTCGTTCCAAAGGATCACCAGTGATGTTGTGGGCATCTCCCAGGTAAGCCAGTTGTGGTGCTTGCATCAGGTACTGAGCTGCATCAATTTTAGAGCCCACCTCCACATATGAATGCACTGGCCAGCAGACAAAGGGCAGCTAGGGATTTTTATCTCACCTCTCGCTTCCCACATGTGCTGGGTGCAATTGACTGTACCCATGTGGCCCTTCAGCCACCCCGCCGTATTGCACACATATTCTGCAACAGACACCGATGGTATTCCATCAATGTGCAGGCTGTCTGTGACGCCAGTGGGAGATTCATAGATGTGCATGCAGCATTTGCAGGCAGTACCCATGACAGCTTCGTATTCCACATGTCACCTCTTGCCCGGCAGAAGGCTGCGGAAGAATTTGGCAACATGTGGCTACGTGGTAAGTACCAAGCACTAAAAATGAGTGATATGTGCAAATGAAAGGGCTTATTTACAAGCCCCTTGTGATGCCAATACGTCACTTTTTCACATATGAAAAGTGACGCACCGGTGGCGCAAGGGGCTTGTCAATAAGCCCCGAAATGTATGAATGCCACCTTATATTAACAACCGTTCTACAGTAAGAATCACCAAGCCACATACATGGTCTCAACAGACACTGCATGTACCAAAGTATAGATCATGTTCTGTTCAAATTTAAGATGTAAATGTAACCTATTGCCCTATCTTCCCTCCTCAGGCGATACTGGGTATGCACTCTCCCCTCAACTCCTTACACCTTACAGACATCCAACCACTGTACCTCAGCGTAGGTACAATTGGGCACACATACGAACTCGAGCCATCATAGAGCGCACTTTTGGTCTGTTGAAGTCGTGTTTCAGATGTCTTGACCGTACAGGGGGTGTGCTGATGTACTCCCCTGAAGTTGTGTGCAAGATCATATTAGCCTGTTGTGTTTTGCACAATATCGCTTTAACGCATGGCTTACACATACCTCTTGAACCTCAGCTAGCTCTGAATCCGGGCAACCGGGCCATTGCACATAACCAAGGTCAGGGTATGCAAGTCCGTGATCAGCTGGTTGCCACATTTTTCACGTGAGCAGCCTGTTGTGTCATGGACAAAATGTGGTTTGCTGTCTGTTGTCAATGATGAAAGTTGGATATTTACGACTGTCCAAAATTTCCATCCTGAGACTACTTTGCAAACCACACTAACTGTATGTAAACCACAGCTGTTGACAGGAGTCAAAAGATTGACCGTGCATCAGCTCATGTGCCGATGTCAGCAATTAGTGTAGTGGGTGTCCCAAGGAATCTATTGACTCAGAGGATGAGATGTATATGTTCTGAGAGACCCTCCCGTACCTTTTGACAATAGGTGTCTGTATCAAAAAAGTGCATAATTATAGCATTGTTGAGTTTTTGCCCCCAACTGATTTGAATCCACCAAATATGTTGGGCCCACAAAGTGAGTGATGATGTTCTGGCTGAATCTGCCACTATGTGTCTGGGATACACAGCACTGCTTCCCCCTAATACACTGTAACACAACAGACAACTCTTGTGTTGAGCACTAAATATGGACTACATGTATCATAATGCAAAGGAGTAGAAAAGTAAACTGGGGTGTGATGTTGTGCCAGCCCCCACCCCCTTTGTCCCAGCCAAAATCTATTTACATGGTCTGTTCTCCCTTTTGTTTCATGTCTATGATTTTCTCTTACACTGTCATTTCAGGTTTCTCCGCTACAGAATAACAGGATGGCAGTGGATTTGATCTGTGATTGTGGCTGAATCAGAATGAATACAAAATGGCTGCCAACTACTTCCTGTGATGTATTTCCTGTCTCCCACTTCCTGTATGAAAGAATGGGTTCCGGTTCGATTTCGTAACTTCCGGCACAATTACGTACACTCCGTATGCGGAGCGTGCGCTGCGTTTGCGGAGCGTGTGCTGTGTATGCGGACCCTACGTTCCGCAACCGGAAATTACGTATTCGGGCCGTAAACTCCGAAATTGAACCGGAACCCATTATTTCAGACAGGAAATGACATACAGGAAGTGGGAGACAGGAAATACATCACAGGAAGTTGTTGGCAGCCATTTTGTGTTCATTTTGAGTCATCCTCTCTCACAGATCAGATCCTCAGCCATCCTGCTGCTCTTTTCAACCTTATTTCCCCCAAAATGGCTGAGGGTTATGAAGAGAAAGCAGTAAAGCACCCCCTTTCAGTGAAAGGGAATTAGACATCTTAGCTGAGGGGGTGATACTCAAATATCCTCAGCTATATGGGGGGCCAGAGGACCAGTTGAGTAATTCAGCATGGGCCAGATTATGGGCAGACATTGGTGAGCGCTGCAGTACAGTGGGCGTTCACACCAGGAACGCAAGGGCATGCCTCAAGCGCTGGGAGGACCTAAAACGCTGGGCCCGGCACAAGGCCGAGGAGCTACTGGGCCAGTCTTCCCAGCACCATGTGCATCATCCTCGCATCTCGCCACTGTACAGAAGGGTCCTGCGTGCAGCTCATCTGACCTTCCATGCTTAGCTGGAGGAGCATGAGCAGAAGAGACCTGGTAAGTGCATTATATGCAATATGTGTCTGGAAGTATGATGTGAGTGAAGACAGAGCTGTACCATCGTGTGTCCCATGCCTCCATTCACCTATTCTGTGTCTATGCAGCAGTCATCATGAAGCAAAAGGCTCACTGTAGCGCATTGACTGTACAGGGCAGAGTGTATTCTGGGAGTTGTAGTTTCATCATGACAACTGGGGAATTGAGCCACACAGTTGCATTTGTACAGCAATTTGCACTGCAGCACCACTAACAGTGAACTAAGGGAATCATAACTGATGTGTGCATTGGATGAGGGATGGTACAGACACTGTCCAGTGTGTGTATGAGAGGCTAATGGGTATTGGATGCTGAGACTTGCATTGCTTTCGGTGAGTTTGGGTTCTGATTGAGACAGATCATCATGTGCCATGGAGTCAAGACAGACTTTGAGATCCTTGCCTCACTCTTAAGTGTTTCCAATTTTGCCAAGTATGTCCACAGACACACGTCTTACACCCAGTGGCTTGTATGCCATTTTTCATGTACAGGTAGCTGTAACAACGAAACACTACTGTTCACCCGTGCACAGCACTACCTGATCAGTCTCTGAAGCCAATATGTGGCACTGGATTATTAGCTTTTGTGAGGGAATATCAAAAGGTTAGACTCACAACTTAGCAAACCTAATTGCCCAGACCCTATATGGATGTGAGACCCCCAATCGGCATTTGTGTTGTCCCATGCAATGCTACACATCAGATAACATTTTTCCAGATGCAAAAGTGCAGAGACTCCATATCACAGGCCCTTTTCAATACCATCTGTACTCCCTCTGATCTCCTTTTGTAGACTGAGTTTGGAACCTGCCCATGTAGCAGTGACAGGACACACAGGTCACAAGAATGCCAAAGTTGAGCGTTGGCCAGTACAGATGTGCAAGCCACCAAAAACTTGTGAGATGTCCATGTCAGACTCAAATCAGGAGATGAAAGTGAACATACACGTAATTTAAGCTCATAAACACTGCCAACTGTATAGTGTGATCAGAGGAGAACAAAGTCTGACCTTGGCTCATCTTGATATGTGTATTGTCCTGACATGTACAACCACTACATAATGATTTGTCTTACATTTCAGTGGGCTCAGCTGGCCAAAAGGAACAAATGCAGGACCCGGTTCGGAGCAGGACATATTTTGTGCACCGGCGGCTATGACCTTTTTCCACCAGTGAGGAAGAAGAGGATGAGGCGGGACCCTCAACATCAGGAGGCAGGGGGATTGCGCTAACCCGGACTGACCAGGAAGACAACTCTGGTGCTACGAACCGGGTGGAGGCTGAGGACATTGAAGTGGGGGGGAAGAGCTGGACACCTCTGGCCAGGGGGGGTGGAGAGCTACTCTCCCCCAGACCATTCACCTGTTAGTTTTGCCGAGGAGTCCCCAGGGCAGGCCACTACGCAACCTGGGCCTGCCATCAGCCCCTCCCTAACTCTAGAGACCCCCATTCCATCGGGGCCTCCAGCTGCATACCCTGCAACCAGTCCCCCTCATCGTAGCTGTCAGGTCAAGGCACCACACCCCTCATGTTCAACCCAAACCCCTCCCTGTGTTGTTCCTTCTGTGGCTGTACCAGAGGACTTGAAGTGGGCGTGTGAGGGTCAGCCAGAAATGTCCTCTCGCATCATGCTGCAGATGTGTCTAGAGGTGCGCATGATGCAAGAGGAAATTGCCCAAGCTCTGGCCACCCTCACTGCCAGTGTCAATTCCCTACTGCAGCCATGTCATCTTTTGCATCCCAACCTCCTTCCCACACCACCGTCAATGTCTCCCCCTGTCCGTTGCCCCACACTGTTTCCCCCGTACCGCTCGTGTATCCCGAACCCGTGTGGTGCCTGTTCCTGCACCGGCCAGCCAGGATCCCGCATCTGACTCAGAGGATCTGGACATTGTAGTACTAGAGGATGACCTGTTGGACAATTGACCTGTTGGACAGATTTTTCTTTGTGGACAATTATGTACTTTTCCCCTTGTAAATAGACTGGTTTCCCTTACGCTCCCTGACGTGTTATATTTATGTTGCCCCACCCCAATCCAAGTTCCCTTCTCCTTCTGCAGTAAGAAAATCATTTGATTTCCTTTCTCCCTTCCAAATGGACTGTTGTTGTTTTTCAAACCCCACACTTTTTTTTCCATAAAATATTATTTTGAATCATACTTTCTCTATCTTGTTTAACTTCTTTGTGAATGTTTTGTACAAAATATGGACATGTATTTTGGAAGTAATCTGCTCTGCACATGAGGGCTTGCTGCAATGATGGGGCTACACTTGTACGTGTGTCACACACACACATACATCCTCACATCTCTAGGCCACCAAAATTGGTGAACATTAGCCTATCATGACATGATACGCAACAGAGTTTTGACTTGTGAAGAGAATTTCTTTTTATTTGCATATTTTCACACTGGTCAAAAAGTTCCTGGGATGTGATCAATGGGGATCGTGCTTGCGGCTGTGCAATTTCGGAGGTGAGGATCACTGTGAGGGATCATGTCTGGGTTATCGCCGAGGTGCAGATTGGTGTGGTGCATCTGCCTGTACAGGGTGAAGTTCATGTGCAGGGGCGGATGGTGTCTGTACAGTTGGTGTTTGTGCGTGGACAGGGGGTTGTTGTGCAGGTGGTGGTAGTGCCTGTTCAGGGGAGGTGGTGGTTGTGCAGGTGGGGGGAGTGCCTGTTCAGGGGGTGGTGGTGGATGTGCAGGTGGGTGGAGTGCCTGGATAGGGGGCGGTAGTGGATGTGTACCCTTGCTGTGGTCCTGTGCAGTTTGTGGTACTGGTGTATGGGTGTGATGTGCTGCATGCAGATGTGATGGCTCCCCTCCCTGCGTTGACCGTGAAGGGAGACTTTGGATCACTTTCATCATGCCCTCCATCATCTTCATGGCCAAGGCATGGTGTCTTAAACTCTCTTCCCTTTGGATAGATATGATGTCTCTGATATTCTTGGACATGTCTTGCCAAGATCTATCCATCCTATCCAAAACATGGGTCTGTCTGTCCACCACCAGAGGGAATTGGCACAGGGCCTCAGACATGTCTGACAGGGTGCCCCTATGGCACGAATGTCCTGCCTCACAGCTGCCTGCTGTTGGAAGCAGTCCTGCTCCCACTGGGCACCATGGCCATGTGCAGGCCCTCTCAGCAGGGGTCGGCCATGGATGAGACCGCCAGGTCTAACAGCAGGGAGGAGGGTGGCATGTGGAAGCCTGTGGACAGGAGAATGGTGCCCAGGGGTTACCTGCACCACAACAGGGTTGGTACTTCCCTCAGATGGTGAAGAGAATGCCTGGGATACACTGTATAGGGAGGAGTGTGTAGGGGAACCACCATGTCTGTCCTGGATGTGAGGGCTGTGAGGGAGTGATGTCTGTGTTGGGGTGTGTGTGAGCTGTGGCTGGTTAGCTCTATGCTGGAGACAGGCAATCTTTTGTTTTGGAGGAGGCTGAGGCACTTTGCTGGGTGGAGGGTGTGAGGCCTTGCAAAATGTGGGCGATGTGGGAATATTTCTGTCCATGGCATCAGACTCTTCATCCTCTGAGAGGATGAACAGATAGTCACCATCATCATCCAATCCTTCATCTTCCTCAGGTACTTCCTCCTCCTCCTCTTGCACAGTACTTGCAGCCGACATTACTGCCTGGAGGAGCAGTGGATTTTCCCCTTTGATTGCCCGTCGCCCAACACTGGTGGAAGGTCCATCCTCCTCATCGTCATCATCACCTGGAACACAGAGGTTGCAGCAGGATAAGTAATTGACCTAGTATAAGGTGTGGTGTAACACAAGGGTTGGTTCTACTGTACTTTGATCAACAGATGACGCACATGTGACCTGGTTTGGGTACCCCTACAAGTGACAGCTCACACCATAGCACTGAAGGGTGAATCAGAGATGTACATTGCACAAGCAAACTTACCAGCTCCAGCCACAGCTTTGTGTCCCTTTGCAATCCCCTCTGATGTCAACTGCTGAACCATGCTCCTCATAGGTTTTGTTTGACGAAGCAGTCCCCGATCCAGCAGCTGTAGAGGGAAGTGACACCATTCTCAATCATCTGCATTACTAATTTAAAAACAGGCACATGTGACACTTATGATATGTATGTAACTTTGTAAACACCAACTGCAGGTTCTATGTGTGAGAAGTTGGCCTGGTATATGAGGTCCACTAATTATAGTGGGCACCTTGCACCAGTCCAAACAACCCCTTATTGGAGATAGGTTAAAGACAACCTTTATTGAAAGCTATCCTAGTGGTAGCTATGGAGAGCAGCCTTCAGGCTAAGTCTTGAAGGAATGTAAAGCAGCTTGTTTTACCAGTCTATAATCTCTTGAGTGACCAAATGAAAGAGGACCACACCAGGTATATATATAAAATATATGTATTTAGTCTTAAACACACCCCTCTAGTCTCTTTATGAGGCTAGAGTTCGAAGTACATAAGTTACAAGTCAGTTATCAACAGTAATAGCACAAATACACGTTTGAGCCCTAGGGGCGTACTCAAACCATATACCAATAAAGTGGTATAAGAACCACGACTGAGCTAGACACAAGGCCTAGAGCTTGTAGAAGTGCTTGGCCCTCAAGGAACCACCCAAGGTAGTGACACAGGGGACCCACGGGGGACGCGTGCAGTGTGAGAACACAGCCGCGAGCCGCCGTTGACTTCTATGGGGAATGTCGCGGTTGGAGTTTTAAAGAAAAAGGACACTTAAAGGAGGACTTGGAGCAAACCCCTTTAGAACTAGGTTGTTCTAGAGTCTATACCCACGGGAGCACCGGAGTACTCGAGTTACCTCACCCAGGGAAGCCGGTGCATAGGTGTCTTTCGGGGTCGGGTTTCGTCGTCGTTTTCAAAGGCGATCTGCTGCAAAGTGCTGCTGGCGACCAAGTCGAAAGTGTTCGGGTGGATCCAAAGGTGGATCGAAGATCTGAAGAACCTGAAAGCAGAGGGGACAGAGTCTGGGTCACTAGCCAGTGACCAGGAAGGCGATGAGCAGATGCCCACCGATGTCGGGTGCTTCAGGTAGGTTGACGGTCATCTTGACTCTTCAGCCACGAAGTCCAGGAGGCATCGACGACAACCAGGAGCTGGATTCAAGCTGCCCCATGACGTCTGTCGATTGCAGGGGTGTCGGCGACTGGATTGGACCCAACAAGCCTTGGCAACGGCAAGTCATGTGGAAATAGAAGAAGGACGGTGGTACAGACCAGCAAGGTCTGAGGGACTCACCCAGCAAGGGTAAGTTAGGGCACGTCTGGAGCAATTAGGGAAGCCCAAGCAGAAGAAGAGTTGCCTTCGGGAGGGCCCACTAGCCAATGGACTAGCGACCGCGAAGGAGCCTCGAGTGGACGCACTTGGAGCTGGCTTGCAGGACACTCGTGGAGTGGAGGCCAGTGATCTTCAGTGCAGTTAGTGCTGGAGGCGGGGGCTACTCGGAGCCCAAAGCACAATTTCGTGGGAGACCAGGAAGAGGATGCACTTGAAAATGTGCTTGGTGTCCAGGGGTCACGGTTCCACGTTACCCACGACAGCTACGGGCCTCAGCTTTGCTGGGGACTCAAGGCAGCCTCTGGGAAGTCTGGAAATCTACCTCTGGTGATGCAAAGACTTCGGCGTCTGGCGGGAGCTTCAGCGATGCAGACCGGACAATTGCTTCTAGGTGCCTGCCAAGCAGGGGAGTCACTCCTTGACCCCAAGGGAGATTCTTCAGTCCTCTAATCTTCTGGTAGAGCGTCGAAGGTCCAGGATTCAGTGTCAGAGTTTCGTCCAGGGTAATCTAAAGTCCTAAGGACTGGGGTCCCATACTTATACAAAGTTAGGGGGTTGGACATACTCTGGGGACCCACCTATGGGAGGGTCAGGGAAGCGGGTGGTTACACCCCTTCCCTTTGTCCAGTTTCGCACCAGAGCAGGGGCAGGTAGCCCCTGCAACCGGTTTGAACTGGCATATGCACAGGGACACCAAATGTGCCCCCAGTGCAGGACTTCAAAGCACCAGAGGGTGCTCCCGCCCAGCCCCAATACACATTATCCTGTCTGGGGAGGTGGTTACACCTCCTTGGGACAGGAAACCTATTGTCCAGGCCTCCCCTGCCGGAGGTTCAGTCAGCAGCAGGAGGCCATACCTGTGTCTGTGGCAGCGGCATCCATTTTGTGATGCCAGGGCTCTGGAAAGAAGTTACCGGGTAGCCCGGTGTGTACATGTCTCTCCCTCTAGAAGGGTGGAATGCTACCCCCGCCGCCAGAATTGGCGGGGGTAGTATTCCAAGATGTTTGACACCAAACACTACATGTTTCTGTGCAGCCATCCCAAAGTTAGCATTTACCGCGAGGATATAATGTACTTAAGAGTATATGGTCAGGCTGCACCACAAACAGCATCAGAGGATTGACTCCGAACGCTGCAGAGGGGCCCTGCTCATGCAGGGGCACCCTCTCACATAAAAACCAAGCACTCTGCCTTCAGGATTGTTAAGGCCTGCCATAGGAGTGACTTATAGGTTTATATGTGTGTGCAATTGTAGTGATATAGGTAGCCTATTTCACAGTAAGGGGTGCATGCACCACCTTACCCAGGCTGCAGTAGCAGACCTGTGGTGTCATTTTGGATGGCCTTCCAGGGGTGGCACAATACATGCTGCAGCCCCTGGTAGGTCTCTGAGGTACCTATGCCCTGGGTACATAGTATACCATATACTAGGGACTTATAAGGGCACTCCAGATTCCAATCAGAGATGTGCCTAAGGCACATGGAAACCATTTTAGAGAGGAAGCAGCTAGGCTGGGGTTCTGATTAGCAGGGCCCCAGCCAGACTAAGGTCGAAAAACAGTGAAGCATCAGCAAAAAGTGGGGGTACCCATGTGAAGCAGATCCTACTCTCCTACACAACCCCCCAAACGTAGGGACATTAAACTAACCTTGACCAGTTGAGTCTTCATGTTCTAAGTGGAAGTACCTAGAGAGTCCATCTGCATTGGCATGGTTACTCCCAGGTCTATGTTCCACTGTAAAGTCCATCCCCTGTAGGGAAATGGACCACCTAAGCAGTTTGGGGTTTTCACCCTTCATTTGTTTTAGCCATAGGAGGGGCTTGTGGTCTGTTTGAACAAGGAAGTGAGTACCAAACAAGTATGGCCTCAACTTCTTCAGAGCCCAAACCACAGCAAAGGCCTCCCTCTCTATGGCTGACCAACGTTTCTCTCTAGGGGTCAGCCTTCTGCTAATAAAAGCTACTGGCTGATCCTGACCTTCATCATTCAATTGTGACAGTACAGCCCCTACCCCCAATTCAGATGCATCTGTTTGGACAATGAACTTCTTGGAGTAATCAGGACTCTGTAGAATGGGAGCAGTGCACATGCCCTGCTTCAGGTCATCAAATGCCTTTTGACAGCTAACTGTCCACTGAACCTTTTTGGGCATTTTCTTGGAAGTTAAGTCATTCAGGGGTGTCACTATTGATCCATACCCCTTGACAAATCTCCTATAGTACCCAGTCAGGCCTAAAAAGGCTCTCACCTGAGTCTGGGTAGTTGGTGCAGTCCAGTCCATGATGGTCTGGATCTTGCTCTGCAATGGTTGAACCTGGCCTCCACCCACAAGGTGGCCCAGGTACACAACCTGACTCTGCCCTATCTGGCACTTTGTGGCCTTGATAGTTAGGCCTGCTTTCTGCAGGGCCTGCAAAACATTTCTGAGGTGGACCAGGTGATCCTCCCAGGTGGAGCTAAAGACAGCAATATCATCTAGATATGCTGCACTTTAGGCTTCCAGACCTGTAAGGACTGTATTCACCAACCTCTGAAAAGTGGCAGGTGCATTCTTCAGACCAAAGGGCATTACCACAAATTGATAATGCACTCTAGGGGTTGAGAATGCTGTTTTTGGCTTTGCATTATCAGCTAGTCTGATCTGCCAGTAGCCAGCTGTCAGGTCAAATGTGCTTAGATACTTGGCTGAGGCCAAAGTGTCTATTAGCTCATCTGCCCTAGGTATTGGATGGGCATCAGTCCTAGTGACTGCATTGAGACCCCTGTAGTCCACACAAAACCTCATCTCTCTTTTCCCACCACTGGTGTGAGGTTTTGGCACAAGGACCACTGGACTAGCCCAAGGGCTATCTGAGGGTTCAATAACTCCCAAATCCAACATTTTCTGGACTTCTGTCCTGATACAGTCCCTGACATGGTCAGGTTGCCTATAAATCTTATTTTTAATAGGCAGACTGTCCCCAGTGTCCACTTCATGAGTGCACCAGGTGGTCTGACTTGGAGTCAGAGAGAACATATGTCTGTACTGATTGAGCACTTGTCTACAATCAGTTTGCTGCTGAGGAGTGAGGCTGCCTGCCAAGGCTACACCATCCACTGACCCATCATCAGGGTTCTGTGAGAGCAGGTCAGGGAGTGGGTCACTCTCTTCCTCCTGTCCCTCATCAGTAGCCGTGAGCAAGCCCATGTCTGCCCTGTCCACATATGGTTTCAGTCTGTTGACATGGAGAACCCTGTGGGGACTCCTGGGTGTTCCTAGGTCTACTAAATAGGTGACCTCACCCTTCTGTTCAACAATGGTATGGGGTCCACTCCACTTGTCTTGGAGAGCTGCTGGGGCCACTGGCTCCAGCACCCACACCTTCTGTCCTGGCTGGTAAACAGTCAGTACAGCCTTTGGTCATGCCAGGCTTTTTGCAGTTCTTGGCTAGCCTCAAAGTTTTTAGTTGCCTTTTTCATGTATTCAGCCATCCTGGAGCGGAGACCAAGTACGTAGTCCACTATGTCTTGCTTTGGGGGCTTGAGAGGTAACTCCCATCCTTCCTTCACCAAGCACAATGGACCCCTGACAGGGTGACCAAACAAAAGTACAAAAGGGCTGTAGCCAACCCCCTTTTGAGGCACCTCCCTGTATGCAAATAAAAGGCAGGGCAAGAGTATGTCCCATCTTCGCCTAAGCTTTTCTGGGAGCCCTTTAATCATGCCCTTTAAGGTTTTGTTGAATCTCTCAACTAAACCATTGCATTGTGGGTGATAGGGTGTGGTGAACTTGTAAGTCACTCCACACTCCTTCCACATTGCCTTCAAGTATCCAGACATAAAGTTTGCACCCCTGTCTGATACAACCTCCTTAGGGAAGCCCACTCTTGAGAAAATTCCCAGGAGGGCTCTTGCCACCACAGGTGCTGTAGTGGTCCTAAGGGGAATAGCCTCTGGGTACCTGGTGGCATGATCCACTACCACCAGGATAAACCTGTGCCCAGATGCTGTTTGGGGATCCATGGGACCAACAATGTCCATCCCCACCCTTTCAAAGGGCACCCCCACCACAGGTAGTGGTATCAGGGGGGCCTTTGTAGTGCCACCTGCCTTGCCACTGGCCTGGCAGGTTACACAGGAGCGACAAAACTCCTTGGTGTCTTCAGACATGTGGGGCCAGTGAAAGTGAGGGACAAGTCTGTCCCAAGTCTTGTTCTGGCCCAGGTGACCTGCTAGAGGAATATCATGGGCTAGGGTCAATAGGAAGCCCCTGAACTTCAGAGGTATAACCAACCCCTGGTGGCACCAGGCTTGGGGTCTCTACACTCTGAGTACAAGAGTCCATCATCCCAATACATTTTATGGGGACCACTAGCATTCCCAGCAGCCTCAGCAGCAGCTTGCTGTCTGAGGGGTTCAAGAGAGGGCAGCTCTGCTGCTCCTGGCTCAGATCTGCCCTGGAAGGGCCCCCTGTCCCCAAGAACTCAACCTGGTCAGGCTCAAGCTCCTCTGGGACAGTTCCTTCCTCAGGACTGAGATCATCCCCCTCAAGAGACTGATCTTCCTTCTGAGCCAAGGGGGAAGGCACTGCCTTAACCCTACTACTCCTCCTCTTGGATGGCACTTGGTCCATTTTTCCAGGATCCAAGGCCTGTTCAGTGTTAGACATTTTGCTCTGTGACCTGGTCACAGCAAACACATCTGCAGGGATCCCCAGCATTTCTGCATGGGTCCTGAGCTCCACTTCTGCCCAAGCTGAAGTTTCAAGATCATTGCCAAGCAAGCATTCAACTGGTAGGTCTGCACTTACCACAACCTTCTTAAGGCCAGTTACCCCTCCCCAGGAGAAGTTAACAACTGCCAGAGTATGGTCTGTTCTGACATTGCTAGCATTGGTCACTTGGTACATTTCACCAAGTATAATCTGCCCAGGATCCACAAGGTCTTGTGTCACCATGGTGACACTTGCCCCTGTGTCCCTAAATGCCAAAGCCTCTTTTCCATTGATTAAGGGCTGTTGCCTGTACTTGCCCAGATTACTGGGTCTCACAGAGGAGGTCACATCCATGCCTCCATCACAGACTAGGACAGCCTGAGTGAGTTCTCTGTCTAGGCCAGAGCTCATCTCATTACCCAGGGTCAACCCTACTAAACCCTTGGCTTGTGTACTCCCACCACCAATTGTAACTGCACTAGGGGGAACAGGTGCCTTAGGGGCATTGGTGGGGGCTGGAATAGAGTCTTTGGACTTGGTGCAATCACTGGTCCAGTGTGTCTTTTGCTTACAGACTTTGCACCATGGTTTCTTTTGGCCTTTTCCCTTGTTAGACTGTGAATCCCCACCTGAAGAAGATTTTTGGGGGCCTTGTGAAGACTTCTGGTCTTTACCCTTCTCCCCACCCTTATCAGAGTTTTTAGAATCCTGCTTCTTTGGGTCACCACCTTGGTTCTGTACCTTCTGCCTCACCCTGGTTCTGACCCACTTGTCTGCCTTCTTTCCCAATTCTTGGGGAGAGGTCAGATCAGAGTCCACCAGGTACTGATGCAACAGCTGATTTTGACAGTTATTAAGAATCTGCTCCCTCATGATAAGATTGTACAATCCACATACCTTACTGCCCATCAACCAACCTTCCAGAGCCTTAGCAGAACAATCCACATAGTCCACCCAGTCTTGAGTCTGTGCTTTTTGGGTATCTCTGAACTTTAACCTGTATTGTTCAGTTGTTAGGCCAAACCCATCAATCAGAGCACTCTTCAAGACTTTGTAATTGTCAGCATCCTCTTCTCTAACAGTGAGGAGCTTGTCTCTACCTTTGTCTGCAAAGGAGAGCCACAAGATTGCTGCCCACTGCTCCTGAGGGACCCTCTGTACTTTACAGGCCCTCTCCAGTGCAGTTATCCACTTGTGGATATCATCCCCACTCTGGTAGGGAGGGACAATCTTGCTCAGGTTTCTATGGTCATAAGACCTTTCCCTATCTCTGGGAAATTGCTGCCACCATGGGACTCTAGTCCCATCTTTTTCTTTGCTTTTCAAGCTCTAGGGACTCCCTGTCTATAGCCAACTGCTCTCTTCTGAGTCTCAACTGAGCTTCTCCATACTTGAGCAGTCTCTCTTTCCTTTCATGAGAGGATTCCCTTCTATGAGAGGAAACAGAGGTCCCTATTGAGGTGTCAGAGTGGTTAGACTCCTGAGAAGGAGATCTAGGCCTTCTGGGCACACTCACAACTCTTCCTGGGGGACAAAGGGGAGGTCAGTCTGATCCTCCTCTTCCTCCACAGGAATAGCTGGGTTTTCCAGGTCAAGGTCATTTTCACCTTCCTGGCCAGTTTCAGAGGGGGGGTCCTGGGTGATTTCACCCCTGGCCCCTTCCTCATCTTCTGCCCCACCCTGTCTGCCTACCCCTTCAGACCCTGGTAGTCTTCTGAGATCATCCAGCAGGAGTACCTCTATGAGGCGTTGGGTGTTGGCACTTTTGCCTGTCTTTAGTTTCCTAGCAGTGCTTAATGCTCTCAATTCCAAGAATGGGAGATTATCATACTTGAAGGGAAGAAGCCCATTGGCTTCTGGCTGGGACCCACTGGTTCCTGGCCCTAAAGACATTACTAGTGTGGTGTGGTGTATGCACTACCTACTCTAGTGTGGCCTACTAAACTCTCTTGAGTTGTAGAAAGGGTGTGCTATCCCTTAACACACAACTCTAAGTTCAGTAGAACTTACTGTATCCTAAGTTTGATTTATATGTACCTAAGTTACCCTTAGTGGTTTTCAGTTGATCAATTCAATTGAGAGTATCTGGTAAAACAATAGCAAGCTGGAATCCCACACGCTGCACACCAATGTGAGAAGTTGGCCTGGTATATGCTGTCCACTAATTATAGTGGGCACCTTGCACCAGTCCAAACAACCCCTTATTGGAGATAGGTTAAAGACAACCTTTATTGAAAGCTATCCTAGTGGTAGCTATGGAGAGCAGCCTTCAGGCTAAGTCTTGAAGGAATGTAAAGCAGCTTGTTTTACCAGTCTATAATCTCTTGAGTGACCAAATGAAAGAGGACCACACCAGGTATATATATAAAATATATGTATTTATTCTTAAACACACCCCTCTAGTCTCTTTTCGTTGACTTCTATGGGGAATGTCGCGTTTGGAGTTTTAAAGAAAAAGGACACTTAAAGGAGGACTTGGAGCAAACCCCTTTAGAACTAGGTTGTTCTAGAGTCTATACCCACGGGAGCACCAGAGTACTCGAGTTACCTCACCCAGGGAAGCCGGGTGCATAGGTGTCTTTCGGGGTCGGGTTTTGTCGTCGTTTTCAATGGCGATCTGCTGCAAAGTGCTGCTGGCGACCAAGTCGAAAGTGTTCGGGCGGATCCAAAGGTGGATCAAAGATCTGAAGAACCTGAAAGCAGAGGGGACAGAGTCTGGGTCACTAGCCAGTGACCAGGAAGGCGATGAGCAGATGCCCACCGATGTCGGGTGCTTCAGGTAGGTTGACGGTCGTCTTGACTCTTCAGCCACAAGGTCCAGGAGGCGTCGACGACAACCAGGATCTGGATTCGAGCTGTCCCACAATGTCTGTCGATTGGAGGGGTGTCGGCGACCAGATTGGACCCAACAAGCCTTGGCAACGGCAAGTCACATGGAAATAGAAGAAGGACGGTGGTACAGACCAGCAAGGTCTGAGGGACTCACCCAAGCAAGGGTAAGTCAGGGCACGTCTGGAGCAACCAGGGAAGCCCAAGCAGAAGAAGAGTTGCCTTCGGGAGGCCCCACTAGCCAACGGACTAGTGACCGCGAAGAAGCCTCAAGTGGACACACTTGGAGCTGGCTTGCAGGACACTCGTGGAGTGGAGGCCAGTGATCTTCAGTGCAGTTAGTGCTGGAGGCGGGGGCTACTCGGAGCCTAAAGCACAATTTCGTGGGAGACCAGGAAGAGGATGTACTTGCAAATGTGCTTGGTGTCCAGGGGTCACGGTTTCACGTTACCCACAACAGCTACGGGCCTCAGCTTTGCTGGGGACTCAGGGCAGCCTCAAGGAAGTCTGGAAATCCACCTCTGGTGATGCAAAGACTTTGGCGTCCGGTGGGAGCTTCAGCGATGCAGACCAGACAATTGCTTCTTAGGTGCCTGCCAAGCAGGGGAGTCACTCCTTGACCCCAAGGGAGATTCTTCAGTCCTCTAATCTTCAGGTAGAGCGTCGAAGGTCCAGGATTCAGTGTCAGAGTTTCATCCAGGGTAATCTAAAGTCCTAAGGACTGGGGTCCCATACTTATACAAAGTTAGGGGGTTGGACATACTCTGGGGACCCACCTATGGGAGGGTCAGGGAAGAGGGGTGGTTGCACCCCTTCCCTTTGTCCAGTTTCGCTCCAGAGCAGGGGCAGGTAGCCCCTGCAACCGGTTTGAACTGGCATATGCACAGGGACACCAAATGTGCCCCCAGTGCAGGACTTCAAAGCACCAGAGGGTGCTCCCGCCCAGCCCCAATACACATTATCCTGTCTGGGGAGGTGGTTACACCTCCTTGGGACAGGAAACCTATTGTCCAGGCCTCCCCTGCCGGAGATTCAGTCAGCAGCAGGAGGCCAGACCCGTGTCTGTGGCAGCGGCATCCATTTTGTGATGCCAGGGCTCTGGAAAGAAGTTACCGGGTAGCCCGGTGTGTACATGTCTCTCCCTCTAGAAGGGTGGAATGCTACCCCCGCCACCAGAATTGGCGGCGGGGGTAGTATTCCAAGATGTTTGACACCAAACACGACATGTTTCTGTGCAGCCATCCCAAAGTTAGCATTTACCGCGAGGATATAATGTACTTAAGAGTATATGGTCAGGCTGCACCACAAACAGCATCAGAGGATTGACTCGAACGCTGCAGAGGGGCCCTGCTCATGCAGGGGCACCCTCTCACATAAAAACCAAGCACTCTGCCTTCAGGATTGTTAAGGCCTGCCATAGGAGTGACTTATAGGTTTATATGTGTGTGCAATTGTAGTGATATAGGTAGCCTATATCACAGTAAGGGGTGCATGCACCACCTTACCCAGGCTGCAGTAGCAGACCTGTGGTGTCATTTTGGATGGCCTTCCAGGGTGGCACAATACATGCTGCAGCCCCTGGTAGGTCTCTGAGGTACCTATGCCCTGGGTACATAGTATACCATATACTAGGGACTTATAAGGGCACTCCAGATTCCAATCAGAGATGTGCCTAAGGCACATGGAAACCATTTTAGAGAGGAAGCAGCTAGGCTGGGGTTCTGATTAGCAGGGCCCCAGCCAGACTAAGGTCGAAAAACAGTGAAGCATCAGCAAAAAGTGGGGGTACCCATGTGAAGCAGATCCTACTCTCCTACACTATGCAGACGGGGATTTTGATCTTAGTCATGGTTTTGATAGGGAAACACTTCACACCACATTTACCTGATGGACATGTGTGAGAGGGTTTCACTGCTGCACCCTGGATGTCTTGCATTCCCCGGGATGGTGTTGTACGCTGCACTGGTGTCATGCTGTCAGCAGCTGTGATGAGACATACATGTCCATATTTCAGTACGCCAGATGGTATCTATGAGCTAACATGTATATGTCATTCTCAATGACCATTGATAGGATATTCCTGGACAATGTGCAGCATGTTTACCTCTTGGACTTTACATGTGGGCCCTGCTCACATGCAGCAATTGCCAGCTGTTACCTCCACACAGCACTGACATCAATGAGATGACACATCAACAGACAAACGTGTATGAGAAGGTTACTGAAATTTTAAGGAAGGGGAGAAATAATCAGGACACCACCGCATTACATTGATTACACCTTCAACGTTAAGACTAACATGTCTCATGAGTATGATGTTGTCTGTTGACAAGCTGAAAGGAGTGTACATCCACAGGCTGACCAGTTTCACATTTGCACATCAGTTCAAACATTGCATTCCAGAGTTCATATGTGAGATGTGCAATAGTCAGGTACATTTTGTGTGTCATTTGTGCTTCCCTACCCATGAAGTCACAAAGCTAATTTTGGATTGAGAGATCATACATTTGTAATGTCCATCCTTTGAGTGTCCTCTGTTCCCATAATCCATTTCCTACATCATGGTAGAACTAAGCTGACAACGGATGATGTCTTGTACAGCAGACATCCTAACCTCATATATTATACACTCAGTTATGTAGGTGAATACAGTAGAAGAGGAGGAAAGCAGAATGCAACATTTGACTCAGATCCCACATTGTGGCTACGTTGCGAAGATTTGATGGTTGCTGCCTACACTGGATTTGTTTTGTGCCTTTCAGCCAAGAGATTTTATAATGTAACTTCCTGAAGATTCACCGTAGCAGCCCATACATTCATCACAAAAGTACACCACTGGCATCAGTGCGACCCTCATCCACACCAATTTCAATATGATTTGTCCATTGGAATTTTGCTAGGGAGTTTTCATATCATTGAATTACAATCCAGTTGTGTCTAGTACACTCAATATGAGACTAGATACTATTTTTATGTCCATTCAGCACTCACTTGTCATACATTTTGTGTCATTCTTTCACTAGCCACCATGGTGTGATCTGGTATGTGGTTAAATGCCATATCTAGGCATATTGTGATGCAGGACAACAGTGATGTAAAACACATACAACATACAGCGGAGATTAAAGGCACATTTCATGGGCATGAGCATTCAGGTACATTATACTTGGGTTTACTTACCATGGCCCTGCATCGGCCCAGTGTGTGGTCCCTGACCAGATGTCACAGCCAACCTTGTAGAAGAAGTCACTGTGGGTCTTGGAATCTGGGAGGACATCATTGGACCTCCAATGATAAGTGTGTTTGCAACTTTACATTTCTGCTGCCACATGCTGCCACACTCAATTTCAGGCACAAAGGATGAGCACAAGCAGTGTGGGCCCTCCCGTTGCAGAAGTGTGTAGCACTAATTATCATGAGTGATCACACATTCAACTTATTATGGCCCCACTGCCTAGATGCAACGTCTATCAAATTGACACAACAACAATTCCTGAAGTAAGGTCCACTATCGTGTTTTGTTAATTGCCAAACAACATGCCATCCGATTATGACATCTATAACCAGCTGGGTGGACTGGACAAATTCATGTATGGAAAAACATTCTAAGTTGGACAGTGGACGCATTCTCAATCCTCCTGAAAATTGAATCTCACTTCTTGTTCATCATTGTTATATTTGTTAACATAGGATTTCTTGATTTAGTCTACAAAAACAATTACAATCTAGTGGAGGCTCCTTTTTGACTTGTTGTGGAACTCGATTCCAGGATTGAGTTCACAGTTCTGGAACTATTGGTGGAATACATGTAATGATCAGAAATCACAAAGGTATGATGAGCCTAGATATGTTATATTGTGTCTTTCTCTATTCACAAATGTCATTTGCTACAGGTAAATGTCCTTTAAGAATTCCAATAGTTGTAAAGCTAGTTTTTCCTCTCAGGTTACCTTTGAGATTTAGACACTATGGGGCTGATTCCGATCTCGGCCGGTAGGGCACCGAATCGGATTTGGCTTAACCAGATCCGATTCGGAGCCCTCTTTCCCGACCGATTCGTACGTGCGTCCGGCCGAGCGAGTACGATGCGAGCGTACGCGAAATCGCCGACCGACTCGTACGCGGGTCCGAACCGCTCCGACCGACTTGCACGGACACGACTCGCACCGCGCAATGGAGACGTTCCCCGGCCGGGCAAGTACGATGCGCGCCGCGAGCAGTCCGACCGACACGCGCCATCTGGCTCGAAAGAGCAGTCGGAGCCGGACTTTGGGGGTCCGTGTCGGACCCCCCTGTACGCGTAGCCGCGCGAGTCGCACACAGGGGGACCCATGGGTCCCCCCTACCTGTGCATGTATGCCGCGAGTCGCATCGAGGCGTACCCGCTGTAGGGGGCGCCCTTGTTCGCCTCGCACCCATTGAGTCACTGGGAGCCCGCGTATGCGTTGTACGTCCGGCTCCCATTGACTTCAATGGGAGTCCGACCGACTCGAGTCCGATTGCATGCGTGCGCATCGTACTCTTTTGGTCGGACTGCCAGAGTCCGATTCGGTTGGAAATCTCTCCGGGTCCGGCTCGGTCGGAGTGATTTCCGGCCTGAATCGGAATCGGCCCCTGTATGTCCCTCTGTTGTCTGCTGACAATGTATGCAATTTGACCATCTCTTGACCAGTTTGACCTACCTGTTAGTGAGGGTGGTGTGTGTTGCTCTGGATGATGTTGTTTCCTCCCAGAAGATGCAGGGACCTCTGCTACTGTAGTTGTCTGTACTCTGGCTGAATGTGTCAATAGGTGAGAAGAGAGAAAAGTCAACAAATGGAAAATGTACATGTGGAACTTGTCAGACATTTCCTCATATCTTCTGCATGCTAAACAGTATTGTGAAGTACTGCCATGGCTGGTGCAGGTAGGAGCAGTGGGGCGTTGGGGATATAATGGCGTGGCAGGGTGGGAAATAGACAACGGAATATGGGAATGAAATGTTTTAAAATAAGTATTCTCTCACCTTCTGCTTTGTGATTTTGGCAGGCACAAGGTGAGTTACATTTAGGATAATTTGTATTTGTTTTCCGTATTCCGTTGTCTGTTTATTTTCCTCTGCACCGCACCCCCACCCCTTACGTTCTTGACTGACCCAGCTGCGTCTGGATAAGTGGAAGGGGCACTTTGACAATTGCTACTTAACAGTGTTAGGTATATACGGCAGCAGTACTGGGCCCATGTTTTAAATAGTGGGAGAGGGATTTGCCATTTCTGATACAAAGGATTCTGGGACTTGAGGTGCAACATACAGAGTGAAACACATGAGCCTCTGACTAACTATATTTTTATATGAACTTTGGACAACTTCCTTACTCACAATGGCAGTGCAACACAGTCATTCATTTTGTATACTTGTTCTTGTCATCCCATTTACCTGGTACCACGTTGCGAACATCTCTCACAGGCAGCCCATGGAGCATGTGGGGGTGGAATGTAGTGAGGATATCCTCCTCAAGTGGGGTGAGACGTAAGTGGGTTCCAGAGTGTGGGACAGGGATAATCCTGTTCAACTCGATCCTGGAGTACTTCTCCTTCACCCTCTGCTTTTCGTCCTGCCACTTCTTCTTGATGTCCTGGACTGTGCGCCTATCCTCCCCCAATGCTGTGACAGCAGTGGCTAAATGCTGCCATAGAGCTGCCTTCTGTGTGCCACTGGTGCAGTAAGGTGGAAGACCATATAGGCGTTTGTGGTGCCTCACAATGAACTCCACAATCATGGTGGTCTCCTCAGTTATGAAGTTCTTCTTCCTCCTCATTTTGTACATTTTCCAGTAGCGATGAACAGCAAATGAGAACAGGAACTCTCTGTGGCCAAACTTGTTCCTTGAATGTGTGCTGCTTTTATGTGGTTTGTGGTGCTGGTCTTGCAGTTAGTGTTAATTGACTTCAGCTGGAGCATGGTGGGGGATGGTAGGCACTTGAAATGATCATCAGACTCAAATGCGGGTATTCCGGCCCGATAGCGGAGATCCCAGCCCAGAGGCGGAGATTCCGGCCTGGAGGCGGAGATTCCGCTATGGATGCGGAATTTCCGCTCCGGGTGCTGAAATTCCGGCCCGAGTGCGGAAATTCCGGCCCGAGTGCGGACGTAAAGTTAGTAGTTGTAAGAGATTTCTGTGAATAGCATAAATCGTAAGTGCCTTCTGTGAATACCAAAAGTGGTAAGTTTAGGATTTTGTCTCAGATTAGTTCTGTTAATCGGACCCGAGTCTTTCCAGGGTAAGTAAAGTGTGAGTTCCAAGGTATGCTTAGCTCTGGAAATTTTAGACCCACAAACATAGATATTTCCAAAGTCTTCTCATTAGCCTTTCCACCCAAGAACGGGTTGCACTTTTACTCCAGCTAAGGGCTTGCATAAATCCCTTTCCATGGAGAGAAGGGGAATTGATCAAAGAAAAATATTTTCCCAGAAAGAAAGAGAAACAAACAGAAAATCTGAATTTACACCTGGGATCCCATTTTCCCAGTGACGAATTCTCTGCTATGGGGAACTCCGTGTAGGAGGCTTGGTCTAGGAGGCTTTTTAAAAAGCCACATCACCTTCCTACTAGTACATCTGTAAACCTGGGTTCGGATTTACTATGATTTCGTGTTGGGCTTGTGTCACATTTGTGGTGCAGCTTCAATGTAAAATCTTTTTGGGTGTTTATTAAACCACCCAGTGCCACTATTGCAATGAAGTATAGTGAAGGACGCCTAGGGCCTCATTTACAATATTTTGCTGTAGGGCAGCCCTGCAAGCCTTCCTGCTGTGCTGCCTTATGGCATAAGAAAAGGGTAGAAATGCACCGTATCTATCAGATACAGCACATTCCTGTCCTCTTTCCCTGTGCTGGCGCTTAATTGGCTTCCATGTGCAAAAGCAGGCACCATTGCACCATTGTGCAATGGTGTCTGCATTGTGGGAATGATTGTTTTTGTGCAGGAAGAGCCACCTTCCTGCACAAAAACAATCAATGAAGGCGATTTCCTCCTTCATTGTGTGCGGATGAATGCAGTACTCATAGAAAGAGGAAAAAACAACGAGAAAGACATGTATTTCTCCTCATTGCGCCTACCCTATGCCTCCCCTGGGGAGGCGTAGGCTTACAAAGCATCCCCAGGTTTACAAAACATTGTAAATCTGGGAATGTGTCAAATGCAATGGGTGCTAAGTGGGAACACCCACTGTAAATGTAAGTATGTAAGTCCGTTTTTATATAGCCAGCTACTCACCCTTACGGGTCTCAAGGCGCTGGGGGCCGTAGTGGAAATTAAGTGAGCTATTGCCCAGAGTCACATGGTGCTGAGCTGAGCTGCCGCCGGAGCCGGGGATCGAACTGTGAACCCTGTGCTCCGAAGTCAGCTGCCCTGGCCGCTGCACCACACCTCTCCACTGTAATGCCCATGGCATGCTTCCCCACCCAGTGTGAGGCAACACAGTGACTTGCTCTGCATTGCCTTGCACCATATCTACAAGGCCATGAAAAGCCATGCAGGGTGGCTTTACGTGGCCTTCTAGATATGGCACTGCACTGTGCGCTGCCAGAACGTCAATAAAAGTGATGTTAAGGTGGCGCACACAGGCTTGCAAATGAAGCCCTCAGTCCTCATTTACAGGGATTTGGCATAGGGTAGTGCAGCAAAACACCTTGCTGCTCTGCCCTACGGCAAAGTGAAATTGCAGGAATGCACCGTATTTATGCAATATGGTGCATTCCTGTCCTTTGCTCCTGCACTGGTGCTGTTGTTTCAGCCTAGCACCAATGCAGGCAACCTTGCACCAAGCACCTTCCTGAACCGAAAAAAGCCTAAGAGGCGCTTTCCTCTTTCTATGTGTGCTGCAGAATGCAGTACACAAAGGAAAAGGACAATACAAGGAGAAATAAAGATATTTCTCCCCATTACGCCTCACCTCGAGAGGATTTGGCGCTTCCTCAGGTTTACATGCTCATGTAAATCTGGACAGCGTCAAAATCCATGGGTGTTGCATGGGAACACCCACAACAATGCCCATGGAATGCCTCCTGAGTGCAGAGTAAGGCAACACAGCGATTTGTGCTGCTTTGCCTTACCCTATACCTATGAGGCTATTGAAAGCCACGCATAATGGCTTTGCAAGACCTCATAGATATAATTTTGTAATCTGGGCTGCTGGAGCATCACAAAAAGTAAGTAGTTAATAGTGGGCTCCTAAATATGCCCCCTAGAGATTTAGAAACTGGGGCACAGATTTAGGAATCCCTTGCGTTGGCATTGCATCATTGAAGGAAGTGACCCGATTAAGGTCACCCGGGTCACTCACGACCACCTCTCAGCCTTCCATACAAATGAAGAGTCGGTCAGACAGTAGAGAATACAAACCAATATATTTATTCAGATACACTCGAGTGGGGCCCAGTCTGCCCAGTCTCTTAGGATTGCTGCAGAGGGACTGACATCAGCAAACATGGTGATACATTATGTACAATTCAGAAGCAATGAAGGCACGCCCACAATGGAGCCGGGTACGCACTATCT
This sequence comes from Calotriton arnoldi, assembly GCA_963921515.1. Taxonomy (NCBI): domain Eukaryota; kingdom Metazoa; phylum Chordata; class Amphibia; order Caudata; family Salamandridae; genus Calotriton; species Calotriton arnoldi. The sequence goes on along the minus strand of CAWUFW010015414.1, from coordinate 441 downwards.
CCTGGTCAAGGTCCTTCCGTCCGTGCCCACCGCTAGACTAGTGGGAGAAGGCCCCTATCTAGTGGGAAAGGTATGCGCTAATAAGAACAGTGTATTCATTAGGAAAAAACAAGGCCCAACCTTGGAGAAACGAGAGTTACCGAAAGCTGTGTTTTTAAGAAGGGAAAAATCAGTTTCGATCATGGTTCAAAATGGCTGCCAAACATAAAATGGTGCCGCGAATGCTAACTTACATAGAACAATACATAATCAACACAGCGAAAACATTTTCATTCTAACATCATGCAAGGTAATGTAGGGGCTTCAGTGATATTTACTAAGCCGCGCAAAGCAACCTCACATTGCTCTGCATGGCTAGGCAAATCTGGAGTAACGCAAGGCTGCGCAAGTCACTGCCTTGGGTTACTTTTCCCTGGGAAGACATTCCATGGGTGTAGCATG